>VWZV01014998.1:0-40683 GCA_013397155.1 Irena cyanogastra
CAAAATACAAATGAGTTACATTTTTGCATCCCTCTCTCACCTCTCTCAGCTCCCTTTTTCATGATTGCACTGGTAGAGGTTTGTCCAGTCCAGGTTTTGGAAGCTTAGCTCATGTCCTTCAGCTTCACTTAGCAGCCTGTCAGTTTTGAGAAGCTCTCTGCTTCTACTGTGATCACCAGACAAACACACAGAGCTCTAAACAGTTGTTATGAGCTTGTCAATGGGACGGAGCCCATTCTAATGGCTCTTGATTAAATGGGAAAATAGCCACTGCCACCTCTTGGTGCTTAGTTCCTTCTTCCCTATACTATCCTGGTAGCTCAGAGGATCTGAATTGTCCATCAGTCTCTTGAACATAAATTATATACTATTAGTAATAAGACCAATGCACTTGGCATGATAACCTTAATTACTGATTTCAAGCTGGGGGTTGGTTTTTGCTTGTGTGAGGCAGACACCGATTTCTGGCTTCTGTTCCATAATCAGCACCTGGAGTGCCCTTGCTAAAACAGTTGCAGAAAAAGTCACTGAAATATTCTGTAGGTATTCTGTAGGTGTTCATATCTTTAGAGTTACAGCATACAGGGCATACTCGTTACAAGCAAAATGTGTTCTCTAACTGTTCTTACCCGTGTTACCACTTATTTAGTGAGACATTCTGTTTGGGGTCATTTTCTTGTTGAACTCCTACACAATAAAAATGCTGTTGCCCTGGTGAAAAACTGCATGTAGTGACTGGAATATATAATTTCTTCTGAAGGGTTGCATCTGCTGACCACAAATGTGTCAAGACGAGGAGTCAAGACCCAATGCTGATCTATTTTACCAGTGGAACTACAGGCTTCCCAAAAATGGTGCTGCATACCCACAGCAGTTATGGCATTGGATTTGCAATCAGTGGCAGGTATTACCTTGCAGTTCCTCCCAGGGTCCTGATTAAGTGCTGTGATCAGCATTAAACTGAACATGAGACCATAACATTCCAGTAAATGTAGGCATTTCATGACTGTAGGATCTTGCATCCTCCTCATCTTGAAAGTTAAAGGATACCTTTCCCAAAGCATTCTGAGTTGAAAGCTGGTGATCAAGGGTCCAAAGAAGTAAGTTTAGTTTCCTGGAGAAATGAGGTGTGACTTAGCTGATGTTTCAACTCCACCAGGTAGGGAAAGCCTACTCCAGATGATCTGTTTGGGTTCTGCTCTAGATCCAGATTCTGCAACTCAAGACAAAGATGTTTTGCCCTGCTCACAAGAAAAATAAATGTTCAAAATATTGTGGGAAGCAATGAAGGGAAATCAGAGAACATCTAAGACTCTTCAACTCCCTCAAATTTTCTACAGAGCCCCACTTGCTGACACCACATCTTCTAATGGAAGCCTCCTGCTGTGACCTGGGCCTGAGTCTTCTCCCATTCTCTGCAGCATTTCTTTCATCTCTGCTTTTTCATCAGGTATTGGATGAACTTGACTCCTTCAGATATAATGTGGAATACCTCTGATACTGGCTGGGTAAAAGCGGCTTGGAGCAGTGTTTTTGCAC
Source organism: Irena cyanogastra (assembly GCA_013397155.1). Taxonomy (NCBI): domain Eukaryota; kingdom Metazoa; phylum Chordata; class Aves; order Passeriformes; family Irenidae; genus Irena; species Irena cyanogastra. The sequence goes on from VWZV01014998.1 coordinate 1,540, forward strand.
CATGGATCTGTGGATCCTGTGTCTTTGTACACAATATGCCCCAGTTTAAATCAGAAGTTATTGCAGAGGTAAGCTTAACATTTTATACTGTGATATTTGTTTCCATTCTACAAAAGTGAAGGAAACAAACTGGGCTCCAGTCCATGGGTGCCATTGCCTAGTAACAGCAGGGATAATACTTCCCACATTCCAAGGAATCATCCCAGCATTTGGTGCCCATTAAGCTTAAGGAACAAGTGTTTTCCTCCTGGTTAGGCCATGTGTCACGGTTCGAGAGTAGAGGACAATTGGATAAAGATGCAGGATATAAAGATCTCGAGATCACTGCTGTGTTGTCCAATATTGAACCTAAATCTTACTTCAGGTATAGACTTCCAGCAGCTTGGGATCAGGCTGCTTATGGGCCAGTATTCAGAATATGGGATAAACCTTAATTAAGGCTCTGTATTCCTGAATTTTCAGTGAGTTGCCAGAGAGCCTATTCCTCCCTTAAGGCACTTTAAACCAATCACCTGATTAATTCCCCTCAACATTGGCCACTTCTGTTAATCACCTGTAAATTCACAAGGTCAGACCCAGCATTACACTTTCTTTTCAGCACAATAACTTCCTCTTTTTCTAGACTCTCTCAAAATATCCCATCACCACCTTCTGCACGGCTCCCACCGCCTTCCGCATGCTGGTCCAGCATGATCTGAGCAGGTACAGCAGGGAGGGGAGGGAGGCTGGGCTGCAATGCTGGCACAGCTCTGCATGGTTGGTTCCTTGGGTTCCTTCAGTCTCTTTTTCAGTTCAAGGAAACCTAATTAGCAAAACTTGCTCTCAGCAAAGAACGCTCTCAGTTTTGAAATGGGAGAATTAGCCACACCATAGGCTACTTGGGCTTCAGGACTGGCTCTTTGAATAGACAGCACAGAGGAAACAAGGGAGGGTTTTTAAACTTGTCACTTCCTCGGAGCTTAGGGTTCACAGTTCAGTTTAAGTCAGTGTTATAGGCAGCATTGGATCAGGGAGTTACCGGTGCACCATGGAGTTGCTCTCACATGGCTGAGAATGAAGGGAGCAGTTAGAGGAGCTCCACATGCTGAGAGTTACTTGGCAGCTGTTCTTCCCGGTTTGTTACTCTGTAAAATACCCAGCTTGTTAGAAGTGGTTTGCAAGGAGTTTACACATCTTTGTCACACAGGTCTTTCCTCCTGCCAAAAGCCAACCCAGGTTTAGCAGAGAGCTCAGTCTCAGTATATCTATTCATCATTCCTTTTGCTCTAGAAAATTCTCTGTGTTGTATCTGATCTTGGATGTTGGCACATAACTCAGCTTTCCAAACACATCTGATGTGCTTGATCAGATTCCTCCTTTTATGTCAGCTCTCCCAAGAAAACACTTTTGCTCATGTGTTTTCCAGCAGAAAAACCTACTTCTATTGACACAGAGATAAACCACATCATCTTCAGTGGCAACTCAAGCAATCTGGGAGTCTAGTCGAGGTGTGCATAACAGCATGATGATTGCCATTTCCAAAGGAGGGTGTAAAGTTTTAGGTGTACTTCCTTGGAAAGCTGAGGGAGGCTGCTCTGTTAAGTCTATTTACTGTTCTTTTCAAGAGTTAAGAAAATGATTTCATTTGCTCTTCCTCTCAAGCTACAAGTTCCCAAGTCTGAAGCGCTGTGTAACTGGAGGGGAAGCACTCAATCCTGAAGTGTTGGCGAAGTGGAAAATCCAGACAGGGCTGGATATCCATGAAGGTTATGGCCAGACCGAAACAGTACGTTTGCAGTAAATGTAATTACTGGAACTAAAACCCTTCACCATATTTAGTTCAAAAGCAAAACTATAATAGATTATTTGCTCTGGGTATCAATTTGTCCTGTGTGAGGGTTTAATGAAAAATATTAAAGCAGCTCACATCCCAGACTCTGATGTTCTTGAGAACTGCAGTGCTTTGGTCCTGATTCAGCTCTTGTCATAACAAAGTCACAAAGTGGAGTCTTGTCTAATGGAAATAATAATAAATTTACAAGATGTTACAATAATTCTAAAAAACCTTCAAAAATCTGTTCTGCAGGTAACAATCTGTGCCAATATGAAAGGAATGAAAATTAAACCTGGCTCTTTGGGAAAAGCTGTTCCCCCTTATGATGTCCAGGTACGTGGCACTTTTGGGTAGAACAGTAAGGCAATGCTGTTGGTGTCCCTTCTGTGCCCTGCACTGAGCTGCAGCAGATGCTGTTGGTGTCCCTTCTGTGCCCTGCACTGAGCTGCAGCAGATGCTCCTCTGAGCTGATCAAAGCACTCCTGCTGCGTCTGTCCTTTCTGCAGATCGTGGATGAGCATGGGGCTGTTGTGCTTACAGGAGAAGAGGGCACCATTGCTGTCCGAGTGCGGCCCAAACGACCCTTCTGTATGTTCACCGCGTACTTGGTGAGCCTGACTTGCTGTCTCTGTGTCTGCTGAGAGGCTCAGGAGAGACCCAGGGCAAAGTTCTTCCAGGAGTAGAATTCCATGCAAAATCCTCAGAAGGTCTGACTGGGTTATTGAGGACTTTGATCCTGATCAGTGGATAGTTCTAGGAACAGACTGACTGACCGAGTGTAGCTTCAAAATGCAACATGAACCAGCGGGTACCTTGTTCCAGATATGTACCAGGCAGCTGCCATGCACTTCATGTTCAGAGCATCACTCTTTTCCCTCTATTCCATTCCTATCTTTGATTAAACATTGTTGAAGAAAGCCCATAAATTCTACTCTTATACATCAGAAGCTCAGGAAGGCTTTCCAAGGCACAGGTATTTTATTTGTACAGGTGCCTGTCACACACAACATGTGCACAAGATCAACAGCATTCAACACAAGCTACAGCACAAATCCCTCACATGTACATGATCGTATGGCTCTGAGGCAGTGACACAGGTAATCAAACACCATTATTCAAATGGGGAAGCTCTACCCACTGAAAGCAGAACCAGGTTAAGAAAACACACCAGAAGAAGGGGCATTTTCGTTCAGGTCAAAGGTCCATCTAAGCAACAGTTCATCTGTGGTGGTACTCAGGTGCAGAACATTCTTAAGAAAAAAGTAGACTCAGGCAAACCTAAAGATATTCTCTCCTGTATTGGAGCTGTCATATTCAATAGGCTTTGGGGAAACTACCTAGGTTTTAAATCCTCTTCTGAACCCCCATAGTATTTGTATACTTGTAGCATTCTCATACAACAACCTGCACAAACTCATTTCTCACTATGTCATAAAAATCTTCTTTAGGTTCAGTACTGTTATTTCAGGTTTTCACTATGTCTTCTCTTGTCAGAGTGTTTTTCCTGTGTAACCAAGAGGTTACACTGAATATATAGGTCCTAAAGGTCAGATAATGAAGTTTTTCCCGCAGGTCACCTCATTTGTGTTTTGGTCATGACAGTTAAAAGTTCCTTTTGGCTGGAAGTTATTTTGGATACCCCCTGCAATGAAAAATAATTTCCCTGAACAGAGCGGGTTACACATTTTAGCCATTTCCTGTGGTGGATGGGCATTTTGATAGAGCATGGCCTTTCCTCTATAGAACAGAAATCTCTACATAAAAAGTGCTTTTGTCCACATTCATGTGTTTCCACAACAAAGCTGCTAATGTGGCTCTGTTTATTTAGTTGAAAATATAAAACAGTATTGAGCACATTCATTTTGAGAACAACTGAAAAAAATTATTTTTATGATTTTCAGCACCACTGCAAAGGAAATGCATTACAATTCACTAACAATATGATACATTTTTGGAAATGTTTGATTGTTGCCAGGATAATCCAGAGAAAACTGCTGCCTCTGTGCGTGGAGATTTTTATGTCACTGGGGACAGAGGCATTATGGATGAAGAGGGATATATCTGGTTTGTTGGAAGAGCTGATGATATCATTAATTCTGCTGGGTAAGGCATTTCCTTTTAGATTTGCCTCATGGAAGGCAGCCTGGAAGGACACAGGAGTGGTCCATGCTGCTGGGGCTGAGGTGTCTTTGTGCTGCCCTAGGTATCGCATTGGCCCGTTTGAAGTGGAGAGTGCACTGATAGAGCACCCAGCAGTGGCAGACGTGGCTGTTGTCAGCAGTCCCGACCCAGAGCGAGGGGAGGTAAAACAAATAGGAAAAAAACGTAAAAGAAATACTCTTTTTTCTAAGTATCACCTTCCTTATATGTACTAGGCTTCCTTGGAATTCAGTGTTGCAGACTTTTGAAATTAGGTAGGCATAAACATTTTTAAAATCCATATCTTGACAGATATTAAAATTTCAGAATTATTTCTTTGCAGGGTTTTATGTGGGGAAAAAAAAATCTGAATTTTCAGACTAATCATGTGATCTTTTTGTCTAAGCAATGAAATTTTGATTATTTCTTTTTTACCACTAAGCATATGGTGGCAACGAAATCCAGAGTGTTTAATTTTTGCTTTATATTTTCCAACTTCGCAATACTTCTTTGAGCAACTGGGATGAGATTTTAATATCTTTTTATTTTCTGCACTAGAACTTTTTGAACGTTTAATGATTTATAAAGTTAAGAAAACAAGGGGAAAATAGGAAAACATTCTCTGCTGCAGAATAGGTCCTTCATTGCACAGCAGTTGACAAGAAACAGCTAATGAAAAGGAAAATTAAAGAAAAAGCTCACATTTTGGCATTCTGAATTTTGACACCCACTTTTCACAACAAATGTATTCCTTTATTGCCACCTCTGGAAGTTAAAGGAACCCCTTCATTTTTGTGGCACAGGTGGTCAAAGCCTTCGTTGTTTTAGCTCCTGCTTTTGTATCACATGATCCAGAAAAATTAACTCTTGAACTTCAACAACATGTCAAGAAGGCGACTGCACCTTACAAGTACCCAAGGAAGGTAAGTACAGCCCCAAAAGACAGGTTCTCTCATTGTACCAGAAACTGAGCATTTTTTCTCCTGCCTCAGCTCTTTTTCAACAGCTTTCTGACAAACACTGCAGCCAGAGCTGAATGAAATAAAAGCAGATGACAGGGTCTGTTGCAGCTGTAGCCTTGGCTGGCTGTGTCTGCTAGAATGGACCCTGAGGGAGGCAATGGTCATGAAATTTTACTTCATGAGGGTCTAGTCTTTCATGGAGTACTGGGGTTTCACAGCAGCTCAAATGGGCAAGGGATTCCATTCTAACCAGTTCTATCTTGAGCTCTCCTCTAACACTTAGCCAAACCAAAATAGAAGTTCCTGCTAGCATCTGTGGGTTGGAATCCATCTCTTCCCACTAGGAAGGACACCACTAACTCCTCGTCCTGAAGCTGAAGCACTCAGCTCCTAGAGATCATGGTACATCTCCCTGCAAGTACTGCCTGTGCAGTAGCTACAAGGTGTAGTAAGGAATTTCACCATTCCAGCCCTGGTTGTGTGGCTTCCCATCTGTTTCTCCCCAGCTATCCTGTGCTAAAAGTGGTTTTGCAATCTTTTGTTGCACCTGGGAAATTAACCACAAGTTATTTGGCTACAGGGAGCATTTTTGCCTTTCAGGTGGAGTTTGTTCAGGAGCTGCCAAAGACAGCTACTGGGAAAATCCAGAGAAAGGTTCTAAAGAACAAAGAGTGGGCAAACATATAAAAAGAGCAAGAGTGATTTGGAAAACGAGGAGAGAAATTCTCCATCATGTGTACCAGCCATAACACAGGACACAGAGCAGGCTGTCATGACCCAGAGCAGAATGAGAACATCAGGAAAAACAAACTGTGGAAGAAAAAGGAGAAAACATTCTTGAGGATATGTGGTATTGGAACCACTTTCGCCATCAACCAAAAAATTTTCAGAAGGAAGGAAGTTCAAGTAATTCAAAGTGTGGAATGGGAGAGAGAAAGACTCAGTTGCATACAGAGGTCTAATTTTTTTTTACTGCAATTTGTACAAACATCTTCCTTTAAAAAATGTTTGAAGCTACAAGGCTTTGAAAATTAGAAATAAATGAGAAATTAATAAGAAGATATGTTTGCCCTGAGGTGGGTATCAGCAATTAATTAACCTCCAAAACCTACCACTGTAACATTCTCAAATTCTTTCAGAGTGGAAGGAAAAACGCATTTCTTTTTAATGCTTCTCTTCNTTAATCTGAACTCATGCTGATGATCACTGAGCAAAGTAAATGGTATTAAATCAGGAATAATCATTTCTGATTCTCACTTCTCAATCTGAGAACTTCGCCATTACTGGGTCGTTTCTTCTCTTTCCTGTCTTCATTTTAACCTCTACATTTGCAGGTGAGGAAGTGCTAAAAACTTGAAGGTTCTCACAGTCTTCTTGGCAGATGTTTTTGTAGAGCTCTTGGGAATCCCAAACTCCAAATATGTTTCATCTTGTCAGTCTTGAATATCATTTCCCTAAATATTCCTAAATATTATGTCCCTCCTCTTTCTCTCATAGGCTATTGTGTAGATTTTGTCATTGTAATACTCTGAAATATGCACATTACAGCTAAATCAGAGAATTAGAGCAGACTGATAAAGGAGAAACATCTTTCTAAGTGATTAAGGATTGATTAGAACTGGTCAGTGTTTCTGTGCCACAGTGTCCAAGGATTGTGGAAAATACTATGAATTTATGTTGCTTTTGACAAAATATCTCTTTGGGGGGGAAATCTGCATCCAGATTGTTTATGTTGGCAGACATCACTGAAAAGATTAAGTTGTGTTAAGCTCTGGGTATTTGAACTAATTTGCCCAATAGGCAGATTAAATATTACTGTATAAGGTTCTGCTACGGAATAAGGGAATAGTTCCAATATTAAATAAGTAACTTTTCTTGAGGAATAAAATTTGACCAGTGCTGAGATTTGTGCATCAATGATGTGAGAATAAACAGTTACAATTGAAGACATGGGACAAAGAGTAAAAGTAACAGTCTGAGAGAGACTTTTAAGTCCCAAATATTTATAGGGTGATGTTTGTTGTATCTTTTCCTCTGTGATGGTCAGTCCTGTCTGTTGGATGGCTGTGATGGTGACTTTCAAAGTTGCATCTAAAGATGGATCATCTCCAGCTGCAATAATTATACTATCCATATAATGATTAACAATTCTTTGTGGATTACTCTGGTGAAGGGGAGCCAAAACTTCAGCTTTGTGTGTGGCTTCCTAGGCTTTCACTTTATATCTACAAAGTCTGGAGCAGGTGTGTTACCATCAGGCATTTGCATGAGTGCTTTTCTTGCTGCATTGTTAATATCATCAAGCACTAGCTTTGGGAGGTTTGCAGCCTGATCATGGGGCTGGGTATGTGCTCCCTCCCCAGCTAAGTGTTCTAGCGTTAGCACTGTCTGTGCCTGGTCTTTGTAAAGCATGGTAAAGCAACAATTGATTTAACAATCTCTTCCACCCCCTTTCCCACAGGATGAATTCAGCTGGAGACAGCAGCACAGTCATCACGTTTTAAGTCATGAGGGATTAAAAGATATGCAGTGAAAATAGCTTGCATTAGATTGTTAAAGAAAGGTGAATCCTTTCCATAGTTTTTGTCAGCCTTACATAGTCTTTGTATTTCCCTGCAGGGCAGAGGTTTCCCTGTAGGACCAGCCCTTCCCTTCTGTTCTTCACTGTACTCGTCTGGCTCTTCTGCCATGGATCAATGGAATCACTGGATCTAGAAGGGATTAGGTGTTCTTCTGAGGAGGGGGAGAGGATGCAAGCACAGTGTTGTTACTGCTGGATGGGTAAAGGCAGAGCTTCTTTCCCGCACAGTCACCAGCCAGGCTACCAAACGCACCGCCATGTTGGACAGCAGCTCTTCCGGGAGCCTGGTGGGCGTGGCTTCCCGAGGAGGGGCGTGGCCCGCGGCAGGCTGGGAGTTGTAGTTCAGGAGCAGTGGAATCCTGAGCAACGGGGCTGGAGCTGCGGGAGGAAGCTTGAGGCAACATGGTGCCTCGGGTGGCATAGACGTTAGAAGGGTGGTTAGGAGGTAATACAGCAGGATATTCAGATGAATAGGAGGGGAGGTGGGGTGGTGAGGGAGCAGAGAAGGCAGGGGGGAGCAGATCCTAGACGGCTGGGGTACCCAGTGGAGAAGGCAGAAGGGGATACAAGGTAGCTGAGTAACTTGTGTCAACTTCCCTTCTAGGGCAGTCTCAGGGGCAACAGAGGAAGGAACACGAAGGGGCAGGGGTTGCAATTTGCACTGCCTCTTGCATCTGGGACAGGTTCTGCCCTCGAGTTCCGTCCCCAGGGTTAGAGCGGTTAAAATCAGTCTCAGTTTGGGAAGGGATCCTGCGCGCCAGAGAGGCCTCGGACCCCTGAGGTTCCTGCCGAGCCAGCAAAGCCGGGGAGGGGCTGAGCGCTGGGAGTTGGCGCTCATTGACTTTGAGCGTTCTGAGAATCGCGCGGAAAGGATGCAGCAGATGCACCGCGTCCCCCCAGTAGCTGGATCATAAAGCATGACACCCACAGAATCCCAAAATTCCACGGAGAGAATTCCACAGTGCGTGCTGTTTTCCGCAGCGCTGTGCGGGGCCGAGCCGGCAGCAGGCGGGCCTGTCCCGTGGGCTGCAGCTGGTGAGGCAGAAGTGGCCGGGCTGAGGCGGTGGCCAGCAAGCCAGGGGCCCTGGCGGCGGCAGAGCCTGGCGTGGCACTGCTGGCTACAGTCGCTGGAAAGTTCCAAAACACCCATTTTAAGAGGTTTTTTAACTAGGACTTTTGGACCTTTCTTCCATGGTCTGCTAACAAAAATTCAAAGCAATCATATACATCCTTTTCTAGTCCTGACAGTCTTATTCCCATAATAATCGGGATTAGGTGGGGTATGCCCGCCCGGTTGGGGTAGGAACAGCAGGAGTAAGTGTCTCTTTTCTCCGCTTACCTGCTTTTTCAGGCAGGCATCCGAAGGATGTGAGCCAACTCCAAAGGTCATTTGTAACCACACCAGGCCTAACGATTCAATCCACAGCAGAGAAAAAAAAAGGTCCTATCGATTGGCCAAAACCCAGCCAAATCAAACTGAACAAGATCACTCAATTTGAGGCCCCTGTTTGGGCGCCAGTTATCACAGTCTTTGCTCGCTGTGACCCCTCGTTCAGCTTGGCCAGGGCGAACTGGCAAAGTAAGGGCAGGAACGATGGTCTTGCCCGAAAAATAAAGACTTTAATAGCAAAATAACAAATGTAGAAACTACAGAGTCTGGGGGAAAGATCCAAACATGGGGGGGCCGTGGCGAACGCCACAAGGATCTTCTGAGGGCAAGGGTCCAATCCCAAACGTGAACTCAGAATGTGACCTTCTTTGTAAAAGGCACTGAACCAACTGAGAACAAGAACCAGAAACCTGACCAAATATAGGATAGTTCTATGAACATATCAACTCCCATGACCCCACTCTTCTCGCCATGATCTGGCTAGGTGTCCCTTTTTCAGTATCCTGTTTCCCATGGCCTCAGGTTGATGCCTCCTGTATGTGCTACTGAGGTTAGACCGACCAACATTTATCCCACCTGGACGAGATTACATAGTTGTTGTTTTTGTTGCAGGATTCATAGCAACAGCTCTGCTAATTTTATTAACATCAAGATGACTGTGCTTTTTCCTTCTGTATACCGTAATGTTAAATGCTCACATCACAGAAATACAGGTAACATGATGTAAAATGAGGATGTGTTTAAATAACCTGTTTATTCAAGCTGGTTTGCATTCATTTATCCAACATCATACATGGGACAGCATCCAATAACTGGATTGGCTGAAATATATTTTCTTTCATTCCAGGTGACTGATTCCTTAGGTGTGCACCTGATTCCTTCCCCTCATCATCTGATAAAACATCATTTATCATGAGAATATTTATTAAATCCTGGGTTCCTCAGTGTTTGTGGATTCTCAAGTCACCTTCCAGGACATTCCATGGAAACAACAGGCTTCTTACATCTCAGATTATTTCCCATTATGAATCTATAATCCAGGGTAAAAAGGAACTGCCAGAATATTTCAACTTTGCAAGTGATGTCTTAGATAAGTGGGCACAACTGGAAAAGGTAGTATTTGTCTTTATTTTATGGACATTGAATTGTAGTTTAATCCCAGGTGTGAACTAAGAACCACAGAGCCCCTGGATCACATATGTACATGCATCCATTGGGATGGGGAGGAGAATCAGGAGAAGAAAAAGTAAAATCCATAGGTTGAGGAAAGAACAGTTTAAGAATTAAAATATAATAATAATCATATCAGTAGCAGTAGTAGTAGCTCACTACCCACTGATTAATGCTCAGCCCATCCCCAAACACCTCCCAACAAACTTCCACCCAGGTTATAAACGGAGCAGGACCTCCTGTGGTGTGGAATATCCCTTCAGGCAGTTCAGGTCAGCTGTCCTGTCTATGATCTCTCCCAGCTTCTCGTGTGCCTCTTTGCTGGGAGAGTGTGGGAAACTGGAAAGTCCTTGACTTACAGTAAGCACTGCTTAGCAACAACTAAAACATCAACGTGTTATCAACACTACACTGTTCCTAAATTCATAAACCTCAGCACTTTACCAGGACATATTAAGAAAATGGACTCTATTCCAGCCAAAATGAGGACACAGTGGAACAAATCTCAGATGATACAAATCCATTTTCCTCATGGGTATTGGGCAGTATTGGCTGCAGAGTGGAAAGCACCATTTTATTTTGTTTATTAGAAATACAGGTGTCACCCTAAGAGAGTGATTGCCAGGGATGATTTGCTTAGTTAAGAGTTATTTTATATTGAAGTGAAACCTTTTAAGGTTTTTCTTATTTTAGTGTCTTCTCACGTGTTGTAGGATGGAAGAAAACCAGCAAATCCAGCTTTTTGGTGGGTCAATGATGAGGGAGAAGAGGTGAAGTGGAGCTTTGAGCAGCTGGGCTCCCTGTCCAGGAAGGCAGCCAATGTCCTTTCTGAGGCCTGTGGTTTGCAGAGAGGAGACAGAGTTGTAGCAGTTCTGCCTCGTGTCCCTGAGTGGTGGCTCCTGAACGTGGCCTGCATGCGAGCAGGTGAGCGGCTCACTGACTTGTTGGGTGCAGACAGAAAGCAAATGGAGCCTACAAGCCATGTGTTAGATTAGGGGGAAGAAAATGCAAACAGGAATATTCTGTTGTGACCTCTACAACTAATCTTTTGCCTAGAAGGGGAATTGGCAGCACCCACACAGGAAGCACAGGGCCAGACACGCTCCAGTCACAGGGAACCCTCAGGTGAAGCCAGTGAGGGCAGAATGGCTGCAACCTAAGGCCAGACCTGACCACATACATTGGAAAGGAGTTAAATTTACAATGGAATAATTTAGATGATTTGAGTAATTAATAATTGAATCTATCTATTTTGCTCTGCTTTTAAACTGATAAGCATCCACGATGGATAAAATCAGCATCAACAGAGAGACATAATCAAGTATTTTCGGGAAATGCTGAGTTTTCTCAATTGCTTCGTGCTTTTTTCCAGGAATTGTCCTTATTCCGGGAACATCTCAATTAACAGCCAAAGACATCTCATACCGACTCCAGGCTTCAAAGGCCAAGTGCATTGTTACCAATGACACACTGGCACCTGCAGTGGAATCTGTGCTGCCTGACAGCCAGTTCCTGAAAAGTAAACTCATTGTAAGCCAAGGGAGCAGAGATGGGTGGCTGAACCTCAAAGAACTGCTTGCGTGAGTATCCAGTTCTTTCACCATCATGCTTGTGAGGTGAAGGGAGCTGTACCAGTCAGGTGACATTGCTGAGTTGTGGGGGTAACTTTCAAAATACAAATGAGTTACATTTCTCTGTCAACTGGCAGCATTGTGATTACACTGCATTAAGTACAGATTCATGCAACCCAGGTTTTGGGAGCCAAGTTGAGGTCTTTCAGCTTCTTCTTGCTCCTTAGTCTTGTGATTCAGAGTGTACTTCTGTCAGGCAAAATGTGTCCTCTAACTTTTCCCTTTGAAATATAATGCAACTATTTCTTTAGTAAGATCATATAATTTGGGGCAGCTTTCCTGTTGATCTCCTAAACATTAAAAATACTGCTTTTCTGGTGGAAAACTGCATGTAGTGACTGGAATGTATAATTTCTTCTGAAGGGTTGCATCTGCTGACCACAAATGTGTCAAGACGAGGAGTCAAGACCCAATGATAGTGTATTTTACCAGTGGAACTACAGGCTTCCCAAAAATGGTGCTGCATACCCACAGCAGTTATGGCATTGGATTTACAATTACTGGCAGGTATTACCTTGCAGTTCCTCCCAGGGTCCTGATTAAGTGCTATGATCAGCATTAAACTGAACATGAGACCATAACATTCCAGCAAATGTAGGCATTTCATGACTGTAGATTTGCACCTTCCTCATCTTTCCCCTCTCATGGTAAAACCTTCATTATTAAAAGCTTCTTGAGGGCACAGTTGAGGTCATCATGTGCAGAGTTGTGTCACTTACAGGGCTGAAAGCAGAGGAGCAGTAAGGAAAGTGTCTCTACAACCACACCAGAGGAAGTCAAGTGCTCTCATGTTGAGTCAACCTTCCCTGCGAACCAAAGCAACCTTGGGCCACTTCATTATACCTTAAAAGTTAAATCTGTGGCTTGGTACTGATTTACTTTCCTTGAAAGTTTTTTTCATCTCTGCTTTTTCATCAGGTATTGGATGAACTTGACTCCTTCAGATATAGTATGGAATACCTCTGATACTGGCTGGGCAAAATCAGCCTATGGCAGTGTTTTTTCACCATGGCTCTGTGGAGCCTGTGTCTTTGTACACAATTTGCCACAGTTTCAACCAGAAGTTATTGCAAAGGTGAGTAACCCCCACATCCCAAGCAACCCAAAGGTACCAGAATACCTATTCCTCTTCCCAGCTCTTCTTCAAAACCACTCAGCTAGATGATTCTCCTCAACATTGGCCTCTTGTGTGGGTTGGAAACCTTGACTTTCTCAAGAATAATACAGAAAAAGCTGGGGTCTAGTTCCCTATCACCAATTAGGCTTGGGACTGGGACACAGACACCTTGGAAAACCCGCAAAAAAACCTTAGATGGAACTATTGCTCTCACTGGACCTTCATTTACAGGAGTGACTTCTGTTGGACAGAAAGTTCCATATTTTTTGCAGGTGTTGGACTGCCTGGTACGGCATTTTTGGGGTTTTCATCTCGCAGATATTTGAGCATGTAAAATGTGTTAATCACCTGCACATTCACAAGGTCAGACCCAGCAGTACACTTTCTTTTCAGCACAATAACTTCCTCTTTTTCTAGACTCTCTCAAAATATCCCATCACCACCTTCTGCACGGCTCCCACCGCCTTCCGCATGCTGGTCCAGCATGATCTGAGCAGGTACAGCAGGGAGGGGAGGGAGGCTGGGCTGCAATGCTGGCACAGCTCTGCATGGTTGGTTCCTTGGGTTCCTTCAGTCTCTTTTTCAGTTCAAGGAAACCTAATTAGCAAAACTTGCTCTCAGCAAAGAACGCTCTCAGTTTTGAAATGGGAGAAGAATTAGCCACACCATAGGCTACTTGGGCTTCAGGACTGGCTCTTTGAATAGACAGCACAGAGGAAACAAGGGAGGGTTTTTAAACTTGTCACTTCCTCGGAACGTAGGGTTCACAGTTCAGTTTAAGTCAGTGTTATAGGCAGCATTGGATCAGGGAGTTACCGGTGCACCATGGAGTTGCTCTCACATGGTTGAGAATGAAGGGAGCAGTTAGAGGAATTCCACATGCTGAGAGTTATTTGGCAGCTGTTCTTCAGGTTTGTTACTCTGTAAAATACCCAGCTTGTTAGAAGTGGTTTGCAAGGAGTTTTCACATCTTTAGTAAGGTACTTATTCTTGTCACATAGGTCTTTCCTCCTGCCAAAAGCCAACCCAGGTTTAGCAGAGAGCTCAGGCTCTGTTTTCCTATTCAGTCTTTCCTTCAGTCTTGGCTGTACTTGGAATGCTGAGAAAGTGTTCAGTTAAGGTGCTCACTGCTCATTTTAGGTGTTAAGAGAATTATTTGATTTGCTCTTCCTCACAAGGTACAAGTTCCCGAGTCTGAAGCACTGTGTAACTGGAGGGGAAGCACTCAATCCTGAAGTGTATGCAAAGTGGAAAATGCATACAGGGGTGGATATCTATGAAGGTTATGGCCAGACTGAAACAGTACGTTTACATTAATTCTTGTAGTACACCCATTCAAAGGTAACAATACCAGAGCCACAATGTCATTGATAAATCAATGGAAAAGGTGAGAATCACTTATATGATCTAAAAAAAAAAATAGACTTTGTATAATTTTGATGATACAATTCCAGAATCAGCAAGCTGCATATTCTAATGGTTTAGACCTCTGCAAAAACCGTGCCAGAGGCACTTGAGATCAAATAAGTTGTAGGAGATCCCTTTGTCATCTTTACTTCAAAAAAACCGTGAAAAAATAATTTGCTCCAGCTATCAGTTTGGCCTGTCTGAGGTTTTAATGGCAAATATTAAACCAGCTCACATCCCAGACTTCTCTGTAAGTGAACATTAACCAAGCTATTAAGAGACAGATCTCAGACTTTCTCTCATTTTGCCCTTGAAATGGTCCCAAATTAATTGTCCCATTATTGAAATAAGGTCTGTAATAATAATCTGCAGTCCTGAAAAATAAAAGTCAAGTGTTTACAGGACAATCCACTGGCTCAGACTCAACAAAATCAAGCTCACACAGGTCTGACCTGAAGTGCCTCTCAGTCCCTCTCTGATGTTCTCAAAAAACCACATTGCTTTGGTCCTGATTCAGCCCTTGTCACAACAAAGTCATGGAAAGATGCCTTATGCAAACAGTAATAAAATTTACCAGATGTTGCAACAATTAAAAAAAAACCAAAACTTTAAAAATGTTCTGCAGGTGGCAATCTGTGCCAATGTGAAAGGAATGAAAATTAAACCTGGCTCTTTGGGAAAACCTCTTCCCCCTTATGATGTGAAGGTACGTGGCACTTTTGGGTAGAACAGTAAGGCAATGCTATTGGTGTCCCTTCTGTGCCCTGCACTGAGCTGCAGCAGATGTTCCTCTGAGCTGATCAAAGCACTCCTGCTGCGTCTGTCCTTTCTGCAGATCGTGGATGAGCGTGGGGCTGTTGTGCCTACAGGAGAAGAGGGCACAATTGCTGTCCGAGTGCGGCCCAAACGACCCTTCTGTATGTTCACCGCGTACTTGGTGAGCCTGACTTGCTGTCTCTGTGTCTGCTGAGAGGCTCAGGAGAGACCCAGGGCAAAGTTCTTCCAGGAGTAGAATTCCATGCAAAATCCTCAGAAGGTCTCACTGGGTTACTTGAGGACTTTGATCCTGATCACTGTGTGGTGATGCTGAGGTACAGAACATTCTTAAGAAAACAGTAGACTCAGGCAAACTTAAAGGTATTCTCCCCTGCAACTGATCTACCATAATGAATAAGCTTTGGGGGACCTATCTATGTTTTTAATCCTTTTCTGATCCCCCATATTTGGACATTTGTAGCATCCTCAAACAACAACTTGTAAAATGTAATTGCTCACTGTGGGATAAGAAACTTCTACAAGTTCAGTACTATAGCTTCTGGTTTTCACTATGTCTTCTGTTGTCAAAGTGTTTTCCTGTGTAACTAAGACGTTACACTGGATGTAGAGGTCCTATAGGTGAATGCAAATAATGAAGTTTTTCCTGCAGGTGATGTCATTTGAGTTTTGGTCCTATCAGTTAAGAGTAAAAAGTTTCTTTTGACTGGAGGTTATTGTAGCAATGTCCCGCAATGATAAATCATTTCACTGAACAGAGTGGGTTACACATTTTTGTGGGTTACACGTTTGCTGTGATGGGCATTTCGATAGAGCACAACCTTTTCTCTCTAGAACAGAAATCTCTACATATATTCCTTAGTGTGTAGAGCTCTTTTTCACCTGTCACATACTTCAGGCATCAAACTGCTAATTAACATAGCTCTGGGTTTTTTAGTTGAAAATATGAAACAGTATGGAATACACTCATTTTGAGAACAACTGAAAAATTATTTTTATCATTTTCAGCACCACTGCAAAGGAAATTCATTATGTTTCACTAATAATCAGATACCTTTTCTGAAATGTTTGATTGTTGCCAGGATAATCCAGAGAAAACTGCTGCCACTCTGTGTGGGGATTTTTATATGACTGGAGACAGAGGCATTATGGATGAAGAGGGATATATCTGGTTTGTTGGAAGAGCTGATGATATCATTAATTCTGCTGGGTAAGGCATTTCCTTTTAGATTTGCCTCATGGAAGGCAGCCTGGAAGGACACAGGAGTGGTCCATGCTGCTGGGGCTGAGGTGTCTTTGTGCTGCCCTAGGTATCGCATTGGCCCGTTTGAAGTGGAGAGTGCACTGATAGAGCACCCAGCAGTGGCAGACGTGGCTGTTGTCAGCAGTCCCGACCCAGAGCGGGGGGAGGTAAAACAAATAGGAAAAAAATGTAAAAGAAATACCATTTCTTCTAAACATCAGTATCACTGTATGTACTAGGCTTCCTTGGAATTCAGTATGTTGCATATTTTTGAAATCAGATGGGCTAATTTTTTTTAAATCCATATCTTAATAGATCTTACAATATCAGAATTATTTCTTTTTTTGCAGGTTTTCATGTGTAAAAATAATTTGGCTTTTCAGACTAAAAATGACATATTTTTGTCTAAGCAATGAAATTTTGCTTATTTCTTGTTTTGTCACTTAGTGCACTGTAGCAATGACTTCAGAGTGTTTAATTTTTGTTTTATATTTTCTAACTCTGCTACATTTCTTTGAGCAACAGAATCAAGATTTTCAGCTTTAATAGGACATAACACTAAGGAAAAAAAAAACTGGAAATATGGAAAAAATCCTCTGCTCTAGAATGGGTCCTTCATAGCACAGCATTCTGTAATAAGCATCTAATGAAAAGGAAAATTAAAGAAAACTATCAAATATTGGCATTTTGAATTTTGACACCCACTTTTCACAACAAATGTATTCCTTTATTGCCACCTCTGGAAGTTAAAGGAACCCCTTCATTTTTGTGGCACAGGTGGTCAAAGCCTTCGTTGTTTTAGCTCCTGCTTTTGTATCACATGATCCAGAAAAATTAACTCTTGCACTTCAACAACATGTCAAGAAGGNCAGGAGAGACCCAGGGCAAAGTTCTTCCAGGAGTAGAATTCCATGCAAAATCCTCAGAAGGTCTCACTGGGTTACTTGAGGACTTTGATCCTGATCACTGTGTGGTGATGCTGAGGTACAGAACATTCTTAAGAAAACAGTAGACTCAGGCAAACTTAAAGGTATTCTCCCCTGCAACTGATCTACCATAATGAATAAGCTTTGGGGGACCTATCTATGTTTTTAATCCTTTTCTGATCCCCCATATTTGGACATTTGTAGCATCCTCAAACAACAACTTGTAAAATGTAATTGCTCACTGTGGGATAAGAAACTTCTACAAGTTCAGTACTATAGCTTCTGGTTTTCACTATGTCTTCTGTTGTCAAAGTGTTTTCCTGTGTAACTAAGACGTTACACTGGATGTAGAGGTCCTATAGGTGAATGCAAATAATGAAGTTTTTCCTGCAGGTGATGTCATTTGAGTTTTGGTCCTATCAGTTAAGAGTAAAAAGTTTCTTTTGACTGGAGGTTATTGTAGCAATGTCCCGCAATGATAAATCATTTCACTGAACAGAGTGGGTTACACATTTTTGTGGGTTACACGTTTGCTGTGATGGGCATTTCGATAGAGCACAACCTTTTCTCTCTAGAACAGAAATCTCTACATATATTCCTTAGTGTGTAGAGCTCTTTTTCACCTGTCACATACTTCAGGCATCAAACTGCTAATTAACATAGCTCTGGGTTTTTTAGTTGAAAATATGAAACAGTATGGAATACACTCATTTTGAGAACAACTGAAAAATTATTTTTATCATTTTCAGCACCACTGCAAAGGAAATTCATTATGTTTCACTAATAATCAGATACCTTTTCTGAAATGTTTGATTGTTGCCAGGATAATCCAGAGAAAACTGCTGCCACTCTGTGTGGGGATTTTTATATGACTGGAGACAGAGGCATTATGGATGAAGAGGGATATATCTGGTTTGTTGGAAGAGCTGATGATATCATTAATTCTGCTGGGTAAGGCATTTCCTTTTAGATTTGCCTCATGGAAGGCAGCCTGGAAGGACACAGGAGTGGTCCATGCTGCTGGGGCTGAGGTGTCTTTGTGCTGCCCTAGGTATCGCATTGGCCCGTTTGAAGTGGAGAGTGCACTGATAGAGCACCCAGCAGTGGCAGACGTGGCTGTTGTCAGCAGTCCCGACCCAGAGCGAGGGGAGGTAAAACAAATAGGAAAAAAACGTAAAAGAAATACCATTTCTTCTAAACATCAGTATCACTGTATGTACTAGGCTTCCTTGGAATTCAGTATGTTGCATATTTTTGAAATCAGATGGGCTAATTTTTTTTAAATCCATATCTTAATAGATCTTACAATATCAGAATTATTTCTTTTTTTGCAGGTTTTCATGTGTAAAAATAATTTGGCTTTTCAGACTAAAAATGACATATTTTTGTCTAAGCAATGAAATTTTGCTTATTTCTTGTTTTGTCACTTAGTGCACTGTAGCAATGACTTCAGAGTGTTTAATTTTTGTTTTATATTTTCTAACTCTGCTACATTTCTTTGAGCAACAGAATCAAGATTTTCAGCTTTAATAGGACATAACACTAAGGAAAAAAAAAACTGGAAATATGGAAAAAATCCTCTGCTCTAGAATGGGTCCTTCATAGCACAGCATTCTGTAATAAGCATCTAATGAAAAGGAAAATTAAAGAAAACTATCAAATATTGGCATTTTGAATTTTGACACCCACTTTTCACAACAAATGTATTCCTTTATTGCCACCTCTGGAAGTTAAAGGAACCCCTTCATTTTTGTGGCACAGGTGGTCAAAGCCTTCGTTGTTTTAGCTCCTGCTTTTGTATCACATGATCCAGAAAAATTAACTCTTGCACTTCAACAACATGTCAAGAAGGTGACTGCACCTTACAAGTACCCAAGGAAGGTAAGTACAGCCCCAAAAGACAGGTTCTCTCATTGTACCAGAAACTGAGCATTTTTTCTCCTGCCTCAGCTCTTTTTCAACAGCTTTCTGACAAACACTGCAGCCAGAGCTGAATGAAATAAAAGCAGATGACAGGGTCTGTTGCAGCTGTAGCCTTGGGTTGGCTATGTGTGCTAGAAAGTACCTGGAGGGTCATCAAATTTTACTCCATGAGGGTCCAGTCTTTCTTTCATGGAGTACTGGGGTTTTCACAGCAGCTCAAATGGGCAAGGCATTCAGTCAGCATTTCATTATCCTAGCCCTGGATGTGCAGCTTCCCATCCTTTTATCCTCAGCCATAATGAAAATGTGTCTTTCCTTCAGCTGGGAATTTAACCAGGATGTATTTTTGCCTTTCAGGTGGAATTTGTTAAGGAGCTGCCAAAGACAATTACTGGTAAAATCCAGAGAAATGTTCTAAGGAGCAAAGAGTGGGCAAAAGTAAAAAAATAGAAAGAGTGATCTGGAAAAAAAGGAGAGAAATATTCCATTACCTGTACAAACCATAACAAATCAAACATGGCACATGTCTATGACTCAGAACACATGGAAACACTGGGAAAAACAAACTGTGGAAGAAAAAGTAGAAAAAAAAAAGTAGTACACTCAAAAAAAGTGTACTACAACTTAGATACATACAAATAAAAGATAAATTAATAAAAATAATCTTTGTCCTGTGGTGGGTATCCGCAGCACATTGATATATTCTTGTCAATGCTACCTCTGTAACATTCTCAAATTCTTTCAGAGTGGAAAGAAAAATGCATTTCTTTTCAATGCTTCTCTTCATCACGATGAATTTGGGATGTATATAAATGGTTAAACTGGAGGAAAAAGTGCTTTAGGTTAAGGTGCAAATTACGCACAATTAACAATGGTGTAAATGATTACAAGAAAGAAGTTACTCCACAGAAAGAATTCTGCTGCTTGGTCTGTTTTGTGCCACATTCTGTTCCTGTTACTCCAGAAGAAGTGAGCAATAAAGGCAGAAGGGTTTCACTCCAAAACCTTCATGAAGGGGTGCCCAGGTTTCACATCTGCAGGGAGCAGCTGATCCTTACAGTGCCTCATATGGGAAACATGTCCTAACAGGTGAGTGAAATGAATGAAAAGGATCTCCCCCAGCAGCTCCTGATCTCTCCTGTCCACAGCAGACAGGTGAGGAAAATGAGCAGAAAAGTCTCTATCGAACTCAGGGGCTACATTAGAAAGTGAAGGTTCTTGAGATTGGTGTGGTGAATGGATGAATCAGTGAGCAACTGCTGAGGCTAAAGCAGTGAGATTCCTGATGGAACTAGTTTGGAAACACACAGAAAAGAAAAAGGAGTGGAGAATCAGGTACTGAATGTATGAAGCAGGAACATTCTTCTAATGTAAACGGCAACATCTAATATTGTGTTTTACTATAGAAAGCTGTAGGCAATTAATTTAAAAATTAAAAATATGAAAAAGCAGGATAAGGAATTTAACATTTAATTAAATGCTAAAATGATCAGTCTGGCTCCGACTAGATTAAGCAACTTTAATGAAGAATTCATTAATTCATAACTGGATTATCTTTGGATAATCTCAATATTATTTTTCTTTTTTTGTTGGTTTGGTTTTTGTTTGTTTGTTGTTGCAGGATTCATAGCAACAATTCTGCAATTTTCTTATATAGTCTGCAGCATCTAGACACATAGTCTTCTGCCATGAAGTTGCTGTTGAAGTTACAGAATCTAAAACTCTTGTGGATTCTGAAGCCTCCTAGTAGGACTTTCCATGGACATCCCAGGCTGCTATCCTCTGATGTATATTCCCAGTATNAAAAAAGTAGTACACTCAAAAAAAGTGTACTACAACTTAGATACATACAAATAAAAGATAAATTAATAAAAATAATCTT
This sequence comes from Irena cyanogastra, assembly GCA_013397155.1. NCBI lineage: Eukaryota > Metazoa > Chordata > Aves > Passeriformes > Irenidae > Irena > Irena cyanogastra. Next base: position 22,498 of record VWZV01014998.1, read on the forward strand.
TGTCCTGTGGTGGGTATCCGCAGCACATTGATATATTCTTGTCAATGCTACCTCTGTAACATTCTCAAATTCTTTCAGAGTGGAAAGAAAAATGCATTTCTTTTCAATGCTTCTCTTCATCACGATGAATTTGGGATGTATATAAATGGTTAAACTGGAGGAAAAAGTGCTTTAGGTTAAGGTGCAAATTACGCACAATTAACAATGGTGTAAATGATTACAAGAAAGAAGTTACTCCACAGAAAGAATTCTGCTGCTTGGTCTGTTTTGTGCCACATTCTGTTCCTGTTACTCCAGAAGAAGTGAGCAATAAAGGCAGAAGGGTTTCACTCCAAAACCTTCATGAAGGGGTGCCCAGGTTTCACATCTGCAGGGAGCAGCTGATCCTTACAGTGCCTCATATGGGAAACATGTCCTAACAGGTGAGTGAAATGAATGAAAAGGATCTCCCCCAGCAGCTCCTGATCTCTCCTGTCCACAGCAGACAGGTGAGGAAAATGAGCAGAAAAGTCTCTATCGAACTCAGGGGCTACATTAGAAAGTGAAGGTTCTTGAGATTGGTGTGGTGAATGGATGAATCAGTGAGCAACTGCTGAGGCTAAAGCAGTGAGATTCCTGATGGAACTAGTTTGGAAACACACAGAAAAGAAAAAGGAGTGGAGAATCAGGTACTGAATGTATGAAGCAGGAACATTCTTCTAATGTAAACGGCAACATCTAATATTGTGTTTTACTATAGAAAGCTGTAGGCAATTAATTTAAAAATTAAAAATATGAAAAAGCAGGATAAGGAATTTAACATTTAATTAAATGCTAAAATGATCAGTCTGGCTCCGACTAGATTAAGCAACTTTAATGAAGAATTCATTAATTCATAACTGGATTATCTTTGGATAATCTCAATATTATTTTTCTTTTTTTGTTGGTTTGGTTTTTGTTTGTTTGTTGTTGCAGGATTCATAGCAACAATTCTGCAATTTTCTTATATAGTCTGCAGCATCTAGACACATAGTCTTCTGCCATGAAGTTGCTGTTGAAGTTACAGAATCTAAAACTCTTGTGGATTCTGAAGCCTCCTAGTAGGACTTTCCATGGACATCCCAGGCTGCTATCCTCTGATGTATATTCCCAGTATGAGTCCATCAGACAGGGAAAACAGGAAATACCAAAGTACTTTAACTATGCAAGTGATGTACTGGACAAATGGTCTGAGATTGAAAAGGTAGGTGACTTTCTGTTGTGCCAATGAAATACTTTAATTTTAAATTTCATTTGGAATAAGCTGGGGTTTTTTCTTTATGTAAACAATCAGTTGCCAAACCAAATTTGCATTAGGGAATTATACAAAAGTTCATTCTTTCTTGCTTTATTTGTTGTTATTTTGTAGGAGCATTAATGCACAGTAAAAGGTTTAAACTTAAATAGGATCCAGACTAGGACTTGGGTCTGGAGACAATTAGGCTGGCAAACATTTCAGGTTCAGAAAAGGAGAATCTATTGGGAATAACTGAGCTTGATGAATAGCAAATATCAATCCTTTAAGGACAAGAAAAAAAATCTTATATGCCAGCTGTCAAATACTCAGATCTTCCATAATTTACAGATGTCTGTGCATTATTATTTCATGGTCTTTCAGAAGAAAATCTTTTATGTTTGAATTCCCATGTTTTGTAGGCTGGAAAGAGACCATCAAACCCTGCTTTCTGGTGGATAAATGGTGAAGGAGAAGAAGTGAAGTGGAGCTTTGAGGAGCTGGGGCTCCTGTCTCGGAAAGTGGCCAATGTACTGACTAAAGAATGTGGGCTGCAGAAGGGAGACAGGCTTATCCTGATCCTACCACGAATTCCAGAATGGTGGCTGGTCAAGGTGGCTTGTATGAGAGCAGGTCAGTGAGGTGAAAGGGTCACTGCAAGTCGGTTGAGAAGATCAAGAATGGATATGGTTTATCAAGGAAAAATAGTGTAATAATCCAGTGAGTGGACTAGCTGCAAGGCAGTCCTGAAGTGTTTTCACTAGGGGCCATAGAAGAGGTAGCTCATGCAGTGGGCAAGAAGATGCCAGAAGGCAAGGAAGAGCCATGGAAGTCACCAGGCAGGTACACATTTCATTCCTGAGAGGAGAGCACAGGCATCTGCATTAATCTAATCTAACTGTTGGGGTGAGAAACACCAGGGCAAATCCATATCAGAAACCAGTTTGGGAATAGTTAATAGCTTAGGTTCTTAGAAAAGAATCAGACGTAGAAAAAAAATGCCAACACAAACTAACTTCATCTCTCTCCCAGGAATTGTCATAATCCCAGGAACATCCCAGTTATCAGCCAAAGACATACTGTACCGACTGCAGGCATCAAAGGCCAAGTGCATCGTTACCACTGACAAACTGGCTCCTGCAGTGGACTCAGTGGCATCCCAGTGCCAGCTCCTGAAAACCAAGCTAATGGTGTCCAAAGGCATCAGGGAGGGATGGCTGAACTTCACTGAGCTGTACCAGTGAGTATGACTGAGTGCCACTGCAGTCACGAGGACAAAGCAGACCTGTTCCTACAAGTGCCATTTACATCAACTACAACCATTGAAGTTATAATTACATTCTCCTTTTCACAGAAACCAATCTGCTGACCATTCCTGCATCAAAACAAGGATTCAAGACCCAATGATTATCTTCTTTACCAGTGGAACTACAGGTTCTCCAAAGATGACTCAACATTCCCAGGGTAGTCTTGGTTTCAGACCCCTTTTAAGTGAAAGGTATGAAAGAGTTAAGCCTGATTGAACGTAAGATAATTGAAGCTGCATAGTAGAGCTATTGTAAAAACTTACTGAATAATAAATACCAGCCTTTCTCCTTTCGAAATCAGAGTAAAAACCCCATCAAATTGCTAGGGACTAGGATCCCCCCAGTGTCTCAATCTTCCAATTAATATCTCTTACCCTCTTTCTGGGTATTTTTTGTTATCCTTTTTTTTTTTTCCTCTGTCAGGTACTGGTTGGATTTGACTCCCTCTGACATGATATGGAACACAGCAGACACAGGATGGATACTAACTTCAGTAGCATCTTTTTTTGATCCTTGGGTTTTTGGATCATGCGTCTTTATACATAACCTACCACAGACTGACTCAGCAGTCATCCTAAATGTAAGGGAAAAACTCATGGAAATGTATTCATCTGCAGAAAGCATGCCAAAAACAATTCTTGACAGCATCCACAGATTTCATGAGGGTTGTGTTTATAGTAGTATTTGAGATATTTTATTTGTTGTGTAAAGCTCCTACTTTCATTTTTAATGTATACAGAAGGGGACAAACATGCAATCAATTCATACATTTTGCTCATAGCTGGTGAGCACATGAACAAAAATCATCAAAAAAGTGGCATTAAATTCCTGCAGTTCGTTCTAGTGACTGTGGAAATAATATCAGTGGGTATTAATGCAGAAATGAAGTGTTTCTGTGCCCACACCAGCCAAGATGAAAGTGAACACCTCCCTATGATGTGAACAGAGGAGGAACTATCCTGGCCATGCCCCAAGCTGTGGGGTCCTGGCGTCAGGTAGATGGTGTCAGATGGTGCCAGAGGTTAGAATGGGATTTTTGTAATCAAATCTACAATCTCTGCATATTGCACCAACTGCAATTACCCTCACCCAACAGAGGGTGTGGTGCTTTTACATAAGGGGCAAACATACTTCTTTCTGTGTCACCTGTTTACTGTACATTCCAAAGGCAGTTCTTTGTCTGAGCTTCACATGTCCTTCTTGTTTTTTAACCCTCTAGACTCTCTGCAGATTCCCAATTGATGCCCTGGTCGGTGCTCCAACCTTGTTCCGCATGCTGGTGCAAAATGATCTGTCCAAGTATGTCAACAATTATTTACTAATGTTTAATTTACCCTAACTAAACTTAGTCATCTCCTATATCCAACTGCTTGACCCAAAACAGGGTAATAATTTAGTTTAAAATATCCTTCACGAGAAGACCATCATGCAAAATTTGAGTTTTGCTGAGTTTTTTGATCAAACAAAGAAACTTGATGTTTTCCCTCAGAAATTTGAGACATGCTGCTGTACTTATGAGTATGAAACTGAGAGTCTGTTAAATACTTGGTCATAATTTTTGTTTACCGCATTAATTGTCCAGACTTTGGGAAGGACTTCATCCTAGAAAGTGCATGTCAGCATAACTGTGAGGGAATTATTTGTTGTGGCAGTTGTGCCTCACCCCCTGTTCCAGTTCTCACTGCCTGTCATTATTCCTTCCTTCTCTCTTGAACTTTCTCACTTGGCCTGTTGCAGAGGGTCAGCAGTCAGGACTTGAACTTTTTCGCTTGGCCTGTTGCAGAGAGTCAGCAATCAGGGCCCTGGCTCAGCAGATCAGTATTTGGTTATTTATAATCCCAGCTGACTTCAGCAAAAGTTTTATTTTTCACATGTTTAGCTCTGACTGCTACTTATGTGGAGTGTTGAGCACAGAGTGATATTCTTGTTGTGTCGGGAGCAGAAGGATCAGGGCCCCTCTGATTCCCCCACGTGGTGGCACTACCTCTCCCAGTAAACAGCTCTCCCATGGTGTTCACCCTTGCATGCTCCTGGTCTCCCCCTCTCGATTTAAGTATTGCTTTTCTTGTTTTTAACTCCCTGTGAAGATACAAATTCATGAACCTGAAGTACTGCATGAGTGGAGGGGAACCACTCAACCCAGAAGTCATGGAGCAGTGGAAGAGCCAGACTGGGCTGGACATCCATGAAGTATATGGCCAGACTGAAATGGTACATCTGTAGGGACAATAGACTGTTAAATCTTTGGAATTTCTTTTTGCCGTAAGGTTTGTTTTGTAAGAACACAGTCCGTTTCCTCCTTCACATTTCTGTGAATGTTTCAGTAATTCCCTTCCCTGGTAACCTCTGAAAAAACTCCTTCTCATGGCTCTCCTCACAGAACCTGCCAGAAATGTGAGGGTTTGGGAGGAAATGTGCTGTAATATTTCCACAAATGTCCTTAAGCTAATTCCGAGTAATAGTGTCAGTCAAGAGGGCAGAGTTTGAATCTAAGGGAAGAAGACTGGTTAGCAGAGGACATGAATTTTTCACAGAGAATGGAACAGGATTATTTCAGGGAGTTTTATGATTTTGCTTATCTGTACCATACAGCACTGACATATAGGATCCTATGAATCTTAATTCCTTACTTTGGAATTAGTCTAAAAACTACATTTAATGAATTGAGTGTGAATGTAGCAATTTTCTTATGAAAAGCTTTGGTTTGATTTTGATTTTTACAGGGAGTAATCTGCTCTGTTTCTAAAGGAATGAAGATTAAACCTGGATCAATGGGGAAAGCAGCTCCCCTTTATGATGTTCAGGTTTGTTGACTGCTCTTTAGAATCTGTCATGGGGGATTTTTTGTTTGGTTGGATTTGTGTTTGGAATTTGTTTTTCCATTGGACTAAAATAAGAACTGTTTTTCATTCTAGATCATAGACAAAAATGCCAATATCCTGCCTCCAGGACAACAGGGGGAAATTGCTATCAGAAGCAAACCTATAAGGCCACTTGGTTTTTTCTCTGAATATTTAGTAAGAACTTTCTTTTATTCCTCACCACCACTACCAATCTCCCTAAAAGCTCTCCAGTTGCATAGTGGTCCTAAAGGTTGGACATTTTTCACAATTTTATTATTTATTACCAGAGTAATTTGTTTATTTGGATTGGTGGGTGTCCTAAAATAATTTAGGATCAAGTTAAATTTTTTCTTAAAGAATAAAAATTATTTTAAACCTATTTTATTGTATTTTATAGCAGTATCAGTACATCCTTGACTGAAAAATTAAGTTCCAGTGCATTTGATGTTATGTGCGTTATAGCATAAGGTATAGCTAATGCATGCTCAAAATCTAAACTGCTTGTAAACCACTTTAAGGATAACCCTAAGAAAACTGCAGAAAGTGAACGTGGGGATTTTTATGTCACTGGAGACAAAGGGACTATGGATGAAGAGGGATATTTCCAGTTTATTGGCAGAGACGATGACATCATCATTTCTTCAGGGTTAGTCTGCACACACCCATCCTAAATCTGCCATTGTATATTCTCACATGTTTCATTGTATATTCTTACACGTGAGCTTCTGACATCACAATCCTGTGACAGGAATGTATTGACCTTGACTTTGGAGTACTTGCTGTTATTATTAGCTTTTCACAGACCCGCAGTATCATCTCTGTGATGATACTGGATCCATTTCCCCTGCAACATCTCATGTGTTTCACCAAGGAATGAAGACTTAGTTGGCAAAGGAGTGATGTTTATCTGATTTATTTTTTGATTAAAATTGAAGGAATCTCTATTGGATTCAAAGAGCTTTTGAAACAATTTATTTTTAACATAGTGAAAGGAAAGAACTTGATGTGGTATGATGTGATACCCCAGCTACAGGGTGGGATGAAGCCCCAGCCTAAGAGCCCCAAGGAGAAGAGGGCAGATGGAGAAGTATCCACAGCCCCAGCAGTTCTCTGCCACAAAGACCACTATGAAACACTCCTAACCCAGCCAGCTGTCCCATTTTGCCTAAAATTTCTATAGTTGGTTGTTGATTTGTTCTGGCTTTGCTTTTTTTTTCTTCAACATGAAAATTAAATAACATTTGGTACCGTTTTTTCCAGACAAAAAAAAAAGAGCCAAATCTCATTTTTATTTTTCCTCACCTAGGTATCGCATCGGGCCATTTGAAGTAGAGAGTGCCCTGATAGAACACCCAGCTGTGGTGGAAACAGCTGTTGTCAGCAGCCCTGACCCCCTCAGAGGAGAGGTAACAATGCTGAATGGAGGGGGAAAGCAATGCATTTGTCCACATATATAAGGATATCAAGCAATTTTTACTTTACTGAAAAACTTACAGCTCTAAAGCAATAATGTCATCCTAGAATCATGGAATTGTTTAGGTTGGAAATTACCTCTGAGATCATTGAGTCCAACCATGAACCCAGCACTGCCAGGTCCACAAATACACCATGTCCCTAAACACCTCATCTACTTCCATCATGGATAATCCTAGTGGGGCTGGCAAGCAAAATCCTTTCCCATTTATATGCCTTTGGTCTTCTGAGTTTCTTTTCATCCCAAGGTCTTCTCTGTGGAGAAAACTACTGTGATTTTTACTTTGCACCATACCCCTGTTTTTAAGCATTTGTCTATACACTTCAATTGTCATTTATGACTCTTGGTGCAGCCAAAGTTCTACTGTAACTGCCCAAGCATTAAACACGGGCTGCAGGTGTGGTGAATGCACAATCCTGTGCCAGGATAACAGTGCTTACTGTTCTCAGTGTGAAAATGTCCCTTAGCTTCAGAGGGAACTCCACAGACACATTTTATTGCCCTTCCTCTCGGCTGCTGCTGAGAAGAAAGGGCAAAGGCTCTTATTTGCAATGAGGGCACTTAAACTGTCCTTTAAACTTCATCTTTGCACATACACATGCAAAAGCTGGGCACAATCATTTCTTATCATGTGCTGGTTTCTCTGTTCCTCTTGACTGTTGTGACTCTGAACAGCACTGCTCACTGGTAACTGCACATCAGCCCTTAAAAAAAGGTGGTATCAGATCACTTTTGTTAGTTTTACCTTACAGGTTGTGAAAGCATTCGTGGTTCTGTCCCCAAACTTTTCATCCACTGACCTGAAGAGCTTAACTCGTGACTTGCAGGACCATGTCAAGAAAACTACTGCTCCATATAAATACCCTAGAAAGGTAAATATTTCTGAGGAGAAACTTTAAATCAGGGCACCCTTCCCTAAATCTCAGTAGAATTACCATTTATATTTTCATTATTCACTTGAAAGAGACAACAGTAAAGATTCATCTAGACCGCTGGCTCCAGAAGACCTTTCCTAAATAACATTAATTTACATTGTTTTTCATGCATTTGTGTAAAGTACTCATCAAACTTCTCAGAATTTTCTAAGTTTTGTATATCCCAGTTAGATCTCCATGTTCTAAGTCAGACTCACAATCATAATTCTCCATTTTGTGTTTAACCTTCAAACTAGCACTTGCCAGTGTCTTTAGGGTAGCACATGACTGAATCTGAGTAAGTTTTTATCTAGTGGATCATCATAACTAATAAACAGACACAAACCTAAGAGGATACAATTGGTGTTTCTTAGTAATCCCAGCACCACAGGAAAAGACCTACTGCAGTGCCTTAGTGAACTTGAGCAGAACTCACAGAACTAAGAACCATTACAGACTTTGGGGCTGTAACATCCTTTTTTTTCTTCTTTTTGTCATTCATCTCTGACCTCTGATATCATTCAGGTGTTTGACCTTCTGCTGTGAGTTACTGCTTGGTCAGCTGAGAGGCAGCTGTACAGATGTTTGGCCATCTAGGCAGCCACAGAGATGGTTTCACACATGCTCTTTGGTTTGGCTTGGATTTGAGGCAGGCAGTTCTTATTGATGGGAGTCCTCTCAGATTTCCACATATGCTTGGAGACTCTTGGAAAACCAACTCTGCAGAACATGCTGCATTGCTTTCTCTCTTTATTTTATCTAGGTGGAATTTGTCAAAGACCTGCCAAAGACAGTCACTGGGAAGATCAAAAGAAATGTATTAAGAGACAAAGAGTGGGGACGGATATAGCATTGTTTGGAATTTAACAAAACTTCTTGCATTCCATTTGCACTGTATACATTTCACTGCTATAGCTGCCATCATTCTGATCTCTTTTTGTTAAGTGCCTGAGCATCAAAAAACTACAGGTAACATCAAGATGTGATATTTGTGACTGCTTGCAGAGTTTCCAATGTCAGTACCTGACTGAATTGTATTATTTTGGGTGAAAAATAAAATTTTCAATAGACAACTTTAATAGCCTTTCCCTTCGAGACCTCCTCACCATCCCTCCTGCAGCCCAGCTTCTATTTGATGTTACTCTTGAGAGACAATAAAAAAAGATAATACCCACACTTGAAAAGGTATTTTTCGTCAAATGTATTTTGATTCACCAATTCCTGAGAGTTTACCCTGACATCCAAAGCTTATGGAAAGGACATGGTGACTGGTATGGTCACTATATGGGTTCTAAAAATCCAACATTATAAAGACGTTGGAAAAGAACATTTTTTCTGGTGCCACTGGAGAGTGGCAATAAAAGTCCTAAAAATGCATTGTTACAGATGGGGGATTAGCAGTTTTATTGGATAGGTTCAAAATCCAAATTTTGGGTGGTAGGATGAGAACCATGTGTAGGTGTCCTTTATTTTGAAAATGTCTTGTGTCTTCCAAGCACTAGCCAGGAGTAGAATTCTCAATGCAAGGCTGGAAGTATTCTGAAATAGATATGAGCATAAGATCCCATCTTTTGCTTTAAAAACCCCTCTGAAGTAAATGAAATTAGAATTGAGATTATGTTCGGTATGTGAGAAATAATCCTGTAATAGATGATGCTGTTATGCATTTCTCATTATGTTATGCATAATGAGAAATTAGTAAGTTGTAGAAATACACAGTATGTGCTTAATGTTGCACATATACATATATATGGTATGTATAAATATATGAGTTTTGTATACATTTGACACATAAAATTGCTCTGCTTGCATTAGTAAGAAAGTTAATATTTAGTTTTATGTCTTGAAATGCTTAATACATTTCCAGAATGTGTTTGGAACTTGGTCCTTCAGATTTTCTGGACTGTGATTTTTTGTGACTTTGCATGTGTTATTTTAGCCAGTCCATTGAGCAGGAGCATTTTATAAGTGATCTACAATTTCCTCTCCTTTCCCACAATACCAAAAGTTGGAATTAAGTTTTAATGAAAAACAGAGCAGCCTTTAGATGAGTTTGGATTTAGTTATTCAAAAGGATTTCAGATTGATATAAAACCAACTCTTCTGCTGATACTTGATCTGGGTCTCAATAGTCAACCTATAAGGATAAAAAACAAACACAATTTATAAATGAAATGTATGTAAGCTGATCTGTTTGAAAAGGGTTTGTTATTGAAAAGATAAGTAAGAGAAGGGGTAATTTCCCAAGTTTGGCCATCACACTCAAGTGTTAGATTTAAGATTCAGACCAGAAGACATCATTGCTGTCTGAGCTTCCATCAGCTGTGGTAGAGCAACAGAACTCAGCAGATGCTGATTTGTTAATGGATTCCTTTACAGTCCTTAAAATCCAAAATAAAGTTATCTTCAAACACAATCTCACAGGCTTCTAGTGAGTGTAGAAAATGAAATTCCTTATGAGAGCAAGTAGTTCATTTAATGTGATTCAACCAGAAGAAAAGTGAACAAAATAAGGTTGTGCTCAAACCTAGCTGCAGTAGGGTTTTAAATTTCCTTTCCCTTTTCATGTATTACAGCTTTGTTCTGAGAGATTAATTTTTCTCTCCTTCATTCAGTCAGAACAGAAGGAAAATATGTTGGATATTTTAAATGTAGTGTTGTATTTTAAATGTAATCAATTTTTGGATAGAATAACAAGAAATTGGATTAGATATTTAAGTGCAATCGAAAAAACATGTTGAAAATGTAATCTGATCACAATTTCAGCATCTGATTCTTTTTAAGGACATTCAGATTTCAAATGTGACTACTTTTTGGAAAAGTAATCCACTTTGAAGTGATCGGATTTTTAAAGTAATCCATTTATTCCATGTAAGTAATAAATTTTTAAATATAATCTGATTATGAACTTTGAAAGTAATATATTTTAAACCAAATTTAAAACTATAATCCTACAACATATTCCTAGGTTTTTGGTACTGGTCTGTGCTGGGCTTTAAACAGACCTGGCTAGACTTTTCCCTGAGCCCTGGTAGTGGCACAAATTGCTCATTCCAGCAGGGAAGGCTTGCCCTTTGCTGCAGTACAGCCTGCTCTGTCTGCATATTGGGTCAGACAGACTTGCCAGCGTGTTCCTGCAGTTTTGCGATGATAACCTGAACCTGACCAGGAAAAAAGGAGCAAACTTGTGAATAAAAACATTTGTTTGATGTCTGGGCAGGAGCCTTTGCTCTGTCACACTGCCCAGGGTGTCAAGCAACCACACAAAGCCCCTCAGCTGCCACCGAGGTTGCACTCAGTTTCAATGGTATGTGCTTGTCCTGAACTACTGACTTGAAGAATTACTGAGTCAACCAACTGGTATTCCTTGTTTCTCTAAAACAGAACTTACTCTTTTTGTTGGGCACTGAGAGTGATGTGCTACCTGCCAGCTAAATCCTAAAAAGAGCCCGAAGCTTTTAAATTTGCAGGCTTGCCACAGAAAAGGAGCACAGTTTGTAATGAAACTGCTAAGTCATGTTGTTATCTCTCTGTACAGACAAGTCGGGGTTTTTTCAATAACTATCAAAGATGATCTCTGGGAACATTCAGAGGAAGAAACTGAGAAACACAGAGTTGTGCTCTTTGCTGCTGAGCTCCTCACCAGAACATGCTCATCCTGGACTTTGGTGTATTCCAGAATCCTATTTCCTGTCAGTCTTAAGAGGACAACCTTCTGAATAAGGGTGGAAGATATACATTGCTGTTCTGCTGCTTTGAAATATTTCTAAAGCAAAATATTCTCTATAACTTTAAATGCACATGGGAGAAAATGTGTAATAGTGAAAAGACTGATAGAAGAAGGGAAAATTGACTAGTCCTTATTTTTGTATCTGCAGTGCTGTTACTGAAAGCCAAAATATATGTAATTCTGTGCTAAATATTATTTTTTGAGAATGTTTTTTAATAATTGTTGGTGATCAGACTTCCAGGTCTAGCCAGTACTGTGTTGCACAGAGTTTCAGGATTAAATATAATCAAGGATTTCCTGGACTGAGGTGTCAGTTCAGACTGTGAGATATTTCCATAACAGTCAAGCTGTTCCAAGGTTATGGGCACAGCAGAGGTTTAGATCATCCCTGCTAGGTCACATCTCACATTTCTTGTTACCTCTCTGTAGCCCTTGCACTTCACACCATGCTGCTACAGCAATTGATTCAGAAGATATGAGCAGTAGCTGCACTCTATGATCAAGGCTGCATTGAGCACAAAAACACCAGTGAACCAAAAAAAAAAAAAGCACAGGGTTATTTACCTCAGATTTTCCTGGTTCTGCTGTAAACCCACTATGCACAACCCATAAATACATCTGCTGGTAGCAGGAGCCTGGGAAAACAGCAAATGTGCTGTGTCGTAGAACTGTGCACATGACCTTTCAGGACAACTAATTGTTATCAACTAGCTAATACACACAAGTCCCAGGCTTGTGCCAGGAGGGTTCTGCAGGTGAATCTTGCCTCCTTCACACCCTTTAGCTCTGAAGTCATATTCCTTTGCTTTCCAGCTACAATGCTCATTATCGTCTGAGGTCAAAAAATAGAAAAAAGTGGACAAAATGCAGTGTCCATTACATTAATCTTAATGGATCTGAGCTTGCACTACTGAAACCAGAGGACAGTTGAGACTATTTCTTTAGGCACAGAAATGGAAAAGGAGATGAAATTAAATGGAGCTTTGAAGAGCTGGGTTTCATGTCCCAAAAAGTGGTTGATGTGCCCTCTGGTCCATGCAGTCTGCAAAGAGGAGAGTGAGTTTTAGTGATTCTACCTTGACTCCCAGAATGGTGGCAGCTAGCTGAGTGTGGCTTGTATTCAAACAGGTGAATTGTGTAATTCCTAATGGTCTGTAGATTGTTTATTACCTTCTATTTAGCAATTATATTTCTTATTTTACTTGCTTGCTTGAACATTTGACAATCAAAGGGGTGACTGGAGTAGTCTCTAACAACTGATGTAATTACCTTCATCATTTTTCTTTCCCTTTCTGTGGCTTGTGTTAATCAGTTTAACTGTGACAGACTCAAGTTAAAGCTGCCAGTGTTTTCTGCCTCAGAGTTATGCATCCTACTTTCACTGTGCCTGTAGCAAAGGAGCTATTTTGTACTTTAAGTCTGCACATCTCTGTTCAAATTCGGATGTGTGAAACTTGTTTTAGCACCTTCTCATTTCTGGATTGAATGGTGCTAGTAGCCAACAAATCAGGAAAAGCTGTGAAGTGATCAGGACTGAAAGGGAAAAATACCTAATACATTTCCAATTTTATTGCACTTTCAGGTGTTACCATCATCCCAGGGACAACACAACTAACAGCACCTGACATTTGCTATCGATTGTTGGCTTCGAAGGCCAGGTGTGTTATTGTAATCCATGCTCTTGCTCCTGTGGTGGACTCAGTTGCACCCAAGTGCCAGTCTCTGAAAACAAGGCTAATTGTGTCTGAAAGCAGCAGGGCTGAGTGGCTGAACTCCAGTCATCTGCTCAAGTAAGTGCCTTCTACCTAAACTCTGTTAAAGTTACCTCCAGTGGAAATTTCCTCATGTTTGAACACCCTTGTAGATTTGTATCTCATTAATGAATGAGATACCTCTAAGGAGGTAGGAGAAGAGGCAATTTGGTCTCTTTTTTATATACAGAAGCAATATTAAGGAATAGCCCAACTGTGCTAATTATAAAATAAGTAGCCTTATGATGTCTAGATTTGTTATTTGTTATAAGACCATAAAACAGAAAAGTGGGCAGGAATGACTTCTATTGACAGCTGTGGCATATTTCCTCTCTAAAAGACAAATATTCTATACAAATTATTCTATATTTCTAAAATTTGATGATAATAAGGCTACTGTGAAAGGCTAAAAAGGCTACTGTAAAATGAACTTAATGTCTTTAGGAATCCTCCAGACAGATCATTGGCAGTCTGCCTACCTGGCAGGATAAGTGCCCCGACTTCCCTGCTGCCCATGTCCTCAGCTGAGTGCTGAGCTGGCCAGGAGGCTCTGGGGCTCTGGAGTGGGAGCTCTTGGGCAGCAGGAGCCACCAGCCAGCACCGGGACACAGCTGGGCCGGGAGGCAGACTGCCCACACATAGCCTTGCAGGAATGGGCAGTGTTTGTGTGCTGAGCCAACAATCATCAGTCCTGGCACAGCGTTTTTTGTTCGTTTTTGTACATGCCACAGTTTGATCCAAGAGCAATCTTAAATGTAAGAACACCATGCCCACAATGAACAGTTACTCATATTTCATGTTGTTTTCCAGGCAGGCCACAAAACTAAGCCTCTTAAGTTTACAGGATTAGCTGTTTTAAGATGGCATAACCACAGGGCGATTGCTTTTTGAATAGGAAGATACAGGAATAATACAGGAAGGGTTTTGCAGCATGATTCTTTTGGGCACAGGATATTACCAGCTGCTTCCAATCAGTGGGAGTTAGTGGTGTTACTAAAAGCTCTCCCCTACTGTATTTCACTACTGAAATGATAAATGAACTGAATTACATGTAAATTCACATTTTAATTACACAGCTGTGACCCTCCAGTAAGGCAAGTCAGTAAGTGCAAACTGTGAAAAATCAGAAGTAAACTGTAATCCCTGTAGGCAGACAGGTCAATGAGAGGGAGGAGGAAAGGAAACAAAAAAATCCCAGTAATTACTCTGAGTTTTGTCCTTAGAAGATAAGTAGGCTGTCATGAATCAGGATTACCAACATCAGCCACCAATAAACATTCACAGTTGGCCTTTGTGTCTGGTCTCAGATGGTTCTTTCCTTTGTGTGACTCAGACATTCATGGCTTTAATCCACACAAGAAAATCTTCAAAAATTTAAAGAAAACACCACGGGACATAAGAAAGCAGAGTTTTAATAATAAAGGGGTTGCAACAGAGATAGGACTAGGGAAATAAAGTCTTCTTCATTTTCCAACTTCTGAAACGATTTTGAAAGAAGAGGAAAATATAAATTATAAGAGACTTGAATACATCCTTTTCATTAAACCAAGGCAAGTAACAAATTGTGTTCTTCAAGGTAAGTCTTTTCCCATTAGCAACACACAGGCTTTTATACTAGAAATGAAATACTAAAACTAGAAAGTTCTACAGGAAGCATACTCAAAACCCTGTTGGAAAGCAAGTTATAGCTGCACTGGTTGTGGTTGGTTTTTAGGAGTCACAGGGACAATCCACTGTAACAAGACAACAGAAAGACTCACTAGCATTACTTTCAATCTGAAACAAAATTAATACCAAAAAGCTAAAACTGTACCAAAATTAAAATTTAATTCCCCTTATCTAGTATGGTATAATGGAAAGCTTCTTTCATAAGAAGCTTCCAATCTGTATTTAAATTCAAACTTTGAGACTTAGGAAAAAAAATAAAACCAGAAACAGTTTATAAAATCCCCCAAGGATTGAGTCTTTGGAAAGAGCAGCAAAAGGCTATCTGCAGGAAATTACTCAGAAGGATTCCATTCAGTGACTACAGCATTTACTATAAACCATAAGTGCTGCATACACAGCTAATGTAAACACACATGTAGTTTTTGATAAAACCATCTGCAATGCCTGCACTGTACTTCTACTGTTCTAAAACTCCAATCTTTTACTCTAAATCATCTCATAATATTCAAGTATTTTTATATATATAACAGTTCTTTCCATTCAAGTCAAGACAGCATATCTGTGTGTATATATAAATATATGTATAAAACCCTCCATCAAATTATCGGATTTACCTCATTCTATTATTCACAGAGAAAAATGTTACCAAGTTCTGCAGCTCTCAGCTCACTTCCTTCCCAAAACCCTCTGCAACTCTTTTCCAGATCTCTCACTTCTGACAATAAATGCTCAGAGCTGCTTCTGTGCTACCTTTTGGCTTCTGTAGCCTCCAGATATAACAAAGGAGAGTCCAAACATGTCAGGGTGGCCACATCTACATATACATGCACAGACCTCTGCTCTGTGTGCCAGGTACAGGAAATGAAGAAAAAAGCTGCAGGAGGACAGCAAGCTTCACCAGAAAGGTGATGCACTCTTGAGCACCCTTACATCTGCTAAAATGTCAGTTCCACCTGCAACAGGCATTAAAATTCTTATACATGTGGATTTTAAAACCAGGACTTCAAGACAAAACCCCTCTCCTCATTCCAACACCCTTTCAGAACTCTAGGGCAACTTTTTTTATATGTTTGGATTACGTTTACCTTTCCCTTATATCACATTTTCTACACTATCAGAGCATCATTCCCCTTGGGCTCAGATTCTATTTCACTTTGATTCTTGTTCTCTTCTTTTACTTCTTTAGAGCTCTTCTCCTGCTCCTCAGTTTCTGCTTTAACTACCTCTGAATTCTGTTCTTCTGTCACACTTGATGGGTTTTGTTGTGCATCTTCTTTGTTGCTCTTCACCACCTCCTGTAGATTGTATTTTCTGAACAGAACATAGTCCCTCACCACACTTAAGCAACAGACGGTTTTTATTATTTCCACCACAATTGTGTACTGTGGATTATTAAGATCAACCTTGTTGTCTGGATTGAGGCTGCCCACAATTCCTGTAAAAGAAAATGCAATTTAAAAGATGCTGGGAAAACTGTTTAAGAGCATAAACATGTCTTGTTTCTCAGTAATTGCAGTGAGATAATTTTTTTGTTACTTCAGTCCTACCAGTGGTACATTCTGAGAGTCCTGCTCTGTTCTGCCATTTTAAGCAACTACAAAAATAATTAGCTATAACTGAGGGGGATCTTGCCTCCTCTCTCTTAATTTTTATCCATTCAATAAAATACTCGAGTAAGGTGGAGTTTTATATGGATCAAATATTGAACAGAAATAGTAACATTATTATTTCAACACAGCATCCAGAGAGAAAGCCTAATAGCAGTCATTTCAAAGCACACATAACTAATACTGCAAATTATTTTCAACATTGTTCTCTCTTCTGCTTATAGTCTCTTAAGACATCAACACCAACAAGGAATACTGATGTCAAGCTTTTTTTAAGTCTTAGAGAAGCTTTTAGAATTCAACATAGAGGTTTTAAGCAAAAAATGTGTACGTCCATTACGACCTCTTTTAATAGTCTGACCCATGTTGTGCATGCAATACCCTTGTGCATGTAAACTTGTTCTGCTTCATGTGAAATCCATACATACCTGCCAGTTCCTTAATTACTTCTTCCCGACTCATATGGCTGTTATTACGAGCTTTATAAACAATCTGAAAAGTACCCTTGTTAGGGGCTTTAAACCAAGGCTCAAAAAACGTTTCTGTGTATTTTTTCATATCTTCCATAAAAGCCTTGCAAGTTCCAGAAATGGGCAGCATGCGCAGAATGACTCTTGTTTTCTTCTTTTTAGTGGTGTGCATATCCTTTAGTATATGGTGCACCAGGTTCTCAGGTTCTACAAGAAAAACAGTTGGGTATGAGCAACAAATTGAAGGCATTATCTCTCCTCTTCCCCTTCTAAATAATAAGCTAGGAACTTGGCTGCAGTGCTGTCAGCCTCAAATCCTTTTATGTAAAGCGTTGTTTTACTATACTAAAACTAGAGAATCTAAGATTGCTTTGTCAAAGCAGTTTCCTCTACTTTTAGCTTCTTCGATAACAAAATGCAGTGGCATGGCCAAAGGGAAGGGTATTTCTTTGATATGCACGAGTTATTTGGAAGCCACACTCCGTGGTCTTTTATTAACAGTGCTGAAAGCAGTTTGCATTACTCAGTATCAGCTGAAGTCCCACCTATGCCCTGGGTTCTGATGAACACCACGTTGTTGGCACCACTCTCCACCGACTGGAACCGCCGCAGCTTCTGCTCCGTCGAGGCACGGATCTGGCCAACCTCCTTCTTCAGAGCTGCCTCGACATCATCCTCATCCTCCTCCCTGTCGCTTCCAGACAGCCTCTCCTCTTGATCTGAAAACTTCACACAGGAACCATTTGTTGGTGAGCACCGAGCAGCAGTGCCCGGCTCACAGCCCGCGCTGGACACAGGGCACGGGCCGGGCCTTCGATCCGGCCGGCAGCGGGGCTGCGAGGGGGCGCGCCTGCAGAACCCGGGACATTCGGGGGCGTGGTGCACACACACGGCGCCTTCCACACACGAGTCTCGTTCCACACACACAGCGGGAGCCGAGGCCTCGGGGTGCCGNCCCCCCCCCCCCCCGCCCGCCCCCCCCGAGCGCCGCCGGCCCCGCCGCACGTACCTGCTCGGGCCCGTAGAGCAGGTCCCCGTACTCGCCGAGCAGGCTGTAGGCCTCCCCCACGCACTTGCGCTCGTTCATGTTGCAGGTGATGAGGATGCCGCGCATGCCGGCCTCCAGCTGCCGCCCGGCGCCGCGGGGCCGCTTGGCCCGGCCGGCCCCCG
>VWZV01014999.1:0-53697 GCA_013397155.1 Irena cyanogastra
CCCGAAGAAGCAAACAAAATACCCCAAACAACAAGCAAGACACCTTTCCCAAATAAACTAAGCATACAGCCACGGTGATGATAAAACCAAAAAAACTCCTGCAACTGACTGAGTATGAAAAGTTGTGTAGGTGTTATGTGTGAATTGTAGTGCAGCTACTTCAGACCTGGTTTTCTGTGAGGTCTGTTCTTCAGCTCAATTTATTTTCTAGGCTTCAAAAAAGGAAAAAATGCTCCTGAGGAACCCAGGTGACTTGGCTAGGTGTGAGATGTTTCTTAATTTGCTTCCAGCATCTCTAATAAGGCCCATTTTGTTATTTTTATGAACACTAACCGTGAAAGAAAACCATGGAAAACAAGAACCTGGCCACTCTTCCAGCCTTCTGCAAATCTTTAGAAAATATGGATTATTGTTTACTAAGAAAAGGAGACAGCAGGCTTTACGCTGTTTAATTTAGTAATATATTGTACATTTCTACATTTTTTTCCATCTCTATATACCAAATCCATGACAAAGTGAAAAAAATAAGTAAGAAAATCTCTTGTAGCTGTGGAACACAAGGACTTGCAAACCTCTGCTTTACTTGCTCTGACACTCAGTTTTTGTCATAGTCTGTCACACCAGATGTTTTCAGACATATTTTCTGCAGCTTTGGTGATGATACAATTGTTTTGAATGAAAGAGTCAGCCTGCGAGTTTTCTTTTTCCAGGATTCTTGTCATCTTTTTTTGATGTAGGATATTCTTTGTCCAGCATAACGAGAAGAATATGACAAACTTGAAGTATTTGGGATAATAAGGATGTCAGTCTTCAGTGAGTGTAATGTAGCCTGCAAGACTGAAATGGTTTTGCTTTTTTGGGTCTCTCAGTTGCATTCTTTCCTTGTTGCCTGTTAATTTTTAAGCACTATTTTCAACTCTGAAATTAGAAAGCTTAATTTTGGTTTTCAGAAGTGTTGATGAAACTGGATCACATATTGTCCTCATGAAACTGTTTAAGAAACTAACTTCAGGCCATCCAATGGATAGTGAGATGGCATAGATTTTTCAAAATCTGCCCATCAAATAGACAGATTGAAGGCTTTTAGGAATAAGTCCTCTAGCACTTGAAGTTACTATTGCTAAATCATTCACATCCCTTTTTCTCAACAGTAAAAATTCTTATGAGATATCATTAGACTCCTACAACTTATAATGGAAAAATCAATGCAGTAAGAAAATTAAATTTTACTGAGAGCCTTTAGGCAAAATGCAATGTGAAAATGCATTTTAGCTTCCCTTGTGGTTCAGAGGAAAAGGAAGAAATGGAATCTAGGTTAGCTGTCAGTGCACAACAGTTTTTAGAAGCCAGCAAAACAGCCTGTGAACTAAACTCTTGCTTAATGTATTTCTTCCCTGATTACTTAATAATGTGAAAATAACCACCTTAATCTGATCATTTGAAAGGTCAGAAGTCTCTTCTACCCTTTTTAAAACCCAGTCTTTGGTCAAAATCAATGAGTAGATTCATCTTCCCAGGAAGAGGATTTAACAAAAGGAAAACTGATTCATCTGCTAAGGTATACAGCAATGACATCTGAACCCCTGGAGAGAGAGCAAGAGTGAGAGTAGCTAAAGTGGAATGAGGTGATTGTGGTGTAATCAAAAAGAAGTCGATCAAAGCTGCCAACAAGCTCTTGTGGAGAAGTGACATATATACTACATTTGGTGTACTTTGTAATCACTGTAAGTGGTCACTGTCTCTTGCTGGCAGACAGATACAGCAAACACAAACTGACATGACAATTGCAGATTAAAAGCTTACTAAAAAATAAATCCATAAATTCTGTTCTTCAGGTTTGCTGTTCCAAAGTAAAAGAAACGTTCTGAACTGTTTTCTATTTCATGCAAAAATTCGTTTATACAGAATTTATAGTTAGAGGACGATATAGCAGAGTCAAGGTTAGATGACAATAGTGGTCTTCTCTATCATTAGAACATATGCATTAAAATTCTAAGTAAAGCATAATTACATTTTTTAAAATTAAAAATGGATTAATCATTCATAAGTTGTACACATGAATGAGATTAATCTGTTTTAGAAAGATCCTTAAAAGCCTAGAATAAAAATCATTCACAGGCTAGTTGATTAACATTTTCTCAACTTCTCTGGCCTTCCAGGTAGTAGCTGTATTGTCTGGGAGAAGATTTACATATTTCTTTACATACCCATTATGTTCACATGAAAGAAGTGTGTGGATATGTTTAGATAACATGTATGTCGTAACATATTTGGAAAACATGTATTTATATATTAAATGCATAGAGACTAAATATTGCAACTGAAACACTTTTCTTTCTGGAACTTTGATTTCTGATCAAATGCAAATACACTGCTTTGCTTTGACAAGTCTAATCTGATTTTGATTCGTTCATTTTGGGGGGTTATTAACAGAAATATGGCAAATTAAAAAAAATAAAAGGCAACAAACAAAACCAGAAAACAACAAATGAAACAAACAAACAAAAAAATCCAGCAAACCTAAGCAAGTTATTACTGGTGGCTTAAAACTCTGCATTTCTTTGAAGGACTAAAAATAGAAAGCTCATTATCAAACTTGTGTAGGCTTAAAAGAATGAATATTCTTGATAATTGTGGTGTTTGATGAGGTCTCCTGTGGTTAATTTTTAAGGTTTCATTTTTCAACCTTCTTTAAATTTAATTTTTTTAACAGATTTACTTTTTTTTATGTAAGTAGAGATCCACTTGTCATTGGTATTTTGCTTCTGTACGTTTTGTCATTTAAAAACATGTACAAAAAAGAAATCTCCCAAATCTCTTTTGTATAGTTCATAGAAGAAAGACATTAGTTAGCAGCCTCTAAAGACTAACTAAGTCTGAATTTTCTTTTATGCTGCACATTAAAGTCCATATCTATTTAGAGTATTAAGGCACCAGGGAAGAGGCCTATTTAGAAACCAGTATCTCATTTACGCAGAATATTCTGCACTGGTTGTCCAGATTCTGTGTAAGCCCAGGTGTGACAGGCTAACTGAGCTGAACTTCTCCCCAGAGAAAGAAGAGCCAGTAATGGAAATAAGAGAAACACACCAAATGATGATTATTGCCAGATGTGATGGAAGTCTTGCTTGTGTTTGTTCTGACAAGGAGATTGTCATGCACATGTGCTAGGAGTAATTCACCCAAAATAGAATTTTTTTTCTGATTTAAATTTACTGGCAAAAGTATAATCTTTATTATCAGAAATAATCTATATAAATCAGCTTCCTTCAGAGGGAGGAACATTAATTTTAGAAACCTTCTGTGTAGAATTTCTGCTTTCACAAAGAAAGGTATATCAGTTTCCCCAGTGTATTAATTATGTGTTTCACCACAATTGTGAGGGAGTCTTTCCATATGTAGTGGGTTGACCCTGGCTGAAAGCCAGACACCCACCGAAGTGGCTCTGTTTCTTCCCTCCATATCCAGACAGGGGAGGAAATATAACGAAGGATTCATGGGTTGAAATAAGGACCAGGAGGCATCACTCATCAAATGCCATCACAGGAAAAACAGGCTTGAAATTAGAGGTATGAACTGAATTTATTACTAACAAAATCAGATTAGGATAATGAGAAGTAAAGGTAAATTCTTAAAAATATCTTCCCCCCAAACTTTCTTTCCAGGTCTACCTTCTGCCACCAGCAATGCAGGGGGACAGGGAATGGGGCTTATGGTCAGTTCATCACATATTGTTAATGCCACTGCTCAGGGAGCATCGTCCTTACCCCCTTACCCGTGGGGTCCCTTGCATAGGAGACAGTTCTCTGTGAACTTCNAACTTTGATTTCTGATCAAATGCAAATACACTGCTTTGCTTTGCCAAGTCTAATCTGATTTTGATTCGTTCATTTTGGGGGGTTATTAACAGAAATATGGCAAATTAAAAAAAATAAAAGGCAACAAACAAAACCAGAAAACAACAAATGAAACAAACAAACAAAAAAATCCAGCAAACCTAAGCAAGTTATTANGGTAAGGCTTCTCCATGGGCTGTGGGTGGATCTCTCCATCCCTGTGGCCTTGCATGGGCTGCAGGGCACAGCTGCTTCACCGTGGTCTGCACCACACGCTGCAAGGAAATGTGGGCTCTGGTGCCTGGAGCACCCCCTGTCCCTTCTTCTCCACTGACCTTGGTGTCTGCAGAGTTGCTCCTCTTGTATGTTTTCACTACACTCTTCTCTGGCTGCAGTTAAAACTGCAATGCCTATTTTTTCTTTGTTCTTAAATCTGTTACCACAGAGGCATTGCCACCATTTCTTATCGGCCCAGCCTTAACTGTGGTACATCTGTCTTTGGAGCCACCAGGGGTTGGCTCTGCTGCATGTGAAGGAAGCTTCTGGCAGCTTCTCTCAGAAGCCACCCCCATGGTTCCCCTGCTACCAAACCCAGACCATGCAAACTCAATACACCATAGTAGATATTTAATAATTGTTTCAGTAGGTAAATAAGATAGGAGGTGCGAGAAACGTATGTCATCCTTCCTCTACTTTGCAGATGTTTGCCTGGATAATGTATAGATTTTTATTGAAACAACCTCGTGCTTTTTTAACCTCAGATGCAGTCTGGTGAACATGGGTATTTCCATATTTACTATTCACTGCAGCTTCTCTGATGAGAGAAGGTGAAAAAATGTATGTAGCTGAAGATACAGCAGCACCTGGTGCTGGTTCTGCACTCTTGGAGGAGATGTTGTCCTCTCTTTGCAAACCATGCAGAAATTTGTCTTAAAAATCTTCTCTGGAGCAGGTTTTGGCAAGACATGAGGCAAAATGATCTGTTTAAACATATTTGTAAACAAACCTTAATTTCATTAAATAGATAAGATCTTTAACTGGTAGTATCATCTCTGGATGGGTGGAAATAGCTTCCATTATGAACTAATTATTGTAATGCCAATGCCTGCTAAAAATTATACTCATAGTTTTGTCAGTAGAATAAAATTAATATTACATAATGATAAGCAACCTGTTATTCCCTTCCCTGTCTCCTTTCACTGTTAGTGTAATATTTTATTGCATAATTTAATTGTTATAATTGTGCAAAGAATCAGAGAATCTTACAGTGTTTTGGGAGGGAAGGGACCTTTTAAGGGTTAGCTAGTGCAACAGCCCTGAAATGACCAGGCATGTATTCAACTAGATCAGGTCGCTCTGAGCTCTGACCAACCTGACCCTGAGCGTTTGAAGGGGTGGCATATCTGCCACATCTCTGAGCAACCTGGTCCAATATTTCACTGTCATCATAACATTTTTTTGCTTTACATCTAGTCTGAGTCCAAAACTGTTACTCCTTTTCCCATCTTATAAACACCTTATTTAAATGTTGAAAGGTCACAATAAGGTCCCACTGGTGCCTTATCTTCCCTAGTCTGAACAACCCCAGCCACCCCAACCATTCCTCATAAGAGGTGCTCCATCCCTGTGATTGTTACTGTGGCCCTTGTCTGCACCCTCTTCAACAAGTTCATGTTCTGTCTTTGTTGGGCACCCCAAAACTGGATGCAGCACTGCAGGTGGGGTCTCACCAGAGCTGCTTTGGATGCAGCCCAGGACACGTGTGGCTTTCTGGGCTGTGACCCATGGCTGGGTCGTGTCCAGCCTCTCACCCACCAGCAGCCCAAGTCCTTCTCAGCAGGGCTGCTCTGATCTCTGGCTCATCCCCAGCCTGTGCTGTATCGGGGACTGCCCTGACCCAGGTGTGGCACCTTGCACTTGGTCTTATTGAACCTCATGAGATTCTCATGGGCTCACTTCTAAAGCTTTTCCAGGTGCCTCTGAATGGCATCCTGCACCTCAGGTGTGTTAACTCTTCTGCAGACAGTTTAGATTTTCATACTCTATAATGTTAAGACACTTGGTATAACATTTGCTGAACTATCCATGGGACTGTTATTCAGGCTAATACTGAACTTCTGGCTAGAGAACAGGAATTTGCTTGACTCGACTGAGGATGATGACTCAGCTGGGCTTGAGCTGAGGATGTTTTAAAGCCATGCATTGCTTTGGGTTATTTGAGGATGGGTAAATATCTCTACAGAACCAAAATCTCAACCTTGTAAAAGATCATGTCACCTAAATATTTTAAAATTTCTGATAATGAAATGGCTGATCATTCTGCATCTGCAAAATTACACAGATCTTCAGACTCATAATGTTTAGAGAATTTGGGAATTATTCATCCAAATAAGCTCTATTACCTCACTTTCTACTCTTGATTTACAATTGTAATGTTATTTGGGGTATTTTAGGTGCCTTGAATTTGTTTAAGCTATAACATGTCTGATATATTGCTCGCCCAGTAGTTATAAGTTATTATGTGTCAAATCCATCTACAAAAATTTTGTTTTTCTGGAATGTTGCTTAACTACTGAATATAAAAAAAGATGAGACAGAGAAAAATAATGGAGATTGAAACAAAATATTTAATTTAAATGGGAAAAATAATAGTTCAAGCATCCAGCTGTTGATACAATATTAAATGTTTGTATATACTATTTTGACTAACTTCCTTTAGGTGCCACCTGAAGTAAAAGAAGTAGCAGTTCTGGATTGCATTATGAGAGGTGATGAGCACCTGAGTTTGATATGTAATCTCACAGGTTAGCCAGAGGTTGGGTAATGATGTTTCTTAGTGAATACAGAATTTTGTGCCACTGTTTTCTCTATGTAAGATATTATTTTTAAAAATGGGAAAAGGTGATACGATATGATATGATGATATGATATGATATGATATGATGATATGATATGATATGATATGATGATATGATATGATATGATATGATACTGCTCATTAGCTACTCTACTGATTTAGAACAATTTTGTCTGATGGTAAATGCTGAATAAAAGTTAAGAGTAGGAAGTGATGACTGTGCTGGGACAGACTAGTAAACCACAGGTGGCAAGTGCTCTGCTTGGAAGGTTCTACATTGGTGAATCTAAAAACCAGATATATACTGATTTGCTGTTTCTTAGATATGCAGTGTTAGCGACCTAGTGAGAGGACACAATGTCACCACATCAGACCACATCAGTAAGCAATCAAGAACTAATGTGCAATGTTTATTTATCTAGGATTTCTGATTAGTATAATGCTATACTCTGGTATTTTAAACGTATATACCTGTGTGAGACTTACTTTTATCACACATACCTTAGTAGTATTAGATAGTAGATAGTAGTATTACAAATATCTAGAATTAGATATTAGATAATTCTTTAGTAGTTTATTAGATAGAATAACTTCATTATAGCTTCATGTTTTATTAATGTGTAAAAACGTTGCTAACAAAAATAATACTCTATAGGAAAGTACAGGAGATTAACAAAGAAGTATATGGCAATCATGAATCCCAAATTTTACATACTGACAAGCTGTATAAATCCAAACTGGGATCCTCTGGATTTTTATGGTCTTCTTGGGCTGTTTTCTCCCTAAATTTTTTGACTTCAGAGGCACAGTGGTCATGCATATAGGGATCCATGTTGGAATTTAAACCTAGTTTTTGAAATGTTAGGCAATCAGCCCTTAACTAAAAATTAAATAAATTCAGAACTCTGATCACTATATAGGCACTGGAATAGGACTGCAGTGTATGCAGTGTATGCACATTTTGTGTAATGAGTAGCAGCCTCTTCACAGACCACCTGCCACCAGGGCTAAGGTGAGCTAAGGGGATCTGACTTTCGCAAGTGAGAGAATATCAAGCTGTAGATTTGGAATGCATCTTGGTATCCTGAAGTAATTTTTTGTGTATGTTCTGCTTAAGTGGCTCCTAGGATTTGTTTTTCTTTGATCTACAGGTCTGCATGGGTAAAATCCAACATTTCTGGTCCTGTCTACCAACTCCTCATAATCCCCCAAAAATGTGCCTAGGAGGAAGTTGCAAAGGTCTCTATTTATTATGATATAATAGCGTTAACCAGTATCAGTACACAACTTTCATCTCTTTCTATTTTTTTCTTTTATCATGAATTTGCAAATGTTAAGAGTTTTCTGGTTGTCTTCATATTTGAGGAAAAAATTACTGCAAGCTTAAATTCTGAGAATAAAGTGGCAGCTTAGAAAATTTTGATTCATTGACTTGTCAGGAAAACAGACCATTTCACTATCACTGTTGGTGGTTATGTCCAAATGTTTTCAGTAAAGTGACAGATTCTACTGTATGGATCAGAAATAAAGGTATTGTGATAGTGTAGTGATCTTGCTTCAAGTATTTCTTTAGAATTGCAATATAGGTTTCCAGGTTTTAATGTTAAGTAAAAGGCAACTAAACAAAAACCCCCAAACTTGCCATTTGAGCTTCACCCCACCTTCTTATTATCAAACAGTGTGGACAAAATAAAAACAAAGTAAGCCAGAATCTGGCTGATTTTTCAATGCATACCTGCTCTGCAGCTCCTGTGAGAAAAGCAACCATTTCCTAGTACTAGGAGAAGTGCTAATATTTTGCTGTTGTTCACTGGCTTTTGTTAGAAAATCTCAAAGCTTACAGAAACTTGATTTTTTTTTAACAGCTATCAAATGTGAACTCAAAAGGTTCCTCATCAAACAGATGAGAAAGGTGGCACATACATGGAGCAACGTCTGTTTCATACAATCGTCTCTTATCTAAGATATAAAAATATCTGTGTGAAATATCAGTGATTCTGTGAAAGCGCTAGGAATAGCAACTGGGCTATCTTTCCTTAATTTCTTTCTCTAGGTCCACAAAATGACTGTCTTGCCAATGAGAATAGGAACAATTAGACCTGTGAAGTGATATGAAGTTCTGTGAAAGATAATTTTGAGTGAACTGACTACAAAGGAATATGATAGACAGTGGCATCACCACATAAAATTTCCAGAATTCATCTGAGGTCTCAGAAAAGATGGGTCTCTGCAGATATTTGCTTTTATTTTTTAACCTTTGAAACTAGCCAGCTGTGAAGGTAAATGGCACAAGACAAATTCTACCCCCAAAAGATCCGTTCC
This sequence comes from Irena cyanogastra, assembly GCA_013397155.1. Lineage (NCBI taxonomy): Eukaryota > Metazoa > Chordata > Aves > Passeriformes > Irenidae > Irena > Irena cyanogastra. The sequence continues at coordinate 9,016 of VWZV01014999.1, forward strand.
ATTACAATCCTTCAAATGAGTGGCGATTAAAGCCAGTTTCAAAACTGTTGTAATATTTTATACACTTGAAATATTTCTTTTCTGAACCCAATTTTCCATCTGTTCTCTGCTCTTCAGAAAATCTGCCCAATAACACCTATGCAGAAACAATTAGTAAAATAAACAGTGTGGACGAAAAAAGAAAACAAATCGCAGACCCAGAAAATTGATTTCAAGCCTCTTCCTATTTCTACAACAAATAAAGGACTGCATAGACATAGTAAAATTATTATAAGAAAGAAATGCTATGTGGATTAACTCGTGGCAACTCTCACTAAAATGAAATCTCTTGACAATACCAATCATAGATGTGTTTTAGTAAGTTATAAATTTCTAGTTGTCATGATGGATACATGAAACTTAAAGATTATATGTTTCTGAGGACTATATCAGCACAAGATTTTTTTAACATAATTGATAAACTGGTAGTAAAATCAAAGATCTCAAGCTTGAGGGAATTAAAATGTGTAACCATCCATAGTTGTTTCATGGATTATTCAATGACTGGATCACAGCCTTTGGTATTTTTTAATGTGCTATTTTAAGAGATAATATTTTTTACTCAGCAATCAGAAAGCAGCTGTACATTTTTTACTTTGGTGGACCCATTTGGTGCTTGATGACTTTTTGTGTTTGTCACTGAGAAATGGGCTAGAATGTCTGCTAAGATGCTACATTTGAGTATTAGTTTGAAAGCTGAATCAAATGCCTTGTGAGATCAATACTGGATGTTTCTATATCATGCTTTTCTGAGTCACTGAACAATATTTGATGGAATAAAAATTAGCTGTGTATAACTTGTTTGGATGTCTTTTAAAAGGAGTGAGTGTATATGCAAGTTAATTTATACTAATTGATTAAACTGGTTATTAGGGTGACCAAATAAAGGTCAGAATTAGGATTCAACAAATAATTAAATATCTTAAAGTTATCAACAAAACAGATTAACAAACAACTTATCTAGTGGAACTGTGAGGTCAACATTAAAATAAACTGTTTTGTACTGTCTTGTCTTGAGTAAAAGTAGAGAGCCAACTCCCTATGGAGCAAAGTCTGTGCTTCTGTTGTGACATTCATTTGATGTGCTGTTTCTGCACCACTACCCTTGGTCTACATCAGTTCCTCTGTAATGGAAATAAATACTATCTATATGATTTTTTTATATGTAGCTCCTATGAGGAAATGTCTGAAGCTGGTGAGGTAAATCGCAGTTTTGAAGTATGTATTTATTTCCAACAAAATATAGTTAGATAACATGAATCCTATTTATGTTCATTTTGTTCCTAAACTCTTACAGAGTGGAATTGCTCTAATAAGCAATTTTTTTTTCCTATTTTTAAAATGAAAGGATTAACTGAAGAGAATGCTATAAGAAAGATAAGACATCTGGTATGATAAATTTCAAGAGACTTAATATAGTAATGGCAAGAAACTACCTACAGTCTTGCCCTTTCCAAAAACAGAGCCGTGAAATCAAAGAAGGTCTTGAGACTTAAAAAAAGATCCTTCAGGAGGGTAGGGGAGACTGCTCTGTTGGCTCACAGCCAGGAACATACAGACTTAGAGAGCTCTAAAGACCAACTGAAGACTCGCACAGCAGCAATGGTGAAGTTGTAATGGTACAAATAGACATAACCTGTTGTCATACTGATACTATTGAAGAAATAGTACAAATGTCAGTAGGACCCTGGGATAGAAGGCTATGCACCTAAAAATTCTAGCACAGTGTTGAAACAGCTTATTTGCTAACAAGGGAATGTAAAACTACCTTGGTGCTTGAGAACTGAGATGGGAAGCATGCAGCAAGTGTTCAGAAAGGTGCTCCAGGAGAGACCTATGTATGTTGGAACACAAGCCCTGTGAGGAACAACTGAGGGAGCTGGGGTTGTTTAGCCTGGAGAAAAGGAGACTCAGGGGTGACCTTGTCACTCTCTACAGCTCCCTAAAGGTGGTTGTAGTCAGATAGGGGCTGGTCTCCTTCATGAGGCAGCAGCTGACAGAATCAGAGGACACAGTCTTAAGCTGCACTAAGGGAAATATAGGTTGGATATTAGGAAGAAGTTTTTTAGGGAAAGGGTGATAAAGTTCTGGAATGGTCTGCCCAGGGAGGTGGTGGAGTCACCATCCCTTGTTTAAAAAAAGATTGGACATAGCACTCGGTGCCATGGTTTAGTTGAGGTGTTAGGGCATGGGTTGGACTTCATGATCTTAAAGGTCTCTTCCAGCGTAGTCATTTTATGAATTCTGTATGCCTGACATCTTTGCTGAACCAGGGACTCAACCTTGTTATAGTCAGGGAACCAACTGGTGAACATGGGATAAATATACATGAAAAAGAACAAGGTTTGTTTAAAGAGACGTCTCACTTTAAATTCCTTTTGAGTGTTTTGAATGTGTCAGGAAATACACTAATAAGTTGTGGTAGACATGTGGATTCCCAAACGGCTTTTCAAAGATTTCAACATACACGCAGAAAAATGGAAGGTCTGATATGGTTATATAATTAATGGCTTGGCTTGGAGGGTGAGTCCTTGCAGTGTGAGAAGCCACAGTGCTAGTTCTGCAGGTATTCTTGTATCTTTTAACATATTAATTCATAAAAATACCAGAAAAAAACATTGATCCAGTGAGGTGAGAAAGTTTACTGATGGTACAAAGCTACAGAATGTGAAAAGAGTGAGAGGTGACTGGCAAGAATAACAGAGGAACCTTACAAAATTGAATGACTGGGCAGTAATATGGCAGGTGAAATTCAGTGCATTTCACATTCATGAACTGAGGCATAACAGTGATGGTAATAGTCTTTAGTATAAAGTGATGGGCTCAATGCATTGTTACTACTCTGGAAAAAGGCCTTGAAATTGAGATGGATGCTGCATGGAAACAACAGATCAATGCTTGACAGCAGTCAAAGAAACAAGTGACATATTAGAAAAGATTAGAAAAGGAACAAAGAACACAACGGTTAATATGATTTATGCACCTGCATAAATCCATGGTTTGCCACAGCTTGAAGACAGTTTGAGGAGTTCTGGCTGGTTTATTCAAAAAAGAATGTATAAAAGTGGAAGAAAAAAAGATTCAGAGAAAAGCAACATGGATAACCAGAAGTACGGACAGTATCTACTATTTTAGGTACAGTTGCAGGTAATAGGACTCACTCATTTTAGAAAATAACTAAAAGAGATGAGAGAAGTCTGCAGAATCATTATCAAAAGAAAGCAGACTGCTCAATGCCTCTTCCATTGCAACAAGCAGGGCTTGTTAAACACAAATTATGGAAAGGAAACTGGTTTAAAATAAAAGAATGTAGTTCTTCATGATAGAAGGTGATAGACTTATGCAGGTCTTTGCACGTTGAATGGACATTGTGCAAACTGGATATGCACATTGATGCTGTGAGAGCAGAATGTTTACGTGTATTTGAGTAGAGATGGACCAAAGACTCAGAGGAGAAATTAACTGGAGCTTACTGCATAGTTCCCATCACATTCTGGAAATCACATGAACTAAAATGCTTGGGTCTGGGAAAAAAATATGGGATAGCATCAGAATAGTGCTATTCTGACTCTTTCCAAGGCGTAGTTAGAGTGCGGCTATTGTGCTAGCTGTGCTCTTCATCCAACTTAGTCAGTTTGAATAGTTCTGCTCCAGAAAATCCATATTTCCATAGAAATATCAAGAGAAAATAGATAATAGAAACCAATATCCAAAGAAAATGCATATTTCCTCTATTCAGAAGAAGTTTCTCTTGAATCGCGAATCATCCGTTCATGATATATATATAATATGGTAGGATAAGCTATGTGTGTTTGGAGAGCTAACTAAACACAACTGGACTGCAGCCCAAAGATCACCTCTGTGTGAATGGATAGCAGAACTCTTTCAAATTTTCGATGCAAAAAGTCTGAGCAATTACCTGAAGGCTTTACAGATGCAAAGCAAAAGCTACTCCAAGGTTTTCTTTATCTGGCATTGTAGTAGAGAAGTTGGCTTTACTTTTTCTCATAGTTATATCTGCTAGCCTGTAGACCATAAGACAGAAGGTATAGGAGGTAATGTGCCTTAGAGTCATATTAGGATTCCTACCACATAAAGACTAATTGCTTTAGGGCTCATTTTGTATCTTGATGTTATATGCTAGAAACGGCTAGTTGCCTTTATTGTTTGATGAACAGGATGCAGTGCTGTCAGTTAAGCTGAAGCTTACATGAAAAACAAACAAATAACAGTACAATTTACAGTTATTTTTAAAATTTGTACATCACGTTTGCCCTTTTACTCCTTTGGCTTTGTGAACTACTTTCTAGCTTATATTCTGAGCGATTCTGTATAATGCAGTTGTCTTTGATTTTTCCAGAAATAGCTCATTAACCATTTAATTGATATCTTGACCTTCCAATTGACTTTCTAATTGATGTTTCCTTTCACTGCACCTGTTCAACAATTCATTTTTATGTGCTTATTACATTGTAACAGGTTGCCTTATCTAATGCTATATATATTTTATTAATACATATGGTGCTTGACATTTTAAATTAACCGCATGTATATTTCTGAATCCCTTATTATTTTCTTCCTGTTAAGTACAGTAGTCTGAACTAGAGGGGGAAAGATTAGGCTAAATAAAACATGATGCAGGGTTGGGGTTTTTTTGTTTGGTTTTCTTTTTTGTTTTTTGTTTTTCTTTTTTTTTTCTTTTCAGAGCCTAGTGACAGGCATAACTAGGATACCATGACAATATTGTAATTCTGAGTGCAAATTTTGTAAACCATATCAATGTCATTACTTTATTTTCTGGGACAATCTTGTATTATACTGTATGCTGACCAGGCTTATATGCACTTGAATATTTTAATTTTTCCTTCCCATGACTTTACAGTCTGCACTGGGGAGGGAATAACTGGGCTTGAGGAGAACAAGAACAGACAGCGGTCTGTAGAGACAAGTTAGAAGATAAGCGTCACAGCAGGGCAAAGGCAAGGGTGCCGTCCCCCAGTACCTGAGCCACAGAAATGGAACAGGTCTGTGATGATGGTTTGGGTCAACTAGTTATCCATAGTAACATCAAGTCAAGAAGTCAAGCCCTTAAGTCAGGGTCGAAGTGCTAGTCTGGTGTGTCTCCAGGCACACGGAGTACTGCAAGCTCAGGCAACGAGAATGTGACAAGCCTGTCCTTACAAGTAACTCCTAAACGAATTGAGGGCATGCCCACATTGAGGCTATCTGAAGAAGAGCTGGTCACCTGCATTATAAAGTTCAATCTGGATAGGAGCCAAGTCCCAGGGGGACTAAGATGCATGCACAGCTCTGTCACTCCAGCTCTTCCTTTCTCTTCTGTTAATGCTCCCCCTCTGCTTCTGCTTTCCCTTCCCCTCTGCTCTCCTTCTCCTTCCCTTGCTGTTTCCCTTTTCAGTTCCCACATCCTTCCCTTCTTCTTTCCTCTGAAAGAGTCACTGTAGAGCCAAGTGAACCTGCAGCTAGAGACAGCGAGAGCCTGTGGGACAGGACTAGGCATGCAGGGCATGTGGTAGCTTTCCAGCAGCTTTCAGCTATGGGGTCTACAATCGTGTCCTGGGTATCTGAAGAACAGGATTGCACTGAAGTGAGAAAGAGTGATCTCCTCTATCCCCAAGTCCCACTGACCTCTTTGCAATAGATTCATTATTATACATAAGTTTAATAATACAATAGTTGTTTTAATGTAATAATTGAGATGGCAGCAGTCATCATCACTATATAGTTAATTGTGTATTTTTAATATCAATCTTTAATTACACTGTATGCAAGCTAAAAAAAGAAAAAAGCAGGAATGAACAGACAAGAGTAATTGTAAGCAAGTACCAAAGGCAGTCCTGCAGTTTGTGAACGAACATATATCACAGAAGCATCTTTTGCCAAAGATGTATTTTGTAGGACGTGACTATAAAATGTGTCCTCCTCATAACTCCATCCCTCATAGGAACATTAGACTTCACCAAACTCAGTTATCGTTTACTCTTGAGTGCCTCAGAGTGCTCAAGTTGTTCAATAAATTTCCAGGCACTGTGTCTGAAAAAAGCTATTATGACAATTTTCCTGTTTTGCTATTAGAGTAATATTTTAAGATGCTGTATCTGTTCCATTGAAAAATTCTCAAAAGTATGAAATAATTAATGCAAAATTGTTGCTTTTTTATAAAGCCTGAAAAATGTTGACAACTTCTTTTAATGATACTACATTGTAGCAACATCTGTCCTGAAAAAATAACACATCGTTGATATTAGAAGTAGATTGAATTGATGGATGGGTCCGTCAGCTACTTACATTTTTCTCCCATGGAAATAAGGACTACTTACATTTTTCTCCTATGGAAATAAGGGCTGATTGTTCATAACATTATTATAGTGAATCCGAATTGTAGTTGTTCTTTCAACTTCTTTCAGTATTTTTTATTTCAAGCTGCTAGGCAATGTGTCTTTAAGTACTCAAGATATGTGGCACTTGGGGTACTTGGTTTGGGTGGTGGTTATTTTGATGCTAGGTTGAGAGATGGACTAGATGATCTTTAAGATCTCTTCCAACCTTGATGATTATATGAATGGCATCATGCTCAGCAAGAAAACTAGAGGAGTAGAGGTTGGAACTGGCTGGGACTTGGAAAAGTGAGAGTTTTTTCAATGCATTATTTTCCTACCATTTTGTAAGAGAGACGTAGGAAAAACAAAGACACTATGGTTGGAAGTCTGAATTGTAATACTTTATGGTAGTAGTTAAGGTATGTTTATAATATAGTCTCACTTTGGTGCAAATTTATCTGACCCTATCAACATGTGGGAAACTAACTTGCTCTTGAGACCAGCATTGCTTTTCAATTTGAAGCTAAAATATCTGACTGACCTTTCAGCAATTTTATAAGTTGCCTTCTGTGTACAATTCCTCTTTAGAGGTGGCCTGTGTAAAAGACTTTTACTTGAAAAATGAATAGCATTCAAATTTCCTTTCTTGATATCTTCATACTCACTGAGTGCTAAGTGGTCATCTGTAATCTTTTGCTTAGTCTTAGTTACCTTATAATAAAAAATTCTTGGTCTTACTTACCAATCTAAATATTACATTGCATTCATGGAATGTGATGTCAAGGAATGAAAACTTTGTCAAGCAGAGAACTGCGACTGTGGCGTAAAAGTCTGTGAGATGGCTATATTACTTTGTGCCGTAAAGAAGGGTTTATTATACTCTGAGAAAACACTGTTAAAAATAGATAGTTACATGGGTTAAAAATAAAAGGTAAAGAATTCTTACACTATCCTTAAACTGCTTGTTCAGAATGTAATCAGATAGGCTGAACAGACTTTTCGCAGGGTAACTACATCTTCATCTAGGAAAATGTTTTGTAGACTGTCTAAGACAAAATAAATACGCTACACTGAGCACAGTGCATGTAACTAATACTTAAGATAAAATTTTTTTTTGTTCTGATTTGATTTAGAGGTCTTAATATCCAGACAGAGTATTTATATCACGGATGTTGCCATTACATATACTTGGCCAATAAACCTTGGGTACCAACTAAGTCTGTGCCTTTTGAGGATATCTGTGTGCATTGTTTGTGGACAATTCAATGCCTGTGAGATAGAAATGATAGCATCTATTCTTTTTTGGAAAGCAGTGTCACATCACTGAATTAAAATCTAGATAGTAATACTTTTTTCTTTTCTATTTTTCTTTTAATTCCTTTGCTAAAAATAAGATTTTTTTTTTGCAACTTGTTATTTTTTTCAGCAGCCGACATGTGGCTGTCAGCTTCTTTCCCCTCAAAGGCTGACAGAAAAAAGAACAACAAAGAGCTTTTATACGTTTTCTTCCCCATTACAGCACAGGATTTGATTCAAAATCTGAGTGATCTTTCTGACTGTTTCCAAGAGAAAAATATCTTGATTTTCAGGAGCTCGTAATAAATAGGTTTCCACCTCTGTGTTGAAATATCTGTTAACTGGATCAAGAAGATAGTCTCTCAATCCAGGGGTTAGGAAAGAGAGAAACCTTACTGTATAAAAATTAGTCAAGCCAACCTGAAGGAATGAGAAAATTTATTGCATTCCTCTTTTGTGGTAAATTCATAAGAGTAGCTAAAAGCCAGTTTTCTAAAATATCCAGTAACTGGCACAACTGTTTTTTTTGCTGCATTTTAAAGTGATGTTAAAGTTACAAATTCACAGTTGGAGGCCGTTTAATAATTTGGTGTATGTTGGCAGTATCCTGAAGATCATTTGCATTATTTCATTGATCTGTTTAGCCTTTTCTACCACCTATAAAAATTCTGTAATCATGTTGAAATGTATTGTTTCAAACACTGGTAGATGCCCCGTGGTGCCTAAAAACCATACACATTTTTGTATACGCTTCAAATAAATATGGCACTTATTATGGCTATATTTTTAATTATACACTCAGACATAACATACAGTGGGATAGCAGGACATTAGTAGGGCATTTGCAGCTGAGACTGATAAGTAGTGACAGAACTGGCTTGAAAGGAGTAACAGAATATTTTCTTGTCCAGTAGGTACAACATACTCAATGAGACCTTATTTCTCTGTTTTTGTTTATTTCCTAACTTAATAAGTCACATGCTTCCTTTTAATTTCGTACTTTGTGGAAAAAATTTCTACATTTCCTTCTGGTAATTCTGACACCTGTAGTGAATGTAGTGAATAGTAAGCTGCAATGATCTCTTTGGTTTTTCTCAGTCTAGTAGAATCTAACAAGATTCTCTCCACCCATCATTAACATTCATTGAAATACTTGAGTAGAGAGTGTTTATAATTATTTTCTGAATGTTTGTTGATGTTATTCTGCTACAGGTTTTATATATGGCATGATAGAGTGAGCTTCTCAGTCTTTTATTATTGCAATTTCTGTAGAAAAAATATTTTTCCCGCTCAGGTTTCCTCCCCTGATTTTATTGTCCAATTAAAAAATGTCTTTCGTAAACATATCATATCAGATATATCCAAAATTTGGAAATTGAACATCATGTTCTTTTGTGATGTATTTCTGAGTGGGAAGAGGTCATCTATTACTTTTTACCATTGAATGCTCCAGCAGAATGGTGAGTGTTGGATTTTTTTCTTTTTAGTTGCAGTATGGTTTGCAGAAATGGGATGCTGTACCCTTTGATTTTAAGAGATTTAAATAATCATCATTCAAAATGTTTGGGGTTTTTTTGTTGGGATTTTTGTTTGTTTGTTTTCTTTTGTTTTCTTTTGTTTTGGTTTGGTTTTGGTTTTGGTTTTTTTGGGTTTTTTTAAGTAAAGCATTTCAGAAAAACTCACAGGGCTTTACATTATAGGGCAGAGTAGCGACTTTATAAGCTGTTTTTACAGTACATTTTTGTAACTGTATTTTTTCTACTTTTGTTTTGGAAGGACTTTTATTTGTCTTTTCTTCACCCATATCAATAACAGAAATTATATAGCAGCTTTCTCGATTTTTTTTAGTGGTTTTGATTCTTATTTTATTAGAAACATATAGCAAAAATATATATACAGTACAGTTTCTTTTGCAGACCCTAAAGCAAGACATTTAGAAAGCCTGCTTGCAATTGCTAAATAGCACAGAAACCATATGGCAAGCAGATATACACTATGGACAATGTGGAATAAACTCTTCCCTAAATTATGCTACTGTAAATCTGTAGAAACCTGTGCTCTCCCTGCTTCCCCCTCCTTCATTTCTTTAATATCCCTTCTGCAGACAAGTATATGTCATTGATTGGATTTAGTTTATTACAGGCTTACATAAACTAAAAAAGGATGGTCATACAAATGTCGCCATTTTTTATTTTGTCTGGTTCCACTGCAGAGGGGTAGAACTGCTGAGGGGGCAGAACTGCTGTGACTGCAGTTAGCGGGACATCTTGCATTGACTTCTGTGAGATCATGATCAGAGATTTTACCCTTCAAAAAAGTCAATGCTTTTACATTTTACTCTTATCTATTCTACTGAGGGTCACTGTCTAGCAAACAGCATTTTAATATACAGTATACTTCCTTCAGCTAAAAAAAACTCCAAACCCCAAACCTCGATATTTATGTGTCTCACTTTTCTTCAAATCATTACGTAGCAATTAAAGGAAAGCAATGACTGGGGACTAAGTAGAAAAGTGTATTTCATATCCTTTCAGTGAACTAATAAAAAATTTATGCCCTTTTATAATACAGTATAAGCTGATGCAGGCTTACAAGAGAGTGGAAGTAGGATGTTATTCTTAGTACAGAGCATCTGTGTTTATAAAGCAAATTTTGTCATTATATCAGCAAGTATAGTTTACGCTGGTTTATATAGATCAGATGTATTATATACTAACCTTTCAGTATTAAAAATGCAACACAGCAGACTGCTGAATTTTAAGGTGGTATTAGAATATAACAACCTAAAAATTAATAACTGGTTTTTAAATAAAATTAGAAACATCAAGAAAGATATTTATTCAAAAATATATTTNTGTAGCATGGTCTATATAATGTTCTAAACTGGTGACACTCTTTTACAAACATTCTGCCATGACCTCTCTCTCCCTCTATATAAATATATATATATTATTTTTTAGCTCTTATTTAAAAGACATTTAATGAGTTTTTATTATAACTTCAGCTGGATTAATTAGAAATTGTACTCCAGATGTTTTTTATTCTTTTACCCCAATTTTCAGTGCATTGCTGTGAATTGTAATGTTGTAGGCTGCTAACTATGACTCCAGCAGTTGCTACCAAATTATTCCATCCAAATTGGCTGGTTGGTTGTCTACATTCTTCTTCAATCAGTGATTACTGGTTGTGGATTGTATATAGGCCGAGGAACACCATGAATTTACTATTAGCATAGTTAAAATCTTGACAGTCTAATGAAAGTACTCCAGTCATAGCATATTGATACATATTTTTCAGATTGGGTAATTATTGTAGCTTATTTGCATTCACTTTCCAATCACAAATAGCATAAATAGCTCTAAAGTGTCTTGGCTGTCGTGATCATTTCTCCACTGCTTCTACAAACCACAGGCAATGATTTCAATTTTGGGGTGAAAAAAGTGCAGTGAACTGTCACTAAGACATGTCCTTGACTCAAATAAGTTTGATACTAACTTTGGGGTAATGTCTTCTTACTATTGCAGTGTACATTTTGTGCAATTTTTAAGTTCGATCTTGCAATTTAATAACTCTGTTCCTCTTAATTGGTTTGCAATTCTACTTCATGTATTGCATTTGCATTATGTGAATAATTAACTATTGGAATGATTGACTACATATATATGGCATATTTTTCTTTAGCTGGATACTTGCTTTTGTGCACTATGTTGTCTTTAAAGCTGTTTTTTTCTGATTCCCACGTTTGCATTTGTTTCATGCTTGCTTTCTGATTGTTTGTGAGTTGCTTGTAGCCTGAATCCTCCTCTATTGCCAGGTGGCTGTACTTTCTCAACCTTAGTGTTAGGCAGCTGTCCTTGCCTGGACTCTTGTACAATGCATTTTTATTTTAGAGTGACACGTAGTTCATCCCACACAGAATTCTGCTTGTTATTGCTATCTTATAATTTAGAGACATAAATGCTAATTAGAGCTGCATAATACACTGGTACAAAACTAAAAAGCTTTAGTAAAATCTAAAACAAAGTGTTTAATAGTAATCTGGTGGTTAGACAATCTCTGTTCCCTTTTTACAAGATAAACCAGAGGTCAAGGCCATCCAAAACTAGTTCAGCCTTAGAAATCCTGAGACTCTTTTTTTTGGTTTAAGAGAAAATACTGACTTCTTACAGCAACAATGACAACAAAACATTTACTAAGATATATGACTACATTTACCTGACAAATGTGTGAATGAAAGAGGAACACATCTGTAAACCTATGATAATGGGTACTCAAATTGAGGGTAAGCTCTTTAAAATAGCTTTTATATAATAAAAATAACAGATCAGCTTTGGAAACCCAAGATAGCCAAAGCGTATCTCAATTTCCAAATATATTTCAAGTATATTGGTGTAAAATACTAATTTTCCTTGTCATTGTTGATGTTTCCAACCTAATATCACTAACTGGAATTGCTAAGCCACTCTTTGAAAGGTCACTGAGAGGACAAGTGGTTTAGGACTGGATGAAAGGTAGAGTCGGACTAGCCTTCTGAGAGTGCAAGAAGGAAATCAGGAATCAGAATCACAGAATATCTGAAGTTTGAAGGGACTCACAAGGATCAGTGAACTCCATTTGCTGACCCTGTACAGGACAGCCCTGAAAATCACATCATGCGACTGAGGGCATTTGCCCAAATGCTGCTTGAGCTCTGTTAGGCTGGTGGTGTGACCACTTCCCTAGGGAGCTGTTCCACTGCCCAGCCACCTTGTGGTGAAGAATCTTTTCCTGATGTCCAACCCAAACTTCCCCTGACACAGCTTCCGACCATTTCCTCTGGTCGTGTCACTGGCCACACAGAGAAGAGATCAATGTCTGCGCCTTCTCTTCTCCTCACGAGGAAGTTGTAGACTGCAAGGGAGTCTCTCCTCAGCCTCCTCCAGGCTGATCAGACTGAAGGACCTCAGTGTATGGCTTCCTATCAAGGCCCTTCACCATCTGCATGGCTTTCCTTTGGTCATTCTCTAATAGATTAAAATCTTATGTTGTGATGCTGAAAACTGCACACAGTTGGGCCATACTAGTGCAGGAAACTACAGGCCAGGAAGCCTTACCTCTGTGCCTGGAAAGATGATGGAGCAACTCATGGTGATTGTCATATCTCAGTTTGTAGAGGCAAAGAAGTTGTCAGGAGTAGTCAACATGGATTCACCAAGGGAAGATCATATTTGACCAAGCTGATTACTTCTGTTGTTGGCATGGCTGTCAGGGTGGATGAGGAGAGGGCAGTGGATGCTGTTGACCTTGACTTCAAGGCTTTTGACCCTGTCTCCCATAACAAGCTCCCAGGTGAGCTCAGCAAGCGTGGGTTAGATGAGCAGACAGCGAGGAGGATCTGGCTGAATGGCAGAGCTCAGGGGTTGTGGAGTCCGGTTGGAGGCTCACAGCAGCGTTCCCCAGGGGTCAGTACTGGGTACAGCCTTGTCCAGCTCCTTTGTCAATGACCTGGATGAAGGGACAGAGTTGCCCTTGGCAAGTTTACAGATGACAGAAAACTGGGAGAAATTGCTGGTACCCCAGAGAGCTGTGCTGCCATTCAGAGAGACCTGGACTGGATGGAGAGTTGTGCAGAGATGAACCTAATGAATTCTGACAAATTCTGCAGGGTCCTGTACCTGGGGAAGAATAAACCACACCCTAGCAGGGGCTGACCTGCTGGGAAGGAACTCTGTGGGAAAAGACCTGGGGTCCTGGTGGGCAACAAGCTGTCCATGAGCCAGCAGTGTGGCCTTGTGGCCAAGAAGGCCAGCAGTGTCCTGGGGTGCATTAGGAAGAGCACTGCCGGCAGGTTGAGGGAGGAGATCCTGCCCCTCTACTCTGCACCAGTGAGCCTTTGCCTGAAATACTGTGTCTGGTTCTGGGCTGCCCAGTTCAGGAAAGGCAAGGAACTTCTGGAGAGATACAAAAATTGTTGGGGGACTGAAGCATCACGTCTTATGAGGGCAGGCTGAGGGAGCTGGGCCAGTTTAGCTTTGAGAACAGGTGACTGAACAGGGATCTTATCAATGCTACAATTATCTTAAGGGCAGGTGCCAAGAGAATGGGAACAGACTGTCTCCAGCGGTGTCCAGTGACAGGACAATGGGCACAAACTGAAATACAGTTTGAGGACTATGAAGACATACTGAATATGAGGAAAGACCTTTTTTTGAAGGTGACCAAGCACTGGAACAGGCTGTCCAGAGATATTGTGAAATCTCCTCTGGATTTATTCAAACCCTGCATCCTCTTAATTCTGTGCAATCTGCTTTAGGTGAACTTTCTTTAACAGCTCTAGTTGGACTAGATTGTCTTCAGAAATCCTTTCAATCTCAACCATTTCATGATGCTCTGAATTTAGGAATTTGTCATTTTTATGACTGGGGCGTTTCCATACTCCCTGCTAAAGTAACAGTGTAATTCAACCATTGTCTGAGGCTTTAGTTACACAGTTGCTGATTCATTACTCTGTAATATTATTTCATAATCCAACGCAATAGCATTTCAGCGATGGGGATATTTTCCCTCTTATAAAGCTTTCAAAACTTGGTGTTATTTCTGGAAGAAGATGGGGAAATAGATTTAGAATACTTCTATTTCCTTCTGTCATCAACTTTGAGCGATAAGTATCTTGATGATTTTTTTTTCCGTTAGCTTTTTTTATTTGGTTGCACTTTACTTCACATGAATATAAGCAACTTATAGGGTTTCCAAAGAGTGAAACAATCTTTCCAATATAGTTCTGGCAAAGCACTGACCTCCAAAACCCTTGGCATTTCATTCCTTGGTCTCTCCTGAGTAGAAGTTGCCAATCATTCAGAACAGGGCCAAATTGTGTAGTGCTTTTGTGATGTGAAAAAGGATCAACTAAATGCTGGTGGGAGGCTACCCAGATGACTTATTTTGGTTACAAACAAAGTAAATGAAGTCACCAGGCATAAATCTAGTTTTTCTCAAGAACAAAAAGCTACTTCAGTCATATTTTGCTTGCAGCTAGTGAATTTACTGGTTTTTGTAACCAGTTTGATACAAATATAAATAGTTTCATTTTTTTTCCTGTGTTGTGCTCAAAGAAACTAAAGGAGAAAAGAAAACAGAAAGGGTGAAAGATCTTTCCTGGCATTAACCAAAAACAACAAAAAAATAATTAATGACAAATCTTGACATCTAGACTGGGAAAAAAGCAGTGCTGACTTCCTGAGAAATTAAAATATCTAAGAAGGGACATGCAGGGGAAAATGAGAAACTTGAGGTGGAACATGACTATGGCAAATCTCTTAGTCTGGTTTATGGATGAACAGGAAACCTTGATCTGAGTTAAAAGAGTGCAATCTAGCTGCTTTAGAGAAGAATAAATAGTGAATTATAAATGGAAAACTTTCAGTATATCAGGATCGAGTTTGTGTGTCATGATCGTGAAAACCAAAATGGAGAAAGAAAGAGGGATGGAATGTGTGCTTTAAGGTTGTTATGTAAGAGGAGTCTGGCTAGAGGGATAATAGCCAACATAATATAGACAACAATATACACACATGCATCTTGAAGTATCTTAAAGGCTATGAATTCTTTCTGCGTAAAACACCTATAAATTTAAATCATCTTGAAACAACTAGGTAAGGGCCTGTCACTTTTGAAAATTCTGGAATTTTGATTTCGTGCTTTAATTCACATCTGAATAAAATTTCTTGTTCTCTCAGATGTAATTGATATAAGAGTCAGACAACACTGCAGATAAAAGTATGAGGAATCTACTAGCTAGCACCCTGATATGGTGTTCTGACCTCTAACTTCAAAACCTATCTAAAAAACTTATCTAAAAGGGTTTTGTTCCCCTTTAAGTTAGGTAACATGCCTTGGGCAATATCGAAATTTTCATTTTTGCTCTCTCTTTGGTTGTTCAGATGGTAAAAACTATCTCCTTGTCCTGTTTTAGATTATAAAAGTGTAGAGAGGGAGAATGGATAATCGAACTTCACAAGCCTTTAGTACTGATATTGAGACTCTGGCATTACTGGTCCCACTATTCCTTTTTTTGGAAAAAAAAATTATTAAGAAAATTATTGTTGTATAACACTGCTTCACTAAAGCCGGGGTTTGGATGCAGCTCCAAGATCGCACGTCCCTTTCTGGTTAGCTCTTGCCCTGACCCAGCATTAATGGGAACTGTTCAGTAGCTCCTCTGGTTTCGTGGGTCTTCGCCTTTGGCAGAAGCGTGGCAGTGACGGGGAAATGAAGAGAGGACTTTTGCAGGGTACAGGTCTGGTTTATTTGCCCAGAGCAGGAGCCCCCACCAAAGTGAGGTCTCCCTTCTGTGCAGCACCTTAAAAACGGGGGTGGGGGGAGGGGTACAGGCATGGGACCAATCAAGGATAGGGGGGGTGACCCAAGACAAAAGGAACCTTAGTAAAATGAATAAAAGGAGGAGGGAGAAACTGAGAACCTGTCAAGTCCCTCGACAGACTCCCTGGAATTCTCTAGACTCAGGGCAGGGCTGCGGAGAGATGACAAGTCTCCAAACCTGTGAAGTAACATAGCCCAATAACACACCACAACACTTCACAGACCATTTCCTAATGAAATGCAGTAGCCAATCTGCATGATACTTGGTTGGATGACGAAGAAGAAAATAATTGGGATAAATGTACAGTACTTATCTGTCGATGTGCTGGCTTATATAAACGTGTTTTGAGGGACAAAAAATGTAGGTCCAATACATACATGCTTTATGTTTAAAAACATTGAGAGATATAAAGCTGGTGACAGGCCAGACTGTCCTCAGTTGTAGGCAGAACATCCACTCATTCCACTGAAGTGCAAACAGTGAGCAAAAATCTTCCTTGACATTATACTTTGTGTGAGGTGGTTGGTCAGCAGAAATACATCTGGCCAGGGTGCATCATCATTCACTATTTCTCATTCTTATGGACATTTTGCTTTAACAATGAGAAAGCAACTTGGAGAATGTCTCACTTCTGAGCCTGGCTCAAGCTGAAAAAGCCTTTTCAGGACATGTCCATGCCTTTGCCCTTGAAATCAGAAAAGAATTCCAAGAATTTTAGATATGGTACATGGTTGACTAGCGCATGCAGAAAAAGATGAGTTGTGAGTTTTCTTCCTAGGATGGCCCAGAGCATGGTGATAGATTTCCAAAATAAAGATAAAGTGGATTTAAGGAATGCAGAAATAATGCAGAAATGCCGTTATTCCCATACAATGCCTTGGACGTATATTCCTAAAGGTGATGTCTTGTGTTGATATTATTTGACATTAAATCAAGGAGGTATTTTGTTGGCAGCAACCAGTCCATCTGTGTTCCTTTTGCTCTACCTTACTTGAAAAGTTCAAACTTTTTGAGTGTTACTGGTGTGTCAACTTTGAAAATAGTTTGCTGATATTGATGCTGCGCTGCTTCAGCACAAAATGAAAGAGTTCGTAGTGGTGCTGAATGTCCTGTTATTGCCAAGGAAACATTTTCTAGGCTATCATTCAAATTTTCCGATTAATGTTAGATTTGTTTAGAATGAAAAACAAAAATAGATGAACCTAAAAAATGCAGCTAACTTATGAGGTGATTATTAATTCAAACTGTAGTATAGAGAATATAATATGAACAAGGGAAGATACTGCTTGTTCATAAATACAAAAGAGCCCTAAAGTAATTTATGGTGTGGTTCCTTGGATATATTGGAATGTGGAATTTGGGACATAGTGTATTTCTGGTTTTTTTGTTAGCAAGTATGTATAAATCGAGTAAGATACAGACTCAGTCATAATGTAAATGTCAAGTTAACATTGTCCTTAGCTAGACCTCACTTACTCCAAAATCCTTATGATAATATAATATCTTTTTCATTCAAATAGCATTTCTGCTCTATTCTTTGCTGATATTTTGAATGAAAATTTACTTTCTCTTGGGTGCTTATTTTAGGTCACTTACTCTTTACAATTTAGAGCTTTATTTTTGACCATGAAATAAGCCTTATAATAAAAGTCATAAAACTGGTTTAATAGATAGCCTATTCTATCTTATAGAAATTTTAATTTCAATATGTGTTAAAATACCATGAAAGTTGTTTTGGTTTTTCTCCTGCCTACCTTTTAAATGGTTAAATGATCTTATGCTATGATGCATTTTGTACTGTATTTTGTTCCATCATTCATATTGTAAGCATTAAATTTAGGAAGACTGACTATTCTCTCTGTTTTCTATTTTCTTGGGCGTCCAGACTGAAATAAGTCAATACCTCACTAAAGTTTTCACTCCAGAATTATTATATCTCAAAAGCTTCTCTTACACCACATTGAGAATGACTTATGTATTCTTTAAAGAAGAAATATATCAAACTTGTGCACAATTGATCTGCAAGTGTATCCCTTCACAAATTTTTCTTTACGCCTAATATGGTAGACAAATCTGTGTGGTCATTTTGTAAAAGTTGATCCTATATTCCACTATAAAAAACTTCCATGGGTCAGTCCAATTTTATTTAGAACTTTAAAAATCTTAGTGATTATAAGAACACAATTTTACTGTCTTTGGGAAAGTGAAGGTTTCAGATTCAGAGAGACAAAGATTCAAAAAATAGGAAAAGGCTTGAAAATTGGTAGGCAAGCATAGATGCAGTGATTCTACACAGGAATTGCTGGCCTATGCCATTGCTAAAAATTCAAATGTCCTTGGAATTGATGCTCAAATAATCATCCCTCAGCTACAAACTTGGAAGAGTCTAAACAGCTATGTAATGTTTTCAGCCAAGTATGTAATGTGAAGGGAGTTATGCTATTGAAATTTTGCCATTTGTGTAAAATATTTTCAGAAGCCTTTCAGAAAAGGATCTTGTATTATTTGATCTTGCCTTAAGTACCTTTGAAAATGTTAGTTTGGAAGCAAGACAACTGACATTAATGTTAGATCTCTGTTGCCATCTCACATTTTCTTTCAGTATGGATTTTGTGTAATTCTGTGGAGTTACATTAGCATGAAATTTGTATTAGTGGAAAGTCACTAGGTTTTTCTTCCAAATTTTAATTCAGAATTTCTATGCAACACTCAACATCTGACTTTACATTTGCAATCAGTATTATGTATTACATGTTTTACAAAGAGAAAAGTTAAAGGAAATAAAATTATGTGTACCTGCCTAATTACTGTTAGGAGATGAAGAAAATGGGTGACTACTTATTGGCTACTTACACAGGTATTTAACAAGGCAATAAAAATATTAGTGTGTGCACTTTTGCTCTGCTCTTGAAATACTCTTTTATCAATATGGGACTACAGCTGCGTTTTTGCCTGCCTATTAGTAGCATAAGATGTAGGGTTTATTATTATAGGCTGGCATACATGCAGTCTTCACAAGTGGATTTAACTGCATACAATTAAATAGTATTGATATAGGATAAGAGAGCAACTAGGTTTGTCTTTTTCTAATAAACCGCATAAATCACACAATAGTTGATTTTTACAAATGGAAAAATAGGCATTTAAAATAGATTTGCTATGAAGAAATTCCAGAATTAACATGATGAAGTGAAGAGAAGGTAGTACAGCCTTTGATTCCCCTCCCTTTTTTGCTTGAGCTGATATGTGGACTGAAATCCAGTACTCAACATTAAAGCAGCAATCTGCAGCAGAGTGGATGAATTTGTGATAAATTGTCCCTTGAGGTTTATAAAACATATTCTCTATAAAACCAGCCACTGTATGTTTCTCCACATTAGTCAGTTTCTGACATTCAGGCTGCTGAAGCTTCTAGGCCAGTAGTGGTATCTGCTATCCCAAAGCTGTAAACAACTCTTTGTTTATAGCAGCAGTGCTCATACATCCATTTCAAGGTTTTACAGCGATAAAAGGCTGACTGCCTACATAAACTGGAGTGGGCTGCAATGTTGTTATTTTGTTTATTGCTCTTTTACTGCAGTGGTCAAATAGTTCCTCTGAGACTAGACACTGGTACTCTGCCATCTGTACAGTCAGTGTTAGACAACTTGTGTCAACTAAACAAACCACTATGACAAACAATTATAATGAGCGTACTAATTAAATAAAATCTTGCCATATTAAATTGTGGGGGAAATGTGGAAGATTAATAGTGAATTAAGAAGAAGTTGTCAGTTACCTTTTAATGGATAATGACAGTAGCCCCGAGAGAGGTTTTGATTATATTCATGCTGTTTCATTTCTTCAGTCTGAACTATTGTTATAATTCATGTCATTTTATTACATCAAGAAAATAAGGGTTTGCTACTTAAGACAGATAGAAGATTTTTGCTGTGTCTGCTTGACATCAAGTGTTGTCATTTTATAACAGAACAATAAAATTTTGAAGTTTATGTGGCATTCATTCCCATGAAATTCACTGTTGGAGGCACATTGTTTTTTCATCTCTTAATGCTCAAAAGTTTCTTCCATTATCAAGAAAATACACATTTACTTTATTTTTTCTTGTCTTGTAGCTGACTTTGCCTTGGAAAAATCGTGTTAGTAAGTGGAAGACCAAATGAGGGAGGCATTTAATCTACAATTTCAAATATTTTAATAGGGGTATCCCAAATTTAAAAAGCTTAGCCATAAGCTCTGATTATTTAATCAGAGATAAATGCTTTATTGTCATGCCATATTGTGCCAGTATCTTCAAGGAGTTCCCTTAAAGAATTATTTCTTATTTTACTTATCACATTTCAAGTCACTGAGCACTTTAGCATTAAAGAAAAAAAACAACTAAAAAGAAACATGCAGCTTAATTGATTTTAAATAATATCAGGTTCTCACAACAATGAGGAAGCAGAAAATCACATAGGAATGTAATGAACATCTGCAAATATGTGTTTTTATTGGTCAGTTCAAAATGTGCCTTTAGCTTCAGTGGGAAATCTTTAGCCACGTACTATTGTCATTGTTAAAGGGAAACAGGGAGAAAATAGAGAATGGGTTCATCTTTTCCTGTTACTTGAGTAGCTACATTATAAAAATTGGAAGACTGACAGATTATTTCTCCAATTAAGCCTAGGTTTATGATAGGTAAGGTAATTATGGGGATATCCCATGGTTTAATCCTGACTGGTTTTGATAACATGGTGCTAAACTCAAAGCTCCCTGACCAGCATTTTCTGGTAATAAGGAAAAAGACTGGCTGCTTTGAACTCAGCCTTAATGAAGAGCTGTTACAAAACCTGAACTTTTGCTGAGCACATTAAAGGTCTTGCTTAATAAAAATCTTTAGGGAGCATACCCAAGAATTTTAATCTGCTATGAAAACATGGTCGACTGGAGTGTGTTCCTCTTTTCCAAGCACAGAATTCTGATGTGTTTTTTTTTAAGAGTAGATAAAAGCAGTGAATACACTTTTTGGTAGCTACTGTTCAGGTTTTCCTTTTAGATTTAATTGATATGGAAAGAATGCCTAGAAAGGTAATAGGCATTTGTCGATAATAAATAGTACTTGCTATATACTACAAAGAAATCATGCTCAAATATTTTCACTCTTAAATAAATTATTAACAAGGGACTTTTCTTTTACCAATATAAGGAATGTAGGAATAAAGGAATTGCTCGTCTCCAGAGACTGAAATGAACAACACTACTTCTTTCTCCCTTGGGAGCCCAAGGTACTATTAAATGAAATAAAAAATTACGATAAAGTCATCCAAGAACACACTAGTACATGAAAAAAGTAGAGTTCATTATACTCTGTGTGGGTGTGGATTATTTAGATTAAATGAAAATGGCATAAATTTAACCAGAACTGTTTGTTTTGCAGTGAAGTTAGGAAGCTGCTGACAATTAACTAGACAAGGAAAACAGTGCTCATGTAGCTGAAGCAAGTGATGGGAAATCAGCAGACCTTGCTTCAGCTGAAAATTTCACAAATGTTTCTGTATAATGTGACCTTGTAAGGCATGTAAATTCAGATATGCAAACACTGTGCATATCTGAAATCAAATACCCCTTGAATCTGTGATGTTAGATTGTCTATTTACACTGCAAGGGTTGGCAGTTTTGGGGAAAGAGTCAAACTCATGGCAGGCATTTATGATATCCAGTAAAATAAGACAAGATGGAGAGGTTTTGTCCGTTTTAAATGCTGACATTTTGCCATCCTATTTCTTAAGTATTACATTGTGTATAGCTACAGGCATGACGAAAGGTATTGCTGGAGCCCTTCTACGATGACCTCATGAAGTCACAGTTTTACCTCTTTTCAACAGTGCAGCCATCACTGATCTATGCATTATACAAAGGAAAAAAAAAAGGACAACAGCTTTATTAGGTAGTGTCATCAGTTGCTGTCTATAAATAAATAACAGTAAATAGACAAGTGTTTGTATGTATGTGGGTATGCTTGTGCATGTGTGCCAATCTATGTACCCAAACAAAAAAAAAAAAGTCTTTTGTACCATTAACTGTTTTTCTTAATAACTCTACTTTTCCTAGGTTTAGAGATTCTGCAGTTGACGTTTGTACCAAAGGGTTAAGGTCTTTGTTGTCAGAAGGATGGATTACTTCATTATGACTGCAGTGCATGACTGAGAAAACAGAAAGGTTGAGATGGGAGCAGTCACGGAGTTGCTGAGCTAAGAGGCTAAGTGCTGCTTGGGACAGCTGATTTGTCATTGATACCTAATATATCACAGCAAGCAGAAAACATGCTTGTTTTCTGGAGTACCCTGGTAAAAAAAGCAGCTGTTAACAAAGCAAATCCAGTTGTTGATGTGCAGTGGTAAATTGTTGCAATTACTGCATGATCCATGAGAGTTAATGTAATTGGATGTAATGACTCGTTCAGCCAGGAATACTATTGAAGGTGTCCGAGCCAATGGCAGGGGGTTGGACTTGATGACTATTAAAGGCTGTTTCCTACCCAAATGATTGTGTGATTCTATGAATACAATTTTATATCTTGTACATAGTACTTAAAATGCTAATTCTGTAATTATATCTGTAATAATATCTATATTATATCTGTAATTAATTAACACAAACATTCTTCTTCTCTTTGCTTACATTAAGGTGAGGTTTTGATAAACTACATTAGATTTTGTTAACTGCTTATGGTCTGTAGAGCTGACATTTCTCACAAGGAGGGTTTATTTACTAAAAAGATCTTATACTTGTTGATTATGTGATATAATTGAAGAACACAAATTGAAGCATTTAAAAGTATAGATTACATTTTTGTCTGAATAAACTACTACACTATGGATGTATGAAATTTCAGTCAGTCACTTTTTTATTATGTATTTTTGTCTTTACAACCATTAACTCTAATTTTATTTAACTAGGCTATCTTTGCCTACATCATACAGCTCTTCAAATTGTCCCAAAAGCCTCTTCAATATCTCCTCTGCTCTCTGCAATCTCATACAAAGCAGATGTAAAACGTTACCATTTTGATTTTGTGAAGAATCATTCTTAGCCAATTCAACAGGTGTAAAAGAGTACAGTGAAATGGAAAATTAGATTATGATATCACTTCTGGTCTTCTTTAACTTGAACTCAAATGCTAAGTGTTTTCTTCTGGATAGTGACAGGACTTGCAGTTGCTTTTCTGTAGCTGGAAACTTCAGTTAATGCTATAGAGAGTGTAAATACTAGTCTAAAATATAGACTCTTTCTTCAAAAATTCTAGGATTTTGATTTTTCATTGCTAATATTACGCAACCCCAGATGATGTACAGACAATCCTGTTCTTCCAGCTAGGTTAATGTGTCCTTCACAGTACCTGTTTTTAAACTGATTGAAGAGTAAACCACTGTTTCTATGGTTACACTGGTATTTTTTGACTCAAGTATAATCTGGATATAGTAATGTTGCTTTGAAAACTTCACCATTTTCACAATTAAAATCATAAAAATTGAACATCTTCCATCATGTATACGTCTGTGTATGGGCTATAAACAACTCTTTTATTTTAACAGGAAGAAAATATTTTCACAGGATGTTCTACTACTACTGTGGTAGTAGCAAAGTCCGTACAATGATCTGCCTGGGATCAGAGTTCACCTGGTTTTTAATTCAGTAGTTTTCAATGTTTTCTTATAGGAGCTTCTACAGTAAGGAGTGTAAGAACTTTTTTCTTAATGCTGAAAAATATATGCAAAAAATACACATAATAGAATCATAGAATAATTTAGGTTGGTAATGACCTCTGAAAGTCATCTAGGCCAGAGCATCTCTGTTAGACTGGATTGCTCATGACATTGTCTGGTAAGGTTTTAGTATCTCCAGGTACAGAGTTCTCATAACCTCTCTGGGGAGCCTTACCATCTTCACCATGAAAAAGTATGCATAACGTTAATCAAATTTGATTTATTTCAACTTGTAATTTTTGCCTAACACCCTCTAACTGTGAACATCTGAGAAGAGTCTGCCTCCATATTTCTTTTCTATCAAGTTCTGTAGATGTCGATAAGGCTCCCCCAAAGCTTTCCTTCTGGCTGAACAGACCGAGCTCCTCCAGCCTCCTCGTGAACCACTGTTGCTGCAGCTCACAGTCACCTTGGTGGTCTATGTGCAGCTCACACCAGGCACTGTCTGTGCCATACAGGAGAGTCACAGAGAGTTGGGCAGAGTATCACACGAGTCTCGAGTATGGGGGCAGGGTCTGTCTCTGGGCCATCTGGTTTCACTCTGCTTGCATAGCTCTGGAGATTGAAGCCTCCATTGCTGGCTGGGGGTCTCTGCTGCCTCATTGCCACTTGTGTCCCCCAGTGTCTGCAGAGGTGTTACTAAACAGTCACTGCCCAGGCTGTATGGGTGCTTTGGACTGCACACTGAATTTTGAATCTTAGAACAAAACTTTATCTTTCAGCTGGAATAGAAGAAAGTTTGAATTTCTTAATTTGTTTTGGTTCCTACATGCTGGGCTTGTGTGGAAAAAGCTGGTTATCCATACGATTGTCAGTGAATGAATGATTAAGCTACTAAAGTGGGAAGAATATACATGAAATACAAACTTGAATACTTTCAAAAGGAAAAGTAACAAAAACCGTCCAGAAAATGCAAAAGGATTAGCAACTAAGATATACTTTGGAATTTCATATTCATTAATTGGGCATTGGAATAGAAGGACAGAATATGTTTTCCACTTTAAAGCACAATCTGAGAACAAGGAATAAAGAGTGTGGTATTGAAACTAAGCAGCAGCAGAATTCCAAATGCATTGGATAAAAATTTGGAATTCTGAGAAGGCTCATACAGAACTGTGTTTCTTATGAGTTTTGTAACTACCTATTTAATTAAAATACTGCATTTTGAGCATGGACAATTAAAAATTTTGCTCAAACCCCGGGAAAGCATGTCCTTGTATAAAAAGGTTTTTAAGAATGAAGAGGTCCCTCAAACATCCCTCATTTGGAAAATGGGACTTTTCAACTCCTATCAGGTGTTCCGACAAAAATTATCTGTTGACTGTAGATCTGAAAACTGCTGAGAAAATCACTTAATTACATGAGAAATGTTCTGCTTTATCTCCAGAGCACTTAAAAAAAGAATCTTTGCTACTCCTGTGTGGTTTAATAAAACAGATGTGTCTATTTATAATAAATTATCAGAGACACATACCCTGGTTTCCTAATTGTATATTGATTTGGTGTCAGTCCACAGACCAGAGACACATGCATGACAGCAGTATGTAAGTTGATTTTACCTTGTGATACATAATCACTAGACTGTACCTTGCTTTTTCAGGGAACTTGAAAGCAAAACCACATTTTTACAAGCAATTAATTTATGCGCTTCTGTAAATAGTTATTTCAACTATAAGCACTAATTTTGTGTCACACATTTCATTCCCTGACAGTCACAGATGTGATCACAACTGTATGCAAGATAAAATTTCTGGTTGTCTCTTACTGCCTACTGCCACTTGAAATGCTTTCTTCACTGTAGGAACTGCATGGCCCTATAGGATCTATGTCAATTGACAAATTATCTGAATAACATCATGCTGGCTGAGCTAATTTCCATCTTCCTGATTTCCAGTTTTATCCCCTATAAATTTTTGTTTTGTGTGACATTTAGTTTACAGAGTAAAATAACTTTACCTTTGGTCATTGACTAAGTAGTAAATTCTGTGAAAGTTGAAAATGCAATTGCGAGCCACTGCATCCAAATGTTATTAAGTGCTGCTCTCAGAAGCTACATTTTCTGCCTATTTTTTTCCACATATAAGGCAGCTCTCTATCATTTTGGATCGTCATGCACTCAGGCTATTATCTGAGAAAAACATGTTATGCAGATTTACTGCGTGGAATATGCCTGTCTTCTGAAGTAATCAATCAGCCTTACATACAAGATGAAGAGTTTTTTTCAGTTCTAAATGTTTTACAGGCTCATATAGACAGAGAATCTATATCATAAAATCATCAAATGATTTGGCTTGGAAGAGACTCTTAAAGATCATTTGGTACCAATCTCATCCAATCTGGTCTTGAACACTTCTAGGGATGGTGCATCCAACTTCTCTGGGCCACCTATTCCACCACCTCATTGCACTCACAGTAAAAAATTCCTTCCTTATGTCCAATCTAAATGTATGGTCTGTCAGTATAAAATCCTTGCCCCTTGTCCTGTTACTACAGACCCTGGTAAAAAGTCTCCCTCCACCTTTCTTAAAATCACCTTTATCTATTCATATGGTATTAGCTAAGTATTAAAAAAAAAAAAAAAAGAAAAATGTAAGAAGTGAAAGGAGTTGTAAAAGTACTCTCTGTATCCTTTACAAACACCAGATAATAGCTAATACTACTAGCATAGCCCCTGCAAAATTACATGTGGTTGTACCAAACCACTTTGTCATATCAGAAACCTTACTGTGGAGGAATCCTTTTTTTCGAAGTCTAGTTCAGCCCTTATTTACTCAACTCTTTTTCCCTTAAAGTGTGAATTCATAGCTTTGGTGAGGGACCCAGGGCTATGTCAGAGCCCTGTGAGCACCTACTCCTATCTTTGGTGTGTGCAAGTGCACTCTAGTGCTTGCATTATAGCTGAATCCTTAAGGTTTGTTATTTATTGAAAACATGGCATATATGCTGGTTTAACCCCTCTTTTTTTTCCCTCTGAATTACAGAGCCCTCCCATGGCAAAACAATAAGCCTTCTTACTTCACCAGTTGCATAGCTGCAGTTTTTCCAGAAGCAAACTCAGAGCTAATCTTTCCTGCAATATTTTCACTGTTAAGGATGGACATGAATAATCTGAAGTATAGCCTTTCTTAATGGTGGTTGTAGCAGCAAGCCATGCTGCATTAATTAGTGACCTCCAGTGCTCTCTGAGCTACATAAGATTCTGAAAAGCAACGCAAGGCAAAATGTCTGTGTCTACAGCTTTGGCCGCATGGATTTCAGTGTGGGAGGATTTTCCAGGTCTGCAGGTGGTACGGCATAAAAATGTGGAAACCAGAGCTATTTGAAAGTGGGGCACAGTTTTACCACATATTTATAAAGATGCTTCTCCAAACATAATTAGCACTTTCAAAATCAGAACAAGATGGTTCACTTTAACTCTATTAAATTTTCAAGAGGCCTTTTGACCATACTGCTTTTTATCCCAACCTATTGGGTTCAACACAATAAACACCAAAGACAAGAATCCTGCACAGTTACTAGAAGCAGATAAAATGAAGAATGTTGCAGTTAAAGGTTAATTATCTGAAACATGTGGTGCCAGTCAACCCTCACCACCCTGCCACCCAAATGAACCTTTCCAATAAGCAGTGTTGACTTTTCCTAACCTGAGTCTCCTCTTTATAGCGTGATCTTATAGAATTCTAGGCAGTGGAATTCTAATTCTAGTTACAAGTCTGTGTAACACTTCTGAAACAGGGATATAGTGCTACCCAAGGCTTATTCAAATGAATAAAGCTGACTTTTCCTATTTTTTAAAAAAATTTGGGTTTTATTATTTGTTGGTGTTGGGGTTATTTTCCTCCTTAAGTTTAGTATCAGCATCATTTCATTAATCACTTGCATTTCTAATATCTGATGAGAACTAAAGTTAAATTTTATGAAATCCATGCTGTTTTAGTTTTATAAATACACTATGTCTATTTTGAAACTTAGATATTTTGGCTATTTCACGTCTTTATGCTGTACTATTTGCTTTAATTGGGAAAAGAAGTAATTATGTAAATGTTTGTTCAAAGAGATTTCAGCAACAATGCAGTCATTTCCCCTTCACTTTCAACTTCACGCACTGCTTTTATTTTCATCATTCATTTTACTCCAAAAAAACATTTTTCATACTGGTATAAAGTTTCTTGCCCTTACGCTTTCACTTTTAGTAGAATAGATATGTATTGCATAGCTGTTTATTCTACATTAAGAAAAAGTGTCTAAGCACATATTTCCGTGGTTTATGAACTTTATTTTTTGTTCATTTTCAAGCTATTCAGTTCTGGAGAAATCAGACTTTCCACAATGTTATCTCCAACAATCCCAAAGATGAAATTAGGTTCACAAAGCAGTTACACATAATTGCAGCAATGCTGTAAAGCTCAGCTAGGTAGCCTAAATTACAAAGGATGTATGTAATAAGTGGCAAGGCAACATGCCACATTTCCAATAACTGAGGTCACAAGCATGCTTTCAAGTAGTCCTTTAATTTGCAACTGCAATTTAAAAAGTTTAGTTATTAACTAATGAACCTAGAAAAGTAGCCAGTCTGTACTGCTTGCTGAATCTCAGTATACTTTGCATCTATAACAATTGTAATGTAAAACCATAAAATTGTAGAATCGTTTAGGTTGTAAAAGACTCAAGGTGCTGATTCCAGCTGTAACCCAAATTCAGTCAAGTCTTAAAAAAGACTAGTGGTCAAACAAAACCCAGTCTTAAAGTATTAATTTGCCATGAGACTTCACTAGATAGTGTTAAGTGAAGAAAAACTATGCACAGCTGGTTCTGAATTACAGAATTTTTCTTGGCATGCCCTTTCCTTTCTGCATCGGTTCATGCCTCAACCTCTAACCCTACAGCCCCTTCCTTGCTCTGATCTTATGGAGAAAAGGTTCTGGTAAGGTGTCAGTATCCTTCCACCGGCAACACTGATCCCAAAGATCCTACTTCTCTTTCCCATTAAACATCTCCTCAATTTCAATTCATCAAGTGAACATTGTGCTCTGACTCTGACCACTTTTCAGAGTGGCTTTATTCGTGATGGTGACTATAACCAGAAAGGTCCTCCTTTGCCATGAGATTTTTCTAAGGAGTCTGTATCAATCTTTAGCTTTTCTACCTCCAGCTTCTAATGAATAAAAATGCATATTAATATCTGTGTAATTTGTCTTTCTTAAAGGTATCGGATTTTAGCTGTAGCAGGTGATCTTTAATTTTGGTATTAGAAATGACTCATCTTCAAATTAATGATTTTTCCTTTATGGTGTTAGTCAGAATTCTCCCTGTGAATTAAGGTTATTCCGAACTACAAATCTGGTTTTCATTCATCTATCATTACATTAGGATAGCAATTTGCTATTAGAACTATAAATAAATATTGACCTCTGGTATTACAAAAAGAGAAAATCAGTGCATGTTTGAGTGGGACAAATACATATACATTTTTAATAAAAGGTTAAATATATATGCACTTTGTGTTTATTTTCCTGACAAGAATGCTAGACACAAAATAAATAAACAAAGTAATCAGAAAAGTAATTATTCTGGCTCTTCTATTTTCTATTTTTTGTTCTTGTTGTTGTTACCTTTTTGGTTTTTGGTTATTTGGTTGAGTTTTGGTGGTTCTTTTTGTGTGGTTTGGTTTTTTGTTTGCTTCTTATGAGTTTGCTGTGCAGGTTTTCCAGAAAAATTAAAAATAACTTCTGGGTATGATTGTTTTAGGTGAATAAATAATGCTCAGAATAAAATATTCTGTCAGCAGAGAAACTTTAATGAAAGTATATTTTCAAAAGAAATATTGGAGGGTAATTTTATGGTGATGTTCAGAAGTAAAAATAATGTTGTTTTCTATTTTTTCATTTTCCTTATCTTGTGCAACTGATTCAGTTTGTTTCTTTGGTTTTTTTGTTGTTTAATTGAATTGTTGAGCTTGGAGCAGAGCATAAAAGTATCTTCAATATTCTTTTCCCCTCCTTTTTTGTTCTCTGTGTTTTTTTAAAATGATGATTTGATTTTATTTTAAGGCAGCCTACTTATGGTTGTGAAAGCATTAATTTCAAATAATGTTTGATAGCCATGTATGCACACTCTTCATTATAAAATTTCAAATTTTCTCTTTTCATCTTTAGCAATTTTAATTTTCAATAATGTGTCACCCCCATTAATACAGTTGTGCTCTCCTAATATTTAATTCTTTCCTAAGACCTACAGAGAATAGATCTAAGATATTGGAGACAGAATAGAGGTAAGACGTGAAGTTACCTCCTTAGTAGTCAGTGGAGGTTCCACCCTTAATGGAAGTGCTGCCAAGATAAAATGAGCCTTAATATTATGAAATGTGCTTTAATGTACTTGACCAAATGTGTTTTTACTGTTTAGATGTAATCAGTTGAGTACAGGATAGAAAGCAGAGTTAGCAGTGATTTGGGGAGTGTAAGAAAAATTGGAGTGCAGCGGAAGTCTGCTGTTCCTGCTTTTACCAAGAGAGAAAGAAAGGGAAGGAGAAAAAAGGGAAAGCCTCAGGCTATCTTAATTTCCTGAGCAATTCCTGCCATTCTCTATTTCCTGAGCTCCTTCAGAACACCAAACAACCTTTGCGGTCAATATGATCAGTTTAATTTACTGGACGGCCCTGGCAGGTGTTTTGAGGGAGAGAAACACTGTTACTGCTCATATGCCCACTGCAGTTGTGTTGGCCAGAGGACAGAACCACTGAGGACAGAATCATGCTCATCCTTGCAGATCCATGCACAAGTGCACTCTGCTTTATCAGTCTTCTTGAAATGAAGCCTACTTCCTGACATGCTTCTAAACAAAATGGGTAAAATCAAAATAAGAAGCAAGTGTCAGAAGAAGGTTATAAATTTCAGTTCTGAACCTCTATTTTAACGTGCAGTATTTCCTGAGAGAATAGTAACTTGCTTTTTCTCTTTCACCATTGTTAGGAAAGAAAATTTGTGTTCAGTTTGGGGACCTGATTGTATTTAATCTGTTTACCGATTATTTGGACAATGCGATTGGAAGCTACCACAGTCAGTTTGCAGATGATTCCAAGCTGGGTGGGAGTGTTTGTCTGCTGGGGGGTAGGGAGGTTTTGAAGAGGGATCTTGAGAGGTTGGATCAAGGGGCCAAGGCCATTGGAATGAAGTTCAACACGAAAGTCGAATGAATGTTCAACACGAATGAAGTCCTGCACTTGGGTTGTAACAACCCTAGACATTGCTACACTCTGGGAAAAGAGTGGCTGGAAAGCTGCCCAGCAAAAAAAAAAGGTTCTGTGAATGCTGGTCAACAGTGGCTGAATATGACCCAGCAGCAAGAAGGCCATTGGCATCCTGGCCTGTATCACCGATAGTGTTGCCAGCAGCACCTGGGCAGGGCTTGTCCCTAGTACTTGTCACTGGTGGGGCCACATCTCTAATCCTGTGTCCAGTTTTGGGTCCTTCACTACACAAGAGACCTGAAAGTGCTGGAGCAAGTCCAGAGAAGGGCAACAAATCTGATGAAGAGTCTGAAACACAAGTTCTGTGAGGAGCTGGGGTTGTTTAGCCTGGAGAAAAGGAGGCTCAGGGTGAACCTTCTACAGCTATCTGAAAGGAGTTTGTAGCAAGGTCAGTCCAAGTCTTTTCTCCAACTTAATAAGCAATAAGACAAGAGGACATAGCCTCAAGTTGCACCAGGGGAGGTTTAGATTGCATATAATGAAAAATATCTTCACTGAAAGGGTTTTCTAGCATTGGAACAAACTGCCCATTGCAGTAGTTAAGTCAGGATCCCTGGAATTTAAAAAATGTGTAGATGTCAAATTAGGGACATGGTTTAGTGCTTGACTTGGCAGAGTTAGATTTCTGCTTGAATATGTTGGTTTTAAGGGTGCTTTCCAATCTAACAGATTATATGAATCTATGACTGTAAAAAATATTTTTGTTCTGAGAAAATTTGATCATAGGTGTTTTACAGTAACTGCTGCTGTAAAAGAGAAGCTTAAACCATTCTTTGATTTGATTTTAACTCTTTCTGTGGAATCCATTTCTAAATACGTAGGGAGAGTTGATGATCTCTCCTTATATTGAATAGATTATGTAAATGGATTGAAAGGAAGTTGGAAGCATAAATCACAGATGTCGGTTTGATAGAAAGTTTGTAACCAGAAAAATCTACAGCTCCCAAATCCCAATGTGTTAATTACAAGACGACATCTGGTATACAAATTTATGCCGAGCTAAGAAATGTTCAGACTAAAATAGAGTATGCCTAAGTGGGCTTAGTGTCTAAAAGCTACATTCATCATAGGGAAACTTAAAATCATGTGATCGTGAAGTGTCTGTGATCTAAACTGTCTGCAGATAGAAAAGTGATATTAACTGGAAGGGAAAGCAGTTAAAGATAGTTGAGACAGGTTAGACAAGTTAGCCATGTACACCTGGCCAATGTTATATTTTTGCTTTATATAATATACTCACATATAGGCTGGATAAAAAAATTCAAAAATTCCTTAACTTAATAGCATATCACATCTCTGACATTTAATCCTAACAAAAGAGATGTGTTTTCACTGATTTTGTGTTCAAAAATGAAGAGTGGAGTCACTTATATCTCTTGGAGTGTATGTGGCTACAGAAGACTCTTATGCTGCAACAGATTTTATGGACAATATGAAGGTGTTTGAAAATGGGGTAATTTAAACAAAATTTTCCAAGTTACTGCCTTGTCAAACTGAGCAGGGACACTGCACACTAAAAAAAATGTTTTAGTTAAATCTTGTACACTTACATTTTAAAACTGAAATACCTTTACTGGCTATTGAATGTCTTTTAAGTTACCTGTAGAGTAAATTAAGACACCCATGACATAACATACACCCCTTTTTTACTCATCAGAGGAACTATATGAACTAGCAGCTAGGAAGAAAAAGATTGCAAGAGTTCCTTTGCCTGAGGACCAAAATTATCATGTTGCTACTTCAGACTAACTGTAGCATCCATATGACAGAAATCAATATAAAAAATGGTCTTACTTTAAAAGCCTGGGAGATTATTCATATTGTACCTCTTCAGCCAGGAAGGGGAGGGGAGAGAGGGCATTGTATAAACTCAAGGCTTCATGGTGACTAACAATGAAGGAAAAGTAGCACTCCATAAATTTTACTTCAGATGACTCCAAGCTGGATATGACATCAAATAAGGATAACACTGGCCCTTACAAATTCTTATTTTGAGTACTCTGAATTAAGCAGCCCTGATTTAAAATTGAATTTTTCACTGAAAATGTGCAGTGCATTCATTTTTAAATATAGATAGTCAGAAAAACCCTGTAGAATAGAATTAGAAGGCCAACATTTCCTTAACAAAAAAAGTTCAGTGTAAAATTAACGATTTCTGGTCACCAAGGCTTTAATCTGAACACATCTGTGTGTATAAACCATGAAAAAGCTATGTAATCTGAATATACTTAGTGACACAAAGGTAGCAATATTTCAGAGAAATAGTTGGTGATCTGTTTGGCTTGGCATTGGGAAAATGCAGCAATTAGGTTACAGGGAAGGAGTTCAGTTTCTGTCCTCGGCATTCCCTTAGATTTAAAGCCTCTCTGCTGTCTGCTTTCATGCACTTCTGTGTGTTTGGAGGGGGTTGCAAAGGATTGTGGAAAAACTGTCAGTTCAGCCTCAGACTAGAAGTATTCAGCATTCCTGAGAGATTGAGAATAGATATGTAAAGCAGAAAGCAAAGAGCAGTTCATGCTATAGCAATAAAACCAAAGTCAAATATTACAGATGACATCCGGCAGGCACTAGGGGAAGAAGATTATATTGTTCCAGGGGATCAAGACTGCCTGCTGTGCTGACTCAAAAAATAAAGTCACTGAAACTAATAATATAAGGGGCCTCCTCCAGTGGCTGTGGCAAAAAACACATACTTAAATGACAGTTTGGAAAATTTCTTAATAGTGAAGATCCTCTGGATATTTTCTGAAAACACTGTCTTCTTCTCCAGAAGGTTACATTACAGAAGTTTCAGAATGCTTTCATGACACTGTGAGATGTGTTTCCTGAAAGAGTATGAACTGTGGTTTTCCATGGAATACTTGTCAAATACTTAACTATTTAGTTAATACTAGTTTAGAGTAGATCATTTATCTGTCTGTAACAGTAATGTCTCTAGTGAACATCAAAATAGCCATTATTCAGAAAAGTATATCAATTGATTCCTATTGATATTACTAAGATTTTGCACTGATATTGATGATAGCTTTGATTCACAGGTCTGATTGTAAATTTTAGAAGTATTATTGTTCGCATGTTTTTGTTTTGGTTTTGGTTTCTTCTTTGTAGAGACAGTAATTTATAGATTACTTACAGTCACTTAGGAATTTTAAGTTGGAGGTAGATTCAAATATAAAACCAGATGTATGTGCCGCCAGTTCTTTTCTTAAATGCTTGGATCTACTTGCAGATGTTGTGCTGTTAGCTATTAATCCAAGTGAAGCAAGCACCAGAAACAGAATTTCCAGTCACTTTGTAGTGGCTCCGTAAAAAATGAACTGTAGGCAAAATCCTTAGGTGAAAATTAAATTTTCAAAATAAAAAATACTTGTAGTCTATTTCTACTTGACAGCTGGTTTGCTTTTCCTTGCCTGTGATGATTTTATCAGGTTTTATGAGAATGTTATTTTATTCAGTGAACATTAAGCATTGTCCCTTTCCAGGGCAGTGCTTGGTACATATGGCACCTCTTACACAGAAGACATATAAAGTAGGGACTAATGTTTGTGAGTTTGCTGTGGATAATGACAGCACATCAACAGAATTAAATTGTAGGTGCTTACGGTGTGCGCTTACTAGCACTGTGCCTTCCTGATGTTATTTTAAGCAGGAAGAAAAATCCCTGGATTTGGGTTTTTACAGGCAATGCTGGATTTTATTGTTTTAACATAAGTACATAGGTCATTATGGAGGACCTAAAATGAGCTGCAACACCTGAAAGACACGGTTCCCCTGTGGGTTTATGTCGTTGGTTTCTCAGATAACCTACAGCATGCAGCATGGCATTACATAGCCGTGTTCAGCCCCACCCACAGGTTTAGTTATCAGTTGTCAGTGCTTATAGCTCCAATAAATACAAGAAATTCTTGTTGCTGAAGCTACTTTTGGTAAATATGTTTTTATCTACATTTTTCTCTAGTATAATTGAGCTAATTTGTAAATGTTGTTTAATAAAAAGTCATGCAAAGTACTAAAAAGAATAAGCAAGCCTATCTTTTAACAGTTCTGGATTGAAACATACAAAAAACCAAACAAAACAAAACAAGGGGCTCCCTGCTATACTTTAATTTGGTCTTCCTGTTTGTGTGCACTATGTCATCATTTAATTGTCTAATTACATGCTGTCGGGTTTTTTTCTGTAACGTCCTGCCTCATTTGATTCATGGAATTGTCAGTATTTGCTTAATGAGCAGTTGTTTGATATGTTCTTCATCTGTTATTCAAATAATTCACCCCATGCTGTATTTTCTGCATTCCTTTTAAATCCTATTCTTAAGGCAGAATTGCTAGGTTTTTTTCCTAGACTGCGCAATAAAAGATCATTGCAGTTGTGCCTGTGTTCTTTGCAAGAAGAATGTGGAAATCTTTTTTTTTTGTCATCATAAAGTATATTGTTGTTAAATCCAAAGGCATTTGCCACAACCTAGCAGAGCTGGTAGAAGCTGATGGTGACGCAGGGAGACAGCATTGCTACTTAGCAAGGGAGAAGGGGAAGAAGACACCCAAGTAGCTATCTAAGAAGGGTCCTGTATAAATTCACTCAGATTATCCTTATGCATAGTGCATTGCACAATGTTTTATTGTCTTAAAAATTAAAAACACTGAACAAAAAAGAGGAACCAAGTTAGAAATGTCATGAAAGAAATTAAGAAAGATATCAATGAACATATTAACTCATTCCTTTTCCTTAGTTGGGAAAGCCTGTTATAATGGGTAACAGGAACATTGTTCCTGGAGTTTTCTGAAAAATAAGAGCAGATGCTTAATAAGGCTTTCTTGTTTTTCTTTTGAAAACAAAATAACTTTTTTTCTAACCTTACTAGGAGTTCTGATCTTTTAAAAATAGCTTTAAAACACTTAAGCTTCCAGCTTTTCTATTGTCCTTTTGAACCAGTAATGATTTTTTTCAGTGAAAGTCATTTGGTTCATCTTGGAAGATAGTGCATATTTCTTGATTGGGTAGTTCTTACCCTGAAGTAGTCATTCACCTCTTACTTACAATAAATACACGAGACAGACATGAATTCAATTCTAGGGAATGTTGCAGATAAAAAGGAACTGCTTCGCTAACAAAATCTAAAGAAATGTCATTTTGGTTTCATTTTATATTAGTAATTGTGTTCTTGGAATTTAAAAAATTTCTGGAAGATACTTGTTTCTTGGATCTAGAAGAGGGATAGCATTCATATCTCATATCAAGTCAACCAAATAAGAACCTAGACTCTTCCTCCTTCACTCTCTTATGCATCTTCCATTCATTTTATTAGTGGTTCTCTTAGTAATTTCATTTGTTTCCATTTTCCTTAGCATCCTACCTCTTTTTCTACTAAGGCCTGTCAGGTTTTGGTGTGACCACAGTATCACCTGACTTCAAAAATCAGTGAAGACAATATCCAGTGACATTATCTGGGATAGTGCAAAATGAAAAGCCAGGATTTTGCTATCACTTCTTAAGAATATCCACTGACCTTTTCACTATCTGCAGGTCATAACAAGTCTAACGTTTAACATGTGACTTTATAAGAACACTTCCTTTTTTCATAGACTCAGAGTGTTTTGGGTTGGAAAGGACCTTGAAGATTATCAGGTTCCAACCACCTCCCATGGGCAGGGACACCTTCAACTAGACTAGGTTGTTCAAAGTCCCATAACTTGACCATCACTTAGGCCATCCAGAACTTCTCTGAACAATATCTTCCGGTGCCTCACCACCCTCTCAGTAAAGAATTTCTTTCAAATATCTGATATAAACCTACTCTCTCAAGGTTTAAAGCTTTTCCCCTTGGTCCTGTCACTATACACCCTTGCAACATATTCCTCACCAGCTTTCCTGTAGGGCCCCTCAGTTACTGAAAAACCACAAGCTCACCCTGAAGCCTTCTCTTCTCCAGGCTGAGCAGTCCCAGCTCTCTCAGCCTTTTCACGTAGGAGGAGACATGAACCAGAGTACCCCCTATTACAGGCCCTTGAGTTGTAGAGGTATTTGTTATGCACCAGAGCTTGTAGCTGCATCAACATAGTTTCATCCATTATAATGAAAAATGCACATATTCCTTGAAAATGCACATTCTTCACCCAAGCTGGCAGGACTTGCTACACAGCACTTTCCATGATCCTTGGTAATTTAAAGCATCTTCCTTGTAGTTCCAATAGGTTTCTAGTTTCTTTGTCTGGTGGATCCTTCTGTGAAATACATGCCACTAGCTTTTGGAATGTGTGGAAGAGTTCTTTTCTTACTAGGAAGAGTACGTTTTTCACCTTAATTTTCAAGAGTACGTGTAACTTCAGAGCCTCCCTCCCTGCTAGGTGGTCTTACTTTTGAAGTCCTGTTCTCTATATTTGTTTCTTGTCAAAAAGCCATCCACCATGTTGTGTACCTTTCACTATTCTCTGTATCTTTCTAAGACCAACTGCACTCTTTTTGAAAAAGCTGAGATGGAAATTGAACATTAATTCAGAAGGGTGAATAACATAGCATTTTTAAGTTTTATATTTTGTTCAGTGTTCCTTCCCTCACAATTCTTGCTCAGTCTGTGCTCTTGACAACTACTGGACAGTGAGCTTATATTTTCCCTGAAATTTTAGGGAATTATTAATTAGATTCTTGTTTGTTTGTTTCCACCACACGTGCCATTTTACACTTACATATGTTGTATTTCATTTCTTGGCTTTTTTATCATTTCTTTAAGCCTCTTCTGCAACTCATGCCTCATGCCTCATTTAGTACTCTGTATTTTAATACAATCATCAAATATCATCATTGGACAATTCACCCTTTTTTGTGACTCATTTATGAAACTATCAAACTGAACAGTATCAATACAGTCATCAATGGCAACAGTTAAAAGTTATAATTTATAATTTATAATTGTATAACAGGAACAACCAGGGTATCATGCCCAGCCAGAAAAGGTTTAGGAAAGGCAGGTCCTGCTTGACCAACCTTTTATGACTCGGTGACTTGCTCAGTGGATGAAGGGAGGGCTGTAGGTGTTGTCTATTAGACTTCAATAAAGTCTAATGCTCTCCTGGGGAAGCTGGCTTTGCATGGCTTGGACATCTGTGCTGTTTGCTGGGTTAAAAACTGACTGGATGGCCAGGCCCAGAGAGTGATGGGGGATGGATGTGCATCCAGCTGTTGGCTGATCGCTAGTGCGGTGTCCTAGGGCTTGGTACTGGAGGCAGTCGTGTTTAATATCTTGATCAGTGATCTGGACAAGGGGATCAAGTGCACCCTCACACCAAATTTGTCAGAAGTGTTGACCTGCTGGTGGGTAGAAAGGGACCCAGAGGGATCTTGAGAGGCTTGATAGATGTGCTGAGGCCAGTGGTATGAGGTTCAACAAGGCCAAGTGCCTAGTGCTGCAATTGTGTCACAACCACCCCAGGCAGTATTACAGATTAAAGGAAGTGTTCCTGGAAGCTGCAAGGAAAACAACCTCGGGGTGCTGTTTGACTGTGTCTGAACATGAGCTAGTTGGCTCAAGTGGCCAAGAAGGCCAATGGTGTCCTGGCTTGTACCAGCAATAGCGTGGCTAGTGGGACCAGGGCAGGGACTGTTCCCCTGTACTCAGCACTGGTGAGGCCACACCTCAAATCCTGTGCCCAGTTTGGGGTGTCTTAATGGAAGAATGACCTGAAAGTGCTGCTGCGAGTCCAGAGAAGGGAAACAAAGCTGGTGAAGCATCTGTAACACAAGTGCCACAAGAAATGGCTGAGAGAGCCTGGAGAAGCATGCTTTCCTGAAAGGAGGGTGTGGGGGAAAGCCGGGTGGGGGTCAGTTTCTTTTTCCTGTCAACTAGGGGGTCAGTTTCTTTTTCCTGTCAACAAGCAGTAGGAGAAGAGGAAATGGCCTCAAGGGGAGATTCAAGCTGGATAAAAGGAAGAATTTTTTTCACTAGAAGAATTGATAAGTATTGGAATGGGCTGCTGAGGAAGGTGATGGAGTCACCATCCCTTGTATTTTGAACAACTGTATGTGGTACTTAGTGCTGTGGTTTAGTTGGCATGGTGTTGTTTGGTCAAAGGTTGGACATAATGATCTTGGAGGTCCTTTCCAACCTTAATAATTTCATGATTATATGATTCTACGTCTCCTGTTCCTTAACTGGTTATTTATTTATATAAGGGTGTTCTTTCTTTTTACGACAACTTGCTTTCTCTAGGACCTGTTAGTTAAAGATCATTTTGAATAATTCTTGGAAACCTTAACATGTTTTATTGACTGGATCTCTCTCTGATAGATGTGTTTATTGAGTCTTTCAGAGAAGTGTATTAAATTTATGAGACATGTATTTCCTTTACAGAAGCTGTCTTGTCTTTTCTTCATTTTATCACATATAACTTCAAAAGGGTGGTTAAAACTGCCACTTTCAGTAAAACTGAACCTGTTCTTTTATTATTTTTCAGTCTTTTGAGAACACATTTATGGCTGTCATTTATGTTGTTTTCTACAGAGAGTCTGATCTGTTGTTTCATTATAACTGCTCCAAAGGTGTTTGTTTTATACCCAACAGTGAATTGGATTTCAGATAACAATTAAAAATTCCTCTTCGTACACATCAGAAAATCTCTTCAATAGACTACATAATTTTACACTAACAGTGTATAAACTGTGTACAAGGGGGAACTGCCTTTATTATTTTAAATATAATTTCTTGCAGATTGATGTATACAATATTTCTTTGATTTTTTTTTATGGATTAATTGCACTGTCTAATAATGCTTACTGCTCTTACGCTAAATGTGACTTATCCAAGGCTA
Organism: Irena cyanogastra; assembly: GCA_013397155.1. Lineage (NCBI taxonomy): Eukaryota > Metazoa > Chordata > Aves > Passeriformes > Irenidae > Irena > Irena cyanogastra. The sequence goes on from VWZV01014999.1 coordinate 48,847, forward strand.
AAATTGTTTGCTGTGTGGCTTTTGCTTTGTTTTGGTTTGGTTTTGAGAAATCAAACCGGGAAACTGTACCTTTTTCTGTCGGAAACATGTTCTTTAGTTCTGTGTTGCATTTTTCATTACAGAGTCTCAATACGAAAACATTTAATGGCTCAAAAAATTAAGAAAGTCATTAAATTAGCTTTCTCATCAGCAAGGTGTAAAAGTGTAATTAAGCTGATAGAAAACTGACAATTATTTAAAAGTATGTTAAAGCATATATACATATGCTCTCAGTCTTTTATTTAGTAAAAGACTTTTGCATGCTGTAAGTTACTATTTGATTCATAGCAATAGAAAGAGTAACAATACTAGGAATTATTATAATTAATATAAAGAATATTCATACAAAAACTGCAACTGCGTGGAAGTACTGATAGTACATTGCAAGTCCCTCTTATTTTGCTAACATCATGTGAGGAGCCCCAAAGCCAAACCGAATTGTTCAAGATTCATAACAGGATGCTGATTGTGAAGCTAAATTCAATTTAAATCCAGAGTAACTCTCTTTTGACTTAAAAATCTGTCATACACTCATGTTGCTAATGGCTTTCTTAGCGAGATAGAACTCTCTGTGTTCCATTATTAGGGACAGTGTATGAAAAATGAAGAAATATAACAAAATAATATGTTTAGCTCACTCTAACTGAGAAAAGAGACCAGATTGTATTGTCATAGTCCCACAAAATGTAGTTACATACCATTAATGAGTCACTATTTAGAACTTTCTACTACAAGTGACTGTGGTTTATTTTTTGCATTTTTAACATCTTCATCGATCCAGTGGCTAAGACCTGTTTATGTTTATTTTTGTTATTTAATATAAGGCTGCTTTTTATATTTCCTTTGACCTCTGACTATCATCAGAAGTGATCTATCCAAAAAATAGCGTTGCTCCAGCAAATGCTCGGCTTTTGGGAAACTACAGAAGTATCCTTTTCTAACAAGGAGTTTTATGGACTAGTCCTAGTCCTTCCCCCTTTCATGGGGAAGCTGAAGTGAGCTGCAGAGGCTCTCTAGTGCATTGTTAATTGTTGGTTGGTGAAAGCTGGGCTCCTGGGATTATGGCCACCCCTACTGAAGTTGGACATATGAAAGAAACTCTCTGAGAGACATGACAGAGTGAATCCATTAGGAATAAATTAATTAAAAGATCAAAAGTAGTACTCGATCCTTAGGGATTTAAAGTCGTTAAAGATAATTAAAACATTTAAGCCCTTAAAAATTTTAAGTCCAGTGTTTAACAGAGGAGTTACAGTGTTTTGCTGAACATTAGTTATATGTACTCTTAGTCCTTTCCCAATAACAAACCTCTGAACAAAAGTCCTTCTCACAGGTTTACCACAGACATACTGTTTCAGTGCCATGATTTAATTTAAAATTATCTCAATTTCTCTAGATTCCTTTGCCATCTTTGTATCTGGAAAGCAATAAGTTTTTTGTTTTGTTTTGTTTTTCTTTTCTTGTTTTGTTTTGCTTTGTTTCTGGCTAACAAACAGACCCATACATGTGGGTTTTTTCTTTGAAGTTCATTTATTTGAAGAAAAAGCTTATTTTATAAAAATAATCTTTTTTAGAGGATTTCCTTTTTTTATACACATATAGTGTATCCTTGCAAGAAATTAGTTGTTGTTGGGCTTTGTTGTTTTGTTTTGGTTTGTTTTTTTAACAGTATTTCTGATACCAAACAGTAAAGAGCAGCAAATGGAATTAAAAATGAATTATACTCCTGCTTAGCAACACTAGTTTCTGTACAACAAATGATAAATCATGTGAAATAAGTCCNTTTGATGATTTCCTTGGAATAACATGGGCAGAATAGAGGGGAAGAGTGACCTCCCTGAATGTGGTGGTTCATACTTCTTTTGATGCAGCCCAACATGTACTTGGCTTTCTGGACTGCCGGTAAACAATTCCAGCTTGTGGCCAGTTTTTAATCCAAGAGAAGCCCAAAGTCCTTCTATGTCTGTCTACTCTCAATGATTTCTTCTCCCAGACTGTAGCCATGTCTGGGATTGCCCCAACCCGCATGTAGCACCTTACACTTGGCCTTGCTGAACTTCATGAGATGCTCATGGGTCTACTTCCAAAGCTTGTCCATGTTCCTCTGGGTGGTATCACTTCCTTCTGTTGTGTCAGCTTCTCATCCTGTCACTTGTTATATATGAGGGGAGACTGATGCCCACACATCTACAACCTCCCTTCACACAGTGGTAGGCAAGGTCTTCCCTCAGTCCTTTTTCCTTCAGGCTAAAAATCCCCAATTCCCTCAGCTGGTCCTTATGGGACTTCTGCTTCAAACCCTTCACCAAATCCATCACCCTTCTCTGGACACACTCCAGCACCTCAATCTTTCTTGTAGTGAGGGCCACAAAACCAAACACAGTATTTGAGATGAATATGATTTCAGCCATTTTATACCTTTAATGAAATTTTACTTCTTCATAATTTATTGTTTTTGAAATAGCTTCCTTCTGGAAACAAATTATTTTCACTTAAAGAAGAAATGCTAGTTAATTCTCATGTTTCTGGTAAGTAGAAAAATTAGATTGACAGGCTAAGATTCGTTATGAGATATTTTAGTCTGTGAATATTGTACATCCTATTGCAACTACGAAAGTGGTTATTTGACTGAATCATTATGTTGTCACTGTGATTCGTAGAACTGGTAAAATTTTCACCATTAGTTTAAAGTGCCTGTTTTGCTTCTACAGAGATAATACTATCACCCCTGAGAATTCATGCTTCTGTGATTTTTTTTTCCTTTCCAAAACTCTGAATGTGTGCTTACCATTTTTTCATGAGAAACATAACCTTCAAAGGGATAGAATCATTAAATATGTGTATTTTAAAAGGCCAGTGCATTTAACTACTTGCCTCAAGAGTGGCAAAACATAGTTCCATTCATTGCTGATGAAACAAAATAGTGATCCTTTTTCATAGGTCCCATTATGAGAATGAAGATCATATAAACGATTAAAACTTACTTGAACTTTCTTTACTTATCAGTGAATGTAATTCACAAACTGATTGGCAGAAGTATTGGTTTAACCCAGTAGCATGAAGGATGCCTTTGGCAATTGTGTGTTTTCCAGCCTAGTATAGTGCAAGCCTCAAGGAGTACGATGGTAGTGCAAAAACTTTTAAAAAAGTTTTATGGTTTTCCAAGAAGCTGGGGTTTTTATTAGAGCATTGTTCTGAGCTAATGTAATGGGAGGATTTTTTTTTTTTTTGGCTAGACATAACAAGTTTAATGTTCCAGCCCTCCTGTGAAGCTGAAACACTTTATCTGGGAGAATATGACTCTGGTTTCCTTCCTTACATGGAACGTTGAAACCTTTACTTTTCACCTGATTTCTATATTTCTTTCTTTTTTTTTTTTTTTAACTTGTACATATTACATATTAGAGTGTCAAAAATCATCGAAATGGATTGGCTTTTCCAGACAAATGCCTCTAAGTTTCCAAAGTAGCTGTATAATATCACTAAGAGCAGTTTTTCTAAATGGTCTGTCATCCAAAGTTTCAGACATCCGTTGCATCTTTAAAGTATAAGACAGCTATTACTGTAGACAGCTTTTGAAATTTATGGGCTTCTTGTGAAAGAAAAATACACTAGCTGCAGACCTTAGACAGATAATATTACAGGCTTGTATATATTCTGCCCTTTACTTCTCATGCACTCATCTGACTTGAGAAGAAAATAGTCTTGTCAGTGCTTGAAATTAGATATACTAGTCTAAGAAAACTGTTTCCTCTGTTGCTGATGGCATCCCTGTATGCTTGCCCTCTGAAATCATCAATGATCTATGTAAGGCTTTGTGGCTTCAAAAGTTGTCTTCATCTGCTGAAAATAAATCCTATTAAACCAATCAAATTGCCCTAGGAACTCTTATTCATTGATGATACAATTTTAAAAAAGCTGACTACTCTTAAAAATATAATGTTCCCACCAGAGGAATTGACATTATGGGTGGATTAACTAGATTTTGAAATCTGAAAGCATTGTGGTGTTGTACTACTCTGCATTACTGACACAAAGTTAAACATTTGGTTTTCAGATTTACGTCGACTAAAACCTAATAATTGTCTTCCCTTATATTAAATTTCATAAAAAACAGTGAGATAAGACTTAAAAAACACAAAATCAAATCAGGGAAGAACCTGTATATGTGCAAAGAAGAATTAATTGTTCTAATGTCATTAGCACTTCAGTGCAACTGTCACCCACAGCTAGAAAAACTTATGCAGTGCTTCCAATTCACTAAATTGTATATGTGAAAAGTGCCTGAGAAATGTGTAAGGCTCTTTCTTTTTACTTTTCCTCATTGCTGAGAGTGAGAGGAACAATGAGGGATGTTCTTCTTTAGGTGTTCCTAGAGAAGCAGGGACAGATAATTTACTTGCCCTCTCTGGTCTCCCTGCTGACCTTTAAAAGCCATTACGTTAACACATGTGGAGAAGGGGATAAGAAGAAGACTATGATACCATTTTTCCTTGACGCGGGAAACAAGGAGTAGGAAAATGCTTCATGTTCCTCTTCTTTTCACTTTATGACTGAGAGACTCAAATGTAGCCTAGAGGTTAGTAATATTCAGCTTAGAAAAGATTGAAAGCAAAAGTTAAAAGAAAAAAAGCCTACAAACCAGAAAACACTTATTCCTTTAAGAAAGGAAGAGAATATTATTTGAAAGATCTTGAAGCTTAGCAGTATTGTCTGAAGAATACTGAGTCTTGGTTATTTTGTGGAGTCAAAAGAAATGTGTTGTGCAAGGAGACTAAGCTTATGAACAGTAACTATCTATAATTCTCACAT
>VWZV01015007.1:0-14759 GCA_013397155.1 Irena cyanogastra
TTGCCAGGTCTTTGCTTCTTGCTGGCACCACCTTCATCAAGGTGGTAACAGGTGAGGTGCTGTTTCAAAGCACTCTCTCGTAGGTATCTTTTATTGCATATGTCACATTTGTAATTCTCAGTAGAGTGTGTTTTCATGTGTTCCTTAAAATGGTAAAACAATTTAAATGAACGGTTACATTTCTCACAGTGGAATAAATTGTTCATGTGTGACAGCTGAAGTTCCACAATTTCAATACCTTCTACCTGTTTGCACGAGGGGTCAGTTGGACTATCACCTTCTTCTTGCATCTGGCATTTTCTCTCTCCCTGACGATACTTGCTGGTGATATCTGCCAAAAGAGCCAAAGCAGATTCATCTGATGTACCTGTTGTCTGTATGTACTTTATGGATTGCTCTGCAGAAGCTACTTCTTCAAGGGTTTCAATGCCGTCATCCTCCACTTTCATCATCCCTTCAGCAATCTCAACCTCAATTTCAACAGGCTCTGATTCTGCAGATGGCAGTGTCTCTGTGATAACATTAGAGGTTTCAGCAATCTTCCTCTTTTTCGGTTTACTTTTATCTTGTGCTTCATTTGATTCTAAGGGTGATGAATTTTCTTTGTTCCTGAAAAGCATTTGCATAAACATCATTAAGATCACTTAACAATGACATAACAACTCCTGTCTAGTAATGAGGTTCTGCATTCAACACCCCCCTAGCTGTTTCTCTAAGCTGAATGATGACCACATTATCTACGTGCACATCAGGAGCTAATTTGTCCTTAATCTACACTCCTTAGTGCAGTAAAATAACATGTTAAAGCTGATAAAATATTTTGAAGTATTTAAATTATCTCTGCTTGAATGATACAAAGCATCTATCAAGAAGAAAAGCCAGTTAACCTAATGACTTTTCTGTGAAATTCTATACTTGGAAAGAAAACTCCTCTAAAATAATTAAATCTTTGGCCTGTCTACTCAGAAATAAGGATTAAGTCCCTCCTATGCCCTTCACCTCTTAAGTTCTGGAGTGTGTGTGACTGCAAGCAGTACTTAGACCTTGTCAGAAAACACTTTAGCTGTGACTTCTCACAATGATTATACACACAAGGGTTAACATACCCCATAATTCAGGAAAGCACACTGCTAACATTTGACATTAAAAAAACCCCACCAGGATGTGAAAGGAGTATTCTAGTTTAATTTTCTGGGCTTAAACACAATCCTCAGTTCTGTGCTGTTCTCTCTGCATAACAGACACACAACCCCCTTCCTCCAAAATGTCAGGGACAGCACAGCATCTCAAAACACATACAGAGCTGAGTGGGTCAATGCTTTCAAGTCATCCACAGCACTACTGTGCTGCAGGTTTTACTACTGATCATCAGTTTCAAAAATAAGTGGCTATCTTCCCATCAAACACACTGACTGGAGTAAGCTGTGCTTTTAACCTTTTTCTGCACCATGATGAATCCTTTCATGTAATGCACTCCCTGTCACTTCCAGGCTTTCTAGTAACAAGAGGCAAGACTTTGCCAAGTATCTCCAAGTGATATTGTCAGATGTGTAACTAATGATGTAATGCAGCTTATAAATGGCACTTTACTTTGTTCACACACAGGAAAACAGAGTAGCTAAACCCAGTTTCATATAGCCTGGATTTTTAATGTCTACAAGATCACAGGTACATTGCAAGGAGCTCCTGTATCACGTACCAAAAACGGCTACTGTAGCATACAGGACTGAGAACATAAGACCACTTTATGGAAGTGAAATTGAAGAAAGGGGATGAAAAACAGCATGATGGGACTGGCATCCACTTTTTTCAAGCTAGACTTTGGCAATGGATACAGTTCCTGGTACCGGATCACAGGTGCTTCATTTAATTGAGTACTGAACCCAGATAAAACTGACTGTAACAGTTACACTCATTCAAGAAGCTTGAGAGGTTAATTTTGCAGCAAGAGGTTTTAAGATCACTGCTTATTCTCTCAGAAATAGCAGAAAGCTACACAAAAGCAAAACATCAGCACAAACTTGTTAATGTTGTCTGATTACCAGAGACACATTGTCACTGCACAGCCAGCTGTCAATCAGGTGTGGGCCATCAGAGAGCACAGAGACCAACTATCAATTACCATAGAGTCACAATCCTACAACAGCAGCAACATTTAGAAGCCATGTCACTTGTCATCGAGTTCTAGCCCAATTAACGTGACATTCTTGTTTTACCCTGTGTAATTCTGAAATGTACGTTACAGTAAAAGAATATATGGTTCTACACAAGTTAAAGAGGTTCGGTGTTCCAGTGTGTTATTTGTCTATGTTTAATGGTTTTGTCCATGCCTCCCGACATTTTGTGTGAAAGGGTTTGAACCCCAGTTTCCCGCCTTAGTTATCTGTCCTTCATGTTGCCCCCTCCCTTTGGGCCTGTCCTGAGTATTGTCCATCACTATTCCCCAGCCTCTATTTCCAGAGAATTCCCTGTCCCTCAACCCCATACCCAATCAACGTCTCCCTGGCCCCACAGGGGTCCCTCGCTTCCCTCGATGCACCATTGGTGCATGTGACCTGCCCCCCTTTCTCCCTTTCCCCAACTGCTTCTTAAGAAGTTGTGTAATCCCCTTTTCCCCTCCCAAGTACGTCAGTGACTGGTTACCCTAAGGTATCCGCCCACTAGGTGGGTACTGTTTAAAAGCTGCTGCACACAGTGCTGGTTGCTCGTTAGCCTCCCGTTCAACCTGTTTGTGGGTTCCCTGTTATTCCTGTTACCCAATAAACTCGGGTGAATCTCAGGCTGCTAGAGACTCCCTCGTCTTTTCTCGTCAGACCTTTGTCATGTAACCCTCCTGTGGATACCGGCTTCTCAGAGTGCTTCCGAGCACTCATCGGCTCAGACCCTCACATCACTGTCACCTCTGTGAGCAGCTGTGTCAGGCTAGCCTGGGCTCTGTGGAGAAGGTGACAGTGACAAAGTAGGTTCCAGCATAAGGAACAGCACTGCAAGATACTGGCAGACAGCTCTCCCAAAATTCTTACTGAGACTGTCTCCTTCAGTGTTGGAAAGAAAAACAGGCTTATGTGCTTACCTGATTTCAAGTGCTTTGATTGCTTCTAGCATCTGTAGATACTCTGCAGCTTTCCAAACATCATTTGCTTCTTCCTCACCTTGTACCATTAGCTTTGCTGTATAGGTGAACTCAATTAGGTGACGAAACGCCATGTTACTTACACCTGTGTACAGGCAAGAGAAACATATTACCTCTAACAATTCTACAGCCTCATCTTCCCAGTGAATCTTGCACACGTGCCTGCACACCATTTTGATCACAGTATTGTAACCACCAGTTTCATAAAGATCACACCCTTAAATGGCTCCACTGAATGGTTTGGGTTGGAAGAGACCTTTATAATCACCTAGTTCCAACCTCACTCACGTTGGAATAAAAAACCTACTAGAGAAACATGTGAATCTGGAACAACTGGAGTTTTACCATGACAAAGATAAAAGGAATGATAAGATGGACAAAAAGCTTTTACAATAGTATATAGATTTAAACACAAAAATAGTATTCCTGGAGGCTGAAATGCTGCTCCAGAAATTTCATTTCCTCCCTGCCTACCACGTAAGTATTGTCCCATGTTTGCCTTGCTCCTGCATCCCAGCCAAGGCATCTGCCATTGGCCATCACTGACAGCCTTTTCCACCTGAACAGAATGTTTTCTCTGGGAAAGCTTTTGTATAGTACTGTTAGTCCTAAAAACATATACAGGGTCTGCCTGACCTTCACCAGCCATATATTAGGGGAAAGAAGGGAAAAAATAATGAAAAAGCACCACATAATCTCACATTTTCCCTTTCAAATATATATAATACTGTTCTCATTTTGATTTTTCTTCAGAGAGGTTTCCTTTCCAGTGATTGTATCTGTCTCAGAACAACTCAAGAACTAGAAAGTTAACTGCAATGACCAAATATATTCAAATGTTCAAGGGCAGACTGGATATGGCCTTGACCAACCTGGTCTAGCGGGAGGCATCCCTTCCCACGGCAGGAGAGTTTGGGCCTAGATGATCTTAACATTCTATTACTCCAACCCTAAACATTCTATAATTCTATGCACTAGCCTCTGCTAAGGATGCTACAATAATTTCCAGCTTGAGCACACAACTCTGAATGCTTTTATTTGCACAAGTCAGATTACCTTCAATCTCCACCAAAGGCTCCTGAGTGAAATCTTGGAAGAATTTGTAGAAGAACTGGCTACAGGCAGCAAGAACAGCCTTATGAGCTTTGAAATGGTGACCTGCAAAGAGAGACAAAAAGTATGGCTTAAGGTAACACCTTTCTCCCTTCATAGTGCAGGATAAGTACAGACGCAGAACAAAAGACCATCCAGTATAAACATCTATTCCAGCAGCATATACTGAGTGATTCTCCTTGTAACACAGGATAGTACTGCAGCTGGCTCGTCCCTTCCCACACAGAACCTTGCTGACCTTGCTAAAGCTCCACAGCTCAACCAGCTGGACAGCTCACTCACTCACTCACTCACTCACGTGTTTTACCTTTTCAGATATTTAAGAAATGAATTATGGGAAATTTGTATGAAAACTTTTCTCAGTGTATGCCTCATGTTTTTGCTGCTCCACAGACTGATGTATGTTATCACCACCATCAGCATAAACATCACAGAACAAAAGTGGTTCTGCTCCATTCTTTCTGTCTTCCAGAGTCTGTATTTCTTCTCCCCACTGGAGGCATGCACATTTATAGGGCTCAATGGTACAAAGATAAAGGAAGCAGCAAGGATTAGAACTACACATCTGCACACAAAACCAGCTCTGAGTTCAACCCATGGATTTGGTAATGACAGAGCAGGAGCAAACATTCAGGGCAAGCACTGTCAGTGAAACTGTGGCTGTCCCCGAAAAATATTATTTTTTTTCATTTGCTTACCTCCTAATCTGGACTCTGTAGGATCCTTTTTCTTTAAATGAGTTGCTGCTATCCTTTTAAAGATCAGGTGGTACTCCTTTAGCTAAGTCTGTCCTAGTGGACAATGCCTATATTCTCAGTAGTGTTAATCCATTCTAAGACATGTTTGGAATATGAAGCAGACTTAAATGATCTACCACATGCCACCTTTTCTAAGGAAACAAGCACTTGATATCTTCATCATCCTTTTAAAACAGTTCTTATGCCCTTAGAACACATACAAAAAGTGTGTGCTTCTACCCTTTTTTAAGTATACATTAAAATAGTAGACAGATACCAGAGAAGCTGCTGTGAGAAGTAAGTATTATTTCAAGGTGTGGGTTGTTTTTATTTAAACACAGTATGTGTAAAAGTTCTCTGCATGCAGTCAGACATCTGTAGTCAGAGAAAAATACTTTAACAATGTTTTGGGAGTCCTTAGCACATTAAATATACCACAGCAGTTTCAAAGAGGGCTTCCATCTGAAAACATTTTAGTTGCTTGTTTGGGAAAGCAGAAGCAAAATTATTAATCACTATGATGAAACTTTGCAAGTAACTTGCACACAGGTACAGAACCAAGAATTTGTTCACAGACCCGTCTGACACCTGACCATGAAAAATCCAACAGCATCCAGCACAGCTTTCAGAATTCTCTGAATACCAACTAGTTCTCAGGCCTGTACGTACCATCGACGATGAGTGTGATATCTGTAAACTGGTCCTGCTCACGTTGTTCATTGAGTCTATCCAAAATAACTTTATAGTGTTCAGGGAATTCCTGGATACATTCCATCGTTTCCTCAGCTTCCATGGCAAAAGGCCTGGTCTGCAAAACAAATGTGGTATGAGGGTATGAATACTGTGTTGCTCAGTAAATACTGTGCAGAGTCAGGTTATTATACAAATGTGAACTAACTAGCACTTTGCCAGGACTATAAAATAAATGGAAAAACTGTCTTGCTAACAGGTTTTTTACCCAGTGTTAGCTGACAGGTAAGAAATGGCACAGTTAATGATGTGGAATATTGTCTTATTTGGACACATGAAGAAACAGCCAAAGTGGGTATTTCTTTATTGTACAGATTCAGCAGGGAAGCACCACCCTCAAAGCAAATACTACAGGGATGCAACGCCTCCACAGCTACTTATTCAACACCACAGCAGCATAATCTCAGAATCTTCACACAGTTACTTCTTGCAATCCCACCAATCCACTTGGTTAACAGACAGTTCTTAAGACTTTTATATTTAAGACCCACTTTGCAACTCATGAATACAAGATGTTTGTTTCCTTTAAATATGGATGTAATAGAGCAGCAATTTTCAATTTCTAAGTGCATCACAATTGCCACGGATTTCATCTGCTGTCAAGCTTATTCAGCCATCCTACTTACACTTCCTCCTCTGTAAAGTGAAATGTTCTTTGCCAGCCTTTTGACATATAATGCTTGTAGTCTGATAGCCCTTCCTTCCTTACTAACACAATAAACATAGCTGGGGGTGGGAGTTGCAGGGGATCTCAGGCCTGGAGAGGTTTAGAACTTGGTGCCTGTGGATGGGATGCAGACAGTAGTCTGCGGCATATGCAGAAGAACCTCAGGACAGCATCCAAGTACTTCTTCAACAAAAGCACTTCACAAATTACCTCCAGGCAAAATTACTTCAGATCCATGCAGCAACACTCATCTTCAACTCCCACACTAACGTGGCTTACACTTAGAATGCTGCAGAAAAAAAGAATTATGGAGTTCCTGTTTACACCACAAAACACACTCCTTGTCTCTCCGAAAAAAGTCACTCATGAAGAAATTGTTTTGTGAAGAGAATGAAGTAAGCAGAGCAGAAACAACTACTTAGGGAAATCCAGCCCTACCTGCTATTGCTACATTGCCAACCATGGAAACGTTGCCTGCAAAAGTTGGATTTGTTACCTAGTGTGCAATGGGCCAGTAACTACACACTCAACGTGATATAAATTATTTATTTCAGAGTTACACAAGCCTGGGTGCCCAGTGGAATTCCACAAATCAAGTACCCAACTATAAAAACTTTTTACTGATTATACATTTTAGCAAGCAAAAGGATTAGTGTTCATTGGTTACAAGTAACACAGTTGTCTTATTAATTAGTATTCTCTCTTCTACTGGTTAATGATTTTCTTGTTTCCCATGATAAGTAGTCCACACGCTCAGTCTCTCTCTTCTTTTGGATCAGCAGGTTTCCTGGGCTGGTCGTTGCAATCTGCCCCAGCCAGAATTACCTGTTACCCAGTTGGCGCTGATTCCAACACAATTGCTAAGTTTGCTCCATTAGTTTCTTCTTTATTTTGGGGTTTCTGCTACATGTCCCTATGGCCTCTAAATTCTGCATTCTCTGTGCCCACTATCAGCGGTACACCCATTTTTCCAGGCTTTGTTAGCCTGACCTTAGGTCTGAGATCACTGAAGTATGTCTTCATAAGCTTAAGAAGGCAATGTTACCAACAAGTAATTTGTTTTTCTAACACCTGGACATTACTTAGAGCTTGTTGGCTGCTCTCTGTTTCATGGATTAAATTTCCTTGTTGAAGAGGCTTGACCATACACAAATATTAAACATCAAAGCAAATCCTTCCTTAAGAAAATTCTACGTATTCTGTATTTCACGCCAAAAACAACTGTCAGGGTCTTAAAATGGGCAGAGGAGCTCAGCCTGCAGGGGAAGATGAGTTAGAAGGGAGCGGATGCTGTTGTTGCATTCTCTTCACCTCACCTGTAATGGTGGGTCTAAGACAGACAACCACAAGTTCCTGCCTTTCTTTCACCACCTGGTATTTCACATAAAGTCTCCTGAGGGAAGGTGTCAGCTACCTACTTCACAGTTTACTTCTTGTTGCCCATTTTTGACACATTATAAAAGGGCAGATAACTTGCAATTAAAAGCATAATTCCTAAAACCAAAAATCTGACCTCCAACTCTCATGATTTTCATCTGCCATAATTTTTGCATTACTTCCAAACTGACTGTAAGAGTATCTTAAAAGAAACACGCCAAACCTCAAAAATAATACAGCACTTCAGCCTAGCAAACACAAGATAGTGTAAAAAGTTTTTTTTAGATCTCTTACAAAGCATAGTAAAAAACTATTTTAAATAAATAATTATTTTAAATAAATTTATTTTAGGCAGTTCATTAATTTACACAGAACTAGTAAAAATAAGAATTTACTGTGTATCTAAATGCAGTTGCAGCATTCATTGAGTATTCTCATTTTAAAAACCTCAGTCACACTGCACAAAAAGGACTGACAAAACAGCACGTGCTCAGCAAGAGCGTGACTGCTTTAGAGGAAGGAGTGAAAAGTACATTTGGGAAAACAAAGCAGCCGAAGAAGACGGACAGAAGCGATCCAAATTCCCACTCTGAGGGACAGAGAGTGGATCGCTTCAGCTGTCTGTGCAATTTCCTTGAAAGACCCATCGAAACACTGCCTTAACCTTATGAGCCTGTAACCCTGGACGCACTTCATGTGATGTGCATATGATTCGCCGAGCTGCTTTTATAAATCCGCCTCAATGAAACATGTTATTATTACTATTCTCCTGGGCTACATCAGGAACTCCTTGGATTCCAGGCACCAGATGTTTGTTTCCCGCACACGGATCTCACAAGGGCAGGCGGGGCAGTGCTGGGGCAGGGCGGGTGACCCGGAGGAGTTGATGCGGCGTGCCCACAACACNCCGCGGGCTGCGGCCCGCGCGCCCCACGGCCACCCGCACCCTTATTGGCTATCGCCGGTGTCAGTCAGTGCGACTACCGCCAATCGCAAGGCGCGGGAAGCGCTCGCCCCGGGCGCAGAAGCCAATGAGCGGCCGCCGAGTGCCTGGAGCGGGCGAAGGCGGAAGGCCTGGTCCTCACCCAGGGCTCGCCGCGCATGGGGGACCCGGGCGCGGTGCGGGCGGCGCCGGCAGGCACCGGGGTCCCGCGGGACGCCCCTAGAGGGGACCTAACCGCTGCCGGCCCGGGTCTGGCGCGCAGCAGCGCCGCCGCCTCGTTAGTCCTTATTACGTCATCAAAGCGCGCATTAAATCGATCCCTTTTCAATTCCCGGCCGGGTCGCGGCCCGACGACGCGGCGCCTCGAGGGGTGGGGAGGCGGTTCCGCCGGGGACTCACCGGGAGCAGCTCCTCGCCGCGCCGCTTCCCACTCCACCGCCGCCGCTTCCTGCTGCCCAGCACGCTGGAAAGCGGGGCGCGCGCCGGCCAATCCCGACTCGCATTCCCGGCCTGCCCCGCGCTCACCTTTCACGCGACAGGGCGCGCGCACGGTGGGGGCGGGGCCCGGTGGCCCGAGGCATGCCGGGAGTTGTAGTCCATTTGTGCAGGGTGACGAGTTCAGCGTGACAGAACGGGTCAGACTGGAGGGGACCACAGCCGGTGATCTGTTTCAGCCTCCCTGCTCAAGCAGGATCATCCAGAGCACATGGCACGGGCTTGTCTCCAGACAGTTCTTCATATCTGTGAAGTTAGACTCCACAGACTCTCTGGGTAGTCTGTTCCAGTACTTGGTCACCCATGCTGTAAAGTTCTTCCCCATGCTCAGGTGGAATTTCCTATTCCTCAGTTCTTGCCCCTTGCATCCTGTCCTGTTGCTCAGCACCACCGAGCAGAGCCTGGTCCCTGCTCTGACCCCTCCCTGCTGTCACTGACAGACACTGATGGGGTCCCCTCTCAGTCATCTCTTCCTGAGACTGAATAGGCCCAACTCCCTCAGCCTGTCCTTGTAATAGAGACACTCCAGTCCCTTGATCATCTTTGTTGTTCAACTCTGTTCCTCTTGTAGATGAGGAATGCCTGTGTCTGCCCTTCTAGATGCATTTTACAGTTGCATTGCACTGCATTCCTTAGTCTGGCATGCCAGAATGTTGCTGTAGTAGATTGAATGAAATGAAGACTCCAAGATTTCTTGTGAAGATCAGAAAGCTTCCTTTATTCTAACAAGGTGTCTTTATAGAGACTTTTCGCTAACAGTTATGTGATTGGTTAAATGAAACAACGCCTCTCTACTAGCAGTGGATGAGGCAGAGAGAGCATGTTTTGAGAAAGGACACAAAGGGAAAAGTAAGCAAAGAGGAGACAACAGCTGTTGTTTTGAGCATGAAGGAAGCTTACAAAAACCTTTATCAGTCCATTTCTTGAGAACCAAAATTCTCCACAGAACTGTCCTTGGAAAGGAAAGCAGCTCTCTCCTGGGAAAACCCAGAGCCTGTGCTGAGTTTTTTCTAAGTTGCACTGAAAGTCAGCCCCACACCAAAATATTTTGGAAGACAGGTGGTGTTAGGGCCACATACACCCTCACAGGCAGGACTCATACCCACAGGATTCCCTTCATCCCATGTCCTCTTGACTCTGTTACACAACCACTCTTCCATGCAGTTCAGTAACACTGTGTTACTTTATAATTCAGATTGAGCTGTACCCAAAATGGGTATGGTGAAGAAGTGTCAAAAGCTGAAAAGTCAAAAGTGAAATACTGCACAGCAACTCTCACTCCATGGGCCCAGCTGCACCTCTCCAGCTCCACGTTGCCACAGCTGAGAAAGGAAAGGCCAAGGCAACACCCTGCAGCTCCAACAGAGCTCCTGGGCTATTTGGCTGAGGCAGCTTAGTGAGACAGCAAGTGCATGGCACTGGCTGCAACCAGCCCCTCTGCTCTGTCTGAGCGCTGATGATGTGAAACTCAGGTTTCTTTTCTACACTGGAGTTTTCAGGGGACCCCTAGTCATCCAGGTTTCATGTCCTGCCACCAGATGAAAATGTACTCATCCAAATAAACCAGTATAATAATTTAGCTTTTCAGAAGAGACAGCATGATCATCCCTTTGACAGCCTCTATGTTGAAGCTGACAAGAGAAGAGCAGCCTCAAGCAGTGGCTCTAATTAGCTTGCCCATGTTAATTCCTGAAAATTGACTTGTTTATGAACTCCATCCCTTTTCCATGGTGGTTATTGCTTAATGGCCTTGTTAACGTAACAGTACTATTGCTCTTGTCAGTAGGTACAACAGCACCTAAGCACAACAGTACATAAGCAATGTTGAAGCCTCCTGTTGCAGTGAGGGTGGCTGCGACAAACCTCGCTGGTTCCCTGACTTCATGGCGAGGGTTGGCAAAATGAAAAGTAGTGGGTTCAATGGAGTTGCCCAAAAAGAACTTTAATAATGGGGTGAAAACAATAAACATATGGAAGTTGAGCACAGTATGAGGGGCAGGATCCAAAGACCCAGAACAAAGGGGAAGCAACAATATATACTCTTGGGGTAGAACATTCTAGAACTATAACCATATAGGGGAAACAAGTAACCAATAGAGGAGCACAACTCGGATAACTTAGCGTAACAACACTAAAGGCTTATGGGGGGACTCCCAAATTCACCCTAAGTTAAACAAATGATTCCCAGGGCTTGAAACTCACACCCAGTTCTTTATGGGTAAAATCCAGCTGACACCGAGTCACAGCTGGGCCAATTCCCAATCTCCCCCTTTCTGTTTTACAACAAAGATGGAACTGAAAGAATTTTGTAAAACTCTGTAAAAACAGGCAAACAAACATGGAACAATTAACAACCCAGTAAAAACAACTAAGAGAATCAATATTCCTGTTTTAGCCAGAGACATCATCCAACCCTGTAGTCTCCAGGACTGGAAGAGTTTATTAAACCAGTATTAATTTTCCACTTGAAGCTTCTTGAACCCTTCCTTCAGTACCTGAGTGCTCTTGTGGATTGACTTGCTGTGGCTGGAGAGGTTCATGCAGCACACTCCCTCAAAGTCCTCACAGCTGTGCCTATGTGCTAAAAGTCTATCACTGCCCTGTTCTGCAGGGTGGCATGTCTAATGGTCTCTACATCTGAGAGCAGGCCACTCAACGTGAGGGAGGTAGCATTGGTTTGCTTACTTAACAGGCACCCGAGATAGTCTAATTGACCTAAAGCTTTAGCTGCAGCCACCCAAGGTAGCAAGATGGAGGCTGCTATTTTGTTTTTACTCCAATACATAACATCACCTTTGCAATCAGATTCAAAGTAGTGAGTAGATCTTTTTGCTATGTTTCTCTAGCCAAGAATACTTTTTGTGTTGAGTGCCAGTAAGGTAAGACTCCTCAAGCTACAAGGTCTGCCTTTGATGTGTGAAGTGACACCAGGCCATGCTCTATCCTTGCAAATAAGAAACACACCCTGGGCAACTGAAGTGGGTAGCTACAGGACCAAGAAATTATGGAAGAGGTGTAATTACACCATCAGTTCTGATTTTTTAAGTGGGATGGTATGGGGAGATGTCTCTCCTGATAGTTTCTTTTTCTGTTGTAATTTTGGGTCTTTCACCTTTTTCCCATCTTGGTCAGTAATAAAACGTTATGCAAAAGTCCATTTTTACAGAGCCGAGAATCTCCAGCTCCTGGGGTTCGAGTGGTGCATGAGGGAGTTTCTGGATCCAGTAGTCCTTAGCATCGACAGGGCTGCATTTCCATTTGCCGTCAGGGTTGTCACCTCACATACTACGGATGGCATCCTCAATTATTGGCCACACATCCTAGGCAACCCCACTAGGCAGGTGAAGAAGGGGTCATCAGGGCTAGTGACGGACAGGCATAGGATATCCTGTTTCATGGCTTTTGCTAGGGTTACCCATATGTTGTGTTTTGGCTGTGGGACTACCTATTCATGAGGAGTATGGTTGCAAACAGGCTGAGGAAGGTAAGTAGAAGCTTCTTATGTGTCATCTTCAAAACAAATGTCCAGTCCGGGTGTCAGAGTTGTTGTTTGGTAGTTTTTGTCTTGGGGTGGACTTGTGGGTTCTTTTGGTGAATGAATCCTCACTCAATGGCTGCAGGCTGCAAGGCTTGATGTTCTTAGCTGGAATCTGCCAAGGTCCTTTACTTGTGGAGGGTGTTGCCTGGTTGTCTGGCAGGCTGTGTTATCCTTCTCTGGATAGATGGTTAATTGTCAATTCCACCCTTGCCTCATTATTAGCATAATCTGCTATTAATTGATTTAACAAATGCTTCCATCCCCCTTCCCACAAGGTGTATTCTGTAGGTGCTAACAACATGGTCATAATGTATTTTAAATCACAGGGGGTTAAGACATGCGCTGTAAACATGGCCCTGATTAGGCCATTAAAATAGGGTGAGTCCCTCCCATGGTCTTTTCGCCACTCTACACAGCTCCTTGATTTCCCCATAAACCAATGGGTGATACCTGGAATTTGCCCCCGTCTTTCATAACGTACCAGGGCAACGAGGAGTTTTGAGACTATTTGCCAGTCTCCTTCCTTAACTGCTTCCTTCCAGATCCTGTCCCAGGGATCTTCCGGGGTTGAGGGGCGAGGTGGCTCTGAGGAATCTAAACTGTCTTGCAGGCAGAAAGAATAACTTGGAGCAGAAACATTTGCTTTCGAAACAATGTCACAGCTGGGCCTTAGTATCTTCAACCAGGGGGGTTATATTGCTGCTAGAGAGTGAGGCAGAGGGTCTCGCCATTTTGTCAGGTGTTGGAGAGCAAGGGCCTTGATTTAAGATGGCAGACTTCCAGGGTGGAGTTCTGGAGGCATGGCCCAGGGTAGAGGTGAATGATTGACAGTGGGGCATGATCCACAGTCGAGGGGATGGAGTTTGGAGGTTGGTTCAGTGTGAAGAGAAGGTTTTGGTGGCAGGAATTGGAGGAGGCAAGATGGCAGGAGGACGGTCAGTGGCTCCCAAGCCACATTGGGGATTCTTCCATCTTGGGTCTCTGGGGTACGATGCTCCAAGACGGCGCGGCCGATGCCATCCTGGACCATTGTGGAAGGTCTGAGAAAGGCAGGTTTCTGGGGAGGTTCCCGGGTTAGGAGTGACTGATGGATCGAGTTTTCAATGCCCTGCTTGCTGCTGAAGGGTCTCAAGGATGCCATGGAAGGTGGGGAGCATGCGGGGCACAATGGGGTCCCTTTTGATTGAAAGGTTGTACAGTTTAACTCCCACTGAGTCCCAAAATTCAGTGGTATGGATTTTGTCAGCAGAGGCGTCCAAAAATTTTTAACGATTCACCTCACAATTGATTTTAATTTGTTCTTCGAAAATTTTTTGTCATGATCAGTGAGAATCAACTTAAAGTGTCCATGTATGCTCCTTTCTACCTTGTACATTCGATTGCCCAATTGTGTCTTTCTCTGCCATATGGAGAGCAGCCACCAGAACGCCCCAAATCAATTGTGGGATTGGGTCCATATTTTAAAAACATGGTGCCAAAATGAGCAGTTAATGTTCTGCCCTTCCCCACATCCACCTGCACTCCTCCGCAGGTTAAACTGTCATCGTTCTCGTCAACACCAGTCGAGGTCCCTCAAAGCGACGGTCTGCCAGGCCTGGCAGGTCAGTCAGAATCCTGGGGAGCACTGGCCTATCCATCAGCTAACCGCAGCTGATGTGACTGCCACAGGGAGCCCTCAATGTCAGGGTCCCTGTTCGGGTGCCAAATGTCACAGTGAGGGTGGCTGTGACAAACCTCGCTGGTTCCCTGACTTCAAGGCGAGGGTGGCAAAAATGAAAAGGAGCAGGTTCGATGGAGTTGCCCAAAAAGAACTTTAATAACGGGGTATCTAGGTTTGAAAAGACAGGTGTCTGCTTAAGGAAGGTAGAGGCCTCCTCTGAAATGGAAAATGTAAACCTCCTTCCTCTGAATTATTATAATTTTGAAATTAAAAGGCTCTCAGGCAAATATATGGGAATAGGAATAACAGTTCTTTACTAGGAAAACTAAAAATACAAATGCAATAG
>VWZV01015008.1:0-23751 GCA_013397155.1 Irena cyanogastra
AAAAACATCCCTTCTCAAATACTGTATTTAGTGAGGAAAACCAGCAGGTCTTAAAAGAACTGCAGTAATCCAGGAAAAAATGTCATGTTCCCAGGTAGAAGATCATACAATTTTTTTTTTTTTCAACAGGAAAGTGGTTTTATAATGGGAGAGAGGGAGCAGAACTCACGTGTAAGTTTCTGTGCTTTGGTGCCTACAAAGCACACTCCTGACAGCAGTGGCAGGACAAAAGAAGGTGTTTGTGGGAGACCTGAGCTTCTCTTTTACTTCTGTGTGTTGTATTTTGTGGCTGTGTCTGAGTTACGTGAACAGATTATTTTTTAAAGCTAAACAAACAAACCTGAGAGTTCTTGAACACCTGGGATGGGGAGCAGACGGGTGGTCATCTGTTGGAGCCTTCAGTTGCATTTTCCCTGTAATTAGCTGTCTAATTGCTTGTCCAGAGCTGTTGCTGTTGCTAATCTATTTACACATGTAATTAATTCTAGTTTAAAAATAATCAAACAACCTTTTTAGGTTGTTTGTTCTTTTTTCTTCGTTTGTGGAATGTCAAACTATCACGCTGGTGAACTATTGCTGTGTTTATTTATGGACAACATTATGACTCCATTCTGGATGTGTCCATGGAAGGACATACGATAGCTAATTATTTCTAAGGTTAAATAAAGAAATAATATCAATTGCAGCTACCTTCAGCATGGTGGCCATGGCAGGAAAAGCGCAGGAGTACCCCCAAGGCTCATGCTGGCTACCCATTTTTATTCTGTTTTATAATTAAGAAGTGGGGATCCCCCTGATGTGGCACATGATGTTCAACTTTCTGAAAGCTGAATTTGGAGAGGGAAACAGGCTTACTAGTTTTGTAAGACACATGCTAAACTTGTGGGAGTGGGTGAAATGTTCATATTCACCGTGAGAGAGCTCTGCTGTGGTGCTGTGCTGAGGGGCCCAAAGAAGAGCTTTGCAGGCCTTTGTGTGGTGCCCTGGTGGCATTCACAGCCTCAGTGACACTGAGCACATGGGACAGGGCAGTTGCATGTCCCTGGTCCCCAGGAGCACACCCTTGTGCTCCTGTAGCCAGGGCTGCTCGGGGCTGTGTCTGAGCTGTTGGTTTTTCTCTTCTCAGGTTGTCTCCTCTCATCCATGTTTAAAGCTGATTATGCTTTCATGTTTGCTCAGCTCCAGGATCCCTGTGGACGTGCCCTTTCCCCCTTCCTAGCTGTGCCAGAACGTGGATAGCACTCACTGCTCATTGCTCCCACGTTTCCTCCTATTTCCTCTTCTGTCAGGGATCTGTGCAGCCACCACAAATCTCCCCTTTCCTTTCCTTTGTCGAGATATCATCTAGGACATTGTCCAGGATGTCATCCTGTTGCCAGCACTTTTAAATCCAGTGTGGCAGAACAGGGAGATGGGGCAAGCTGCTGCTCTGTGATTCAAGCTGCACAGTAAAATCACAGGCACAGAAAAGAAAAGGGCAGCAATAACCTTTTTTTTGCAAATCTGTCCAATATTAATGTACCTTGAAAAGAACCACAATTTTGTTTTGGAGACCACTTCAAATGTTGATCAGGTTTTTCTGGAATTTACTAGACATCGGGGAGAACTCACAGGGTTTACAGATTCTGGTTTTGTCTTTAAAATGCTAAGTCCCATTCAGTCTGTGCTATAGTCACTGGTGGGTCAAACTGAACAGCGGGGACTGAGGAAGGAACACCATCATAATTAAGAAATATTTACAGCTCCTGTAAATTGAGATTAAGGAAAAAAAATGAAGTCAGCAGTAAAACCAGCAAGAGTAACTCTTTAAAATATACTTCTGTCAAAATATTCTGACCCATTAGTTGATTACTACAGCCCTACTTTGAGAAGGACATGAATAAATTACAAGGGAAATGACTCCTTTAACTTGTATTGCTCCAGACTAAATCTTATATTTGTATCTAATATTAGCAATAATGAAATAAGGAAGTCTGCTCTTCAGAAAACTTTCAAATAAATTTGAAAAGTGAACCTGCATGTCAGCAGGCAAAAAAAAAAAAAAAAAAGCAGGCTGTGAATACAACAAAAGGGAATATGTGAGCAAGAAGATGGGTTTGGGCTACAAGATCACTGGTGGTGACCAGAATTAGATTGTTTGGTAAGAGCTACAGAAAATCTGCAGAAGGCAATTACAGATTCACCTTTGAGGAGGATGAATCTCTTTCAAACCCTTGTACCCAGAAGCTCCAGGTCTGTAGTAGAAGATTTTATATTCTTTCTCAAGCTGTTTAATGATAGTTAGGTGTTAACACTGGAGCCTCTTGTTATCTACAGATAGAGCCCATTCATCCTTGCAGCCTGGCCTGCTCAACCATCAGCTTCAGTAACGCTCTGCAGTAGTCAGATCAAAACTGCCTTAAGAATAGAAGCAAAAAGGAGAACCTTTAGGAAGTTAAACAACTTGGGATTGATTTTGGTACATACTTAACTCACAATGACACTGGCAAATAACATGTCATTACAGAAAATATAACTAGGCCTGAGCATACCAAAAAAGCTCACCACCCTTGCAGTGATTTCTATGGACTTTAGATCAGGAATTAAAAGAGCAAACAACAGAATAAGATGGCTTAAAAAAAGGTATTGGCTGAAATAGCTTCCAGATAACTGGTGAGATGATAAGAAAGGTGCTAGACAGTAGCTTTAGTGCTGTGGAAAAGATGCAGAATGGATTATTGTGCCCAAACCTGGGCACCAGGGGTGATGCTCTGCAGTTCATCAATGGGCTGCTGCCAGGAGGTGATGAACTATGGATGCCCTCAGGAGCTGTCCAGGAGACGATGGACTATGAACACCCTCAGGGGCTGTGCCCACACAGAGCTCGTGGCCACCTCCTGGCCCTGGTGGAGCCTGAAGAAATGAAACCAGATAATCTCTGCTAAATATCAGGCTAATGGCCAGTATTAGGTGATAATAAAGAAGCATTTCCACTGCAGTAAGTGCCTGGGATTCCCATAGGAATCCTACACTGAATGATTACTGTGCGGAAGTTTCTTGATTATTTTAAGCTGTTTACGTAGTCAGATGAAAAATCAAAATACAGGAAGTTGATTCTGTCCAGAACTGTTTACGTGAAGCCATTTGGTGGTGATAGCTAATGCCCATTCCTCAAGGTAAATCTCAGTGCGTTGCTTCATTTCTGCCATTTTCATAAATCACTACTTTGCTTCCAGTCTGAAGTGTGGCATGAGCTTATCTTTCCATCAGATTTTCTTCGGGATGCAACTGCTTCCCTATGCCATTAACCACTGAGCTAAATGTACAGTTTTTTCTCTCTCTCTCTTCTTTTTTTTTTTCTAGATTAATTAATATGATCCACCTGGTTTATCAGAAATGACCTTTACAATATACATGAATGAACTTTTAAGCTTATTTTATGTGGCAGCTTTAGGCATAGTACAGTAGCACCTTGTGTTAAAATAGGGCTGGCGCTTCTTAGTGTATTAATCTGCTGGCATAACAGAATAAATCAGAAGAGATTTGCTAAGGTAAAACCTTCTTCTTTCATCCCATTTCCAGCTGTAGGATTTCAAAATGCTTTTGGCTCTGGCTGCTCTCATAACGGGCTCTCCAGGCCTCCTTATTCCATACTCTTAGGTGGGGAAGCCAACTGAGGGGAGAGGGGAATTGACTGGAACCATTGGGAAAAGTCTGTCAAAACTCAGTGCTGATATTTGGGATTTTACCACTGAAAAATGCCATCCTCACTTAAAGGCAGTGGTCTGGGGGCTGGCAGGGTGGGGCAGAGAGGCAGAACAGGTATGTAGAGGTGGTTTGTAGGTATGTGGGTGTTTATTGCAGAAAAGCCTCAATTCTGGAACCCAGACTTGTGAGGACACATTTTGTGTACCTAAAGCTCGTAATAGTGCTAGAAGTCTTTACATTAATTAAAAAAGAAGCTACAGCTTTAGGAAGCTCTGGGGGTTTATAGAGTTTCAGCTTCCAGAGGTTTAAGTGGAGGATATGCGGAGGATTTGAGGGGCCAGGGGAGTCAGCCATGATGTTAAGCACATCTTCCTTTGAAGATGTAGTCCCTTCTTTGTGTTTGCTAACACAGTTCACAGTGGGAGCATGGACATTTTGCCTGTGTCATAACAGCTTTTCCAAAGCCAGATACCTTGGGCTGTCCTTCATTGTTTTTATTTTATAATTAATCACTAGCTGATGCCCTTCATGAAACAAAAATCAGACCCATCAGCTGGGTTATTTGCCTTTGAAGAGCTGTTACTGTGCACATAGCACCCTTCTTCTTGTCATTAATAATGTCACAAGGACATCAGGAGGGACAGTGCTACACTGACATCATGTCATGTCCAGTACACATGAAAGTGCCATAAACATTGGAAAACCAAATGAATAGGAAGAGCTTGACTGAGAAATGCTTTCCCTGGACCTTCAGGAAGGATGATACCTGATGTGTGGTTAGTGTGCATGGAAAGATGTTCAGGAAATCTTTCTGTGGAACTGTCCCGCTGTTTCTTAAATTTCTCTTTGCAAGTCACCGATTTGACTCAATATTTTTCCTATTTTTCTTCCTCAGAGAGCAATGGAAATAGACGTAGAATGCATTGGTGGATGTAGTTCTGCAGCAGGGTCTGAGCCTCCAGCAAGCAGCTGTCCCCGTGGTGTCAGTGCCCACTCTGGCACAGTGAAGGTGCATGAAACCAGACAGGACGAGAATAATTGTAAATTCTGCCTCAGTAAATTGTGTGTTTGCAGGTTACCTGTGTCCTTCCTGCATGCCTCATCCTTGGTACATTTAAAATTGCTCTTCTCAGCCATTTCCTTTAGATGCGTGTGACACACAGAGGAGTGTTTGTGATGGGCAGAGAGGCAGAGAAAACTCAACATATTGCTAACAGTCCATCTGCACACACACAAAGTCCTAGAAGTGTGTAATCGATTTTTAAAATAGCCTAGTCTATCTCTCTGAATATTTCTTATGTTGTTAAATAAGTTTAAAGTGTGATTGATGGTCTCCAGATCCAAATCTGGGTTTGTAAACCATCCAGCTGCATCTACAACCCTGTGGTGAGAGCACCCTCTCATCAGATGCCACATCTTTTCAAGGCAGCTCACATATTTCCCAGCTCTCCTTAGTTGTTAAATGACTTTATCACCAGTATAACAAATGTCACTCATTTTGTTAATCACAGCATTAGGCCAGTGTTTCGGCTAAGAACTTAGCAGGCAATGCTAGTGTATTTTTGGATTCTTAGTTTTTAATTTTCTTCCTTTTTTGCTTTTTAATTGGAAGCCTAAGTTGGACATAGAACATGGAATATGCAGGTTTTGCATAGTTTCTTAGAATTTGAATGTTTCTTTGCCTTCCCTGTAGTGGCCTTTTCACATCTGTGCTTAACACATTCAGCACAAACGTCAGTAACACATTACACAGATGGATGGAGAGATGTAGAACATTAATAGGTGGTGGTGGTGGTGGAAGCTTGACAACTGTCAACTTTTGCCTGTGTGCATTTACCTCATCCTCTGTATTATTTATTCATCTGAAACACTTTTGCAAATGAAGCAGATGAAGAGAATGTAAGGCAAATTAAGCCTGTTTAGGGCAAGTGGAGATCAGAAGGAGATAAAACACCAGCAGGAGCAGTGCACGTGGGTATTGCTGGCTGCTGCCATACCTGAAGTGCTCCCCTTAAAAACATGACTTGAATTATTCAAGAGTTACCAGCATCTCTAGCCCCAAAGCTTCTTTATTCTTCTGAATGTGCACATAATAAATATTTTATGGTTTAAACTCTGAGTATTCAAATGATTGAAGGTGGCAAAAGGAGAAAAAAGTCAAGAGAAGAAAGTGAGTGAAGAAGGCTCTGTCTAAAGAGAAGGAAAAGTGTATCCAATCCGTGCATGTGTGCACCCATTAAGGGAACAGAAAACGCAGTCCAGCTGAGGATGCTTATGCTGTGTCCTGCTACCAGCATAACTGGGGGCACATGGTGACAAAGCATTCTTGCACATCTTTTCAGGCTGAGTTAAATCCCAAAGTAAAACTATTAAGAGTTTCAGATCTTCTCATCTCCTGGCTGTTTGAATTGGATTTCATGTAGCTTAGCTCAAGGCAGTACAATTGTTTGGGATATCTGTATTTTTCAGCTACTGCTGGGAGTTGAGCTGATGCATTGCCATTGGTGTTAGATGTTGCATGAAGGGTGGGGAGTTGACCTCTATCTGCAAAGCTTTATGCTGTAAAGGGTTCTTAGCTCTATAATTTGCATTCCCTTTGCTCAGTTTTATCCCTGCTACATGGTAATAAATGGCCTGGGAAACCTGGGTAGAGTTGTATGAATCATAACAATCATAACCGTAACAAAAGGGTTCTGGCTTGAAAAATCAACATTAAGTCCATCAAGCTGGATTCTTTTTAAATGGCTGGTTAACTAAGCCAATTAAGAGCTCCTCTACTTATTTTTTTGCTGGTTCATTTATTTGGACAGCAGGATTTCAGGCACTCTATGTCATACAAGCAATATGAGTTTGATTTGGTCTCATCTTTTCTGCCCCCTCCTACCATATTGGGACCCATTTGCTCTTCACAGCTCTGTGTTGTCTTAGGAATTCAGTTGCAAGCTGGGAGATAATCAGTAACTACTGACTCTCAAGGGCTGGTTTGATTATTGATCGGTGAAATCAACCTGAATATTGCACAGTCACAAAAGCCAAACATAAATCAGCTTATTTTAATGCCTGGGGGATTTTCTTAAGGAAAATCAAGCGACCCTTTGCTGACACTTTGCTGACTGCAGGTAGTAATGGCATTTTTTTGAACTCGAAAGTTTACAGTTAGAGCTCTCTGTCAGGATGTGGGTGCACAGTTGTTTCTTTGTCCTCAGCATGTTGCTCTTAACACCTTCGGAGATGGGAAACCCTGTCAGAAATACATAGATATGTTTTCAAAGGGTTGTTTGGCTCTGTTTTCAGTGAGTGCACTCCAGATTATGTAAAATAAGTGAATATTTGTTAGGACAGTGGGAATGAATGCCTGCAGTCAAAGAGATCTGCTGAGACAAGGGAAAGATCTGGATTCCAGCTGCCACTTCAATTAATACTTCACTTTATTGTAAAGTAGAAAACACTGATGCATTTCTTTCACCTGAGTTATTAGAGACCGTGTTACTGCCATGCTGTGCCTCCCTCTCGTCTTTGAGTGTGTTGAGGGAGTGTTTATTTGCAGTGGTTGCTCACCAGGAGCAGCCTTGGCTGTCTGTACACTTGATTTACACATCAGTAGCTGAGTCTAGCTGGCAAAGGTTGTTTCTGGAAACTGGGACTCATGGGACAAGGCAGTTATTAAGAGTCTGATCAAGTGAATTATGTGCCGACTTTCACTGTGTCCTCCTTGGAGGCCAGGAACTCACTGGACTTGATTAATTTTGAGTAAGTATATCTTTTTTAGCTCTTGAGAAGGGACTTGTTTCTGCATTTCAGTTCTAGAGATACCAGAATTCTTCAGGCAGTTCAATATGGAAAAAATATATTTTGTCATAAGCTTAATTTGTTTTGCCAACTCACATCTCTCTAACTGCTTTTTGAAGCATGGACAGAAATTCAGATATTCAAGGCATGCATCATGACTGCTGCTGTCTTGGGATGCATGAAGACTCCTACTGTCCTTTTACCACAGTTCTATAGCTCACATGGTTTTATGAAATTTCAGATGAGACCTTTTTTCAGAAAGACTTCTATCTCTGTAGCATTTTTTAAAATGTGTAATAAATATATCTGGAGAGCTGTGCTTTTTGTTCAGTTGAAGAGTTACAACACTTCAGTGGCCATAATTTAGTTTCTAAATGGCCTGAAGATTTTCTAGCATGGCTCTGAAGTAGCTGCTTCATAGTGCAAAAAGGTTTTTCCTGTCCTTTCGTGTTATGATGGCACTGATGTGGTTTTGGTGTTTGGCATTAGTCATGTGATTCTCTTTCTGGTTGGAATTGCCACAAAGGGCTTGAGACTTTCAGAATACCTCAATTATTGGTTAATAATTGAGGAGTTGTCGTTTTGTGGGCTTTTTGCTTTCAACACTAAATGTCTTTCTTCTTATTTTTTTTTTAATCTGATTGTATTTTGGTTAGATATAGACTTAAAAGGATGGCGGTTTAGAGATTTATTTGTCAGTATGTAAAGGAAATGGGTTAAGTAGTGCTGAAGGTGTGGCTTGTAGCAGCAAAGCTGGAAATGGCACCAGTACAAACTGAACAACCATGATGCATTGACTTGAGTATATATTTTTCATGCCTTTTGATCAAGCTGGTGTAAATGCAGCCCCAGAATTGTTTGTTTTGTGGTTTCAGGAGTTATTTGAGTTTGAGATAAGAGCAATGCATATCTGTGTAATGTTATCTTGAAGCGCCGATCAGTGCATACTGGGAAATCAGCAGATTCCCCTGGTGCTCCAGAACAAATTAAGGCAACACTATTAATATTCTTACCTTCCAAAGAGCGTCACTCGTCCTTCAGCAGCAATTCTAGGATGCAAGGTAGATGACATTTCAGTAATTGTATTAGCTTGATTATTTGTCTGTACATTAACCAAATTCATCAGTTAGTTTGCTCACAGGAACAGGTTGGGGATTACCCTTTGCAAGGTGCACTCTTAATGAAACATGAGAGATTCTGTGTTTTCTTTTGTTTGTTAACTCCTTTCTGTGCACTTATGGCGGTTTTTATTCCCTCTCAAGCCCTGCAGTGCACAGAGGTAAATACTTAAGGACATTAGATATTTTTAACCTGCCCACACAACGTTCATGTATCTTAACTGAATCTAGACCCAGTTCTGAAACGTCTTTCATATGAGCCTAACAATTCATCATTGCTTGCCTCACTTTACATTTTCTCCACCTTTAAGGTGAGGGGTGATGAAATGTCCTCACTGACCCTCTCTCAAAGGTGCTGTGCATAGGGCAGTTTGAAGATGAAATGCACTAAAGACATGCTAATTGCTATTGATTCAAGTCAACACAGGGGTGAAACTGTAGTAAATAAAGGAGAGATGTCCCAGATATTTGATATGTGCACTCCATGTAAAGTTTAATATCCTTTGAAATGCTCCAGAAATCAGATCTCAGTAGTTCAAAAGGTTCCAGCTCTTTGTTTGATTTTTATCCCCACACACCAGAAAGTGACAACAAACTGAAGTATTATTCCAATAATCTTCTTGTTTATTGTTGTTCAGAAAAGGGCTTCTGGCTAAATGTTCATTACCATTTTTTTCACATCCCAACAAATATAGATCATGACTTTATGGGTGCACTTAATAAAATGACCCATTTGAAACTTTCTGAAGGCTATTCACAAAGCCGTCCTGTATGTTGGAAAATTGTATAAATTCTGTATGCAAAAATGCAAATCTCCTCTTTATTTCATTTGAAGAAGAATGGCAAAATAGTGAGTTGTGACAAGTGGCATTTCCCTATGCTGCCATCTATTTGTAATGCACTGAAAGGCTGCATTGGCCATATCCATTCCTCTTTTCTCATGGGTCAGTTATGCTGTTTGCATTCAAATCAGTCCCTTAATCAAGCCTGTTGATAATTGCAGCAGTGCAAGGGAGATATTCATCACAGAAATGTAATGAAGGCACTTTGTTCTAGTGCAGCCAAGTCTAACATTGCAGTGCCCCAGTGGACCATTTATGCACATGTGTGGAGTTTGTTTCCCTCATCAGCACTTCCAGGCACAGGCAAGCTTGGGGCTCAGGAATGGGGTTAGATGGGCAGCATGTTTGTGCCACTTTTTAAAAAAGCATTTTTAGTAACTATCTCTAGTTTAATATGCTATGAAATTCTAACTGGAAGATGCTTAGAACTGTGCTTGACCAAAAAAAAAAAAAATATATATATGTATATATATGGCTCTGGCCAAGTTCCTGGTCTGCGCCTGTAGTTTGGATTCTGCGAATCCTGAGTGTGGATTCTGAAGCAGGTGGAGCCATAAAGCCAACACGGCTTTGCCGTTTCTGACTCCCAGTTTCCATTGCAAGCTGTGTCATGTGGGGCCAGCTGGCACAGAGAGCTGGGACCAGTGTCGGGGCTGTGCACAAGGAGGGAGGAGGAAGGTGCCTTCCTCCCAGTCCCATTTCATGAGAGCAGTAACTCTCACCTCCAGATTGTGCAAACAGCTGATGCTGAAGTATCTTCACGTTTGTGATGTTCAGCTTTTCCCCTCTCTTCTGCTGTACAAGGGCTACTTAAACAGGACTTTGGCTTAGGATCCAACTAAGTTACCCAAATGCAAGTGCCATTAGCTAGTAAATTTTGGTTTCTTGTAAAGGAATTCAGCAATGTCCTTCAGTATTTCAGCTAATGGCATTATTTGCCTGGATTCCTCAGTGTCCTCTCAGAATTTTTCCCCTACAGCTGAGCACTGTACATGAAATTGTCCCTAATTAAAACTCATCATTGTGGATAACTGCTGTTCTGGGAGAGAAAAAGTTTCCCTGTAGAAAAGTGAGCAGCCCAATTCTACAAAGAGAACACAGTTCCTAAAAACTTGTCCTGTGCAACATCAGAGCACAAGCTTTAATGAATGTGATGGAACTGTGGTTACAGGTATTAATTCTAAAGAAATGAACATGGAAACAATTTATTTTTGATGATTCAGTTTATTAGCACACACTTCTCTGTGCAGCCAAGCCTAAAATAAAGCTGTTTTGGAGCTTTTATCTGTCACTTAGTGAGAGTGCTTTGAACTGCCATTCAGCTCAGCAATGTTCCTAAAATGCATCAGTTCCAATTTCACTTTGTGTTTCCATTCACAAGGCTTCACTCTCCCTCCCCCTGCCGTGTCCTCTCTGGAGATCCTAAACAATCTACAAAAATTACATTTTTTTGCCCAGATAATGATGTTATTTGAGGATTCAGATTGTTTAGGTGCATCCCAAGTAAGATACTTAGCAAGAGCTGGAACTCTGAAATTATAATAAGATGAAAGGCAGGGCCTTTGCTGCTTCTGTTCCAGACTAAAGCTGAAATTCTGATGGATTTTGACTTTTCTGACACTTCTGTGGGTTTAGATTGGTACAAGCAGCCCAAATTTAAACACAGTTCAGTTTGTTTGTTTGTGGGTTTTTTGTTCATGTGTTTGGTTTGGTTGGGAGTTTTTTGTGTTTTAAACCAAGTCATGAGCAATATCTGTGTTACTGACACTTAACTCCCCACTTGTTTGTTTTTAAGAGTATCTGGTTTTAAGGTTTCTGGGCAGAAAAACTCACCGGCAATCATTAGTTCCTGCTGATGCTCAGGATTTTGTAATGCCAATTTGAAACGTGTTTGTGGATAGCACATATGAGGAACAGGGAATGGTAATGTTGTTTTAATTCATTATTGAGCTCCTTTTGCAGTGACAGTCCTACAGTTATTTGGGAATAATTTGAGATGCTTTCATTTCTGAGCTGTGTTTGCTCACTGTTTAAGCAAAATAAATGCCATCCCACCAAAACCTGCTTGGGTCCAGAAAACAAATCAAGACAGATGATTTGATTCCTGAGAAAGCACAGAACAGCTGGGGCTAGCTTTACTGCACTCAGTAACAGCCCCCCTGCTGCCTGAAGGGAATGACAGGAGAATTCCACATGAAATGATACCAGTGTTAGAGTATTTTAGAAAATATATTTATTGTGAAAGGAAATAAGTATGTAAATAAGTTGAAGTTACTTAAGTATAGGTAACTTATTTTTCAGGGACTTAAATATTGAAAGGGACTGGCAGGAATGACAGGGAAGTGAGTTTTTTCGATTCAGAAAGGTGCAGTAAACCAAATTCAAAGAGTATTATGTCTTTAAAATACATGGCAGTGAACTGTTCTCAGGTAGTTCATGATGATTAATCCAGGATAAATTGTGATTTTATACCCTGAGGACTTGCTTGCTCATCAATTATCATTTCATATGTGGGATTAAACTCTGCTTGCATTGTGAATAACAAGTGCTCTCACATAAGGACATTGTGGCCATTAGTAATAACTCAGAAATCAAGTTTTAATAATCTTTTTTAAAGTTGGTATGAGCAAGCCTGGCTCAGCTGAAGGGATAGGTTATAAACAGCAGTCCATTACTCTTTTTAACCTGTAGCATTGGGGTGATTAACTTTGGTTCATTCTGTCTACCACCAACAGAATTAAAAAAAGTGACAAACGAAATGTTGGCTCGCAGCTGACACCCATTTCCTCCATCTCTGGCTCTTGCACATTCTCCTGTCCCCACTCAGTGCCTGGGCCCAGGACACTGCACCACCAGAGCTCTGGCTCTTCCCTCCTGCTGAAGTGGGAACTCCATGTCCACTTTGTTTCCTAAGGGTGCCAGGGAGATCACACAAATACATGAAGGGAATATCCATTTATCCATTTCCTCATCTCCTAGATTCAAAGATCACATCTTTGCACTGTGAAATCTCTTAGCTGCTGGGAACTGGGTGGGCAGAGAAAAGAAACCTGGCTCTGTGCTTGCTCCATGTCCCTTACACCTGGCTATTACCTGTTTCCAGAGGCAGTGTCCTGGGCAGATTTTTGCTGTGGTTGAGGATAGCCATTCCTCAACTCATAGGAGCAAGAGCTGAGCTTCTTTCGTGTCCAAGACCCTCTCAAATCCACAGCAGTGATCCCAAGAGAAACACAAGGAATGTAAGGGGCTGGAAAAAGCTTTAATGAAAAATGGGTAAATGTGAGGAGTTCTGAGAAAATAGAGCCCACCATTTCGTGATTTTCAATTATTTGTGCACGAGGACATCACTGGTGTCAGGCAAGGCCTGACTCAGAGATATGTTTCAGTTACATTGCTATGAGTTGGACATAATAAAAATATTTAGGGTTTGAGAACATTTGTGGTGTCTTTAACACCTGCAGGGTAATAGGAGGGGGCAGATACAGAGTGTGACCGATTTGTGCTGGCTCCTTGTGTCAGATCTCCGCCCATCCTGGGGGAGTTGATGGCTTTTGCTCCTTTCAGATCCCCACAAGCACCCCTGCCCGGGTCAGTGCTGGTATGGAGCAGCCAGCCCTTGCTGAAGTCAGTGATCCACACATTGCACAGCTGATTGTCCATAGGGAAAGCCCCTTTGTGTTTGCCTGAGGTATTGGCTTCCTTTTCCCATGGCTGGGAGGGGTATTACAGTACTGTTCAGTAAATGTTAACTATCCCAAATAATTAATATCAGGCATGCTGGAGAGCACCTGGGGGAAAGTGAATGGAATGGAACTCAGAATGGAATGATTCTGTAATGTGATAGGGAAAGACCTCCCCTGGATAATGAGCAGGAGAAGAGCAATTTCTGCTGCAGTATCCATGGGTCATTCTTCCCTTTAGAAAAGAGAAGGTTCTCAAGGTCTTTGAGGTAACTCAAGTAGCCTTTGTGTTTTTTAATACAGGTGAATCTTCTAGGAAAGCTCACTATTTAGTGGGTGTTCTGTCTACAGAAAAGATAACCTAACATATTAAAGTGGAACAAGCCAATTTTTGAACATTTTCCATAATAATCTAGTATTAGGAATATTTACAGGAAGTGCTGACAAATGTAGAGCAATAGTTGAGTAGTCTTTAAAGTAAAATGAATTAGCATTAGGTGTGTTTTTATTCAATTCAGAGGCCAGATGTGTGTTGCAAAGCTGTATTTACTGTGTTGGGACAGCCCTGAGACAATCAGGCAGGGGAAAGGTATTCTCAGTCTAGAGGGGCTGTTCTTCCCAGCTCACAAAAGAAATGGCCCCTTTTTCTGAGCACTGTTTATGTGGCTTACACTGGGAGGGTCTGAGGCTAGTAGCAGCTCAGGGAACTGGAGCTGGATATGGAGCAGGCACGAATCCACTGTCTAGGCAAGCTCCAAACATAACTCTTGCACTGGCTCCTTTCCTCCTCCTTTCCTTGCCTGTCCATAGCAGCAGAGGTGCTCAAGGCCCTGGCTGAGCACAGCACCTGCAGCCTCAGGCCACTTCTGCAGGCACAGGGGACAGTGGATGGAAGGGGACAATGGATGGAAGCTGTAGCTGCTGAAGGGAAACAGAATTCCTGGTGTAGGACGTGACTGGGACACTTAGCAGGCACCAGTGGGCAGCTTTATCTTCATGTCCACACTCAGTAAATGAGGTGCTGACGGTCTGGGCTCGACGGAGCCGTGATCCATTGCCACTGTGGGAAGGAGCTGCAGGAGCTCCTGAGCCCAGGAGAGATCCCAGAATTTATTTAGTGGAAGTCTCGTGTGCCCTGTAAATGCACAAATATCTACGCACAGACACTGGCTTGGTTCTGGAGAGGTTTTAATGCATTCAGATTAAAAGAGAGTGAGAGTTCAGGGCACACTGAAACTGCTCTACCTCACACAGCACTGTCCATTTATTCTGCAGTTTTGGTGTGATTTGGGGGCTTACAGCAAACCCGGGGTGCCCATGGCCTAAACCCCAGTGTTTCTGCAGGTTGTGGTTCTCTGGATTAGCTCTGCGAATGTCTTACTTAAAGAAATACCAGCTAGGAGAGCTCTGGACTAGAAATTTGGGTTCCTTCTAGGGGCACCAAACCTGAGTCTGATTCTTTCAGCCACACAGCAGCTCTTTACATGAGAGCCCTCTAACAGGGGAGTAGTTGGGCCATCCTCTCCATCCCAGAACAGCAGAGATACAGCCACTGTCACAAGGAGCCTCAAGAGAGAGAACAGCTTTTTGCTCCCTCTGTTTCCAGTTCTTCAAAATCCTTGGCAGTTCAGTAGCAGGTCTTGTATCACTTCTATAGCAAAAGAGAGTGTGGCTGGTCTTTGGGGGTGTTGGAAATCACAACACCTTGGCATTTCTATTTCCAACAAGCCCATTATCCTGAGGGGCCATGAAGGGTGAAAGATGGGAAATGGTGCAGATGGGGGTTTCTTGAGACTGGTTTAACAAGAAAATTAAGAATTTTTCCTTTTAAGAATGCCACTGCCTTCATCCCAAGGGAAACTCAGTGTTCCCAAGGAACAGTTATTTCTCCTTTCATCTCCTTTCAGTGTCCCCAAGGAAAAGTTATTTCTCCTTTTGTCCCACACATGCAGCACTGATGGACATAGCTGGACATCCACCTGCAGCAGCAGTGCTGGGAAGTTCCAGTGGAATCATCAAACACACAGAGGAGCCACTGACCTCTCTTCTCTAAGAGCTTGGGAAAAACAAACTGGCAGAGTTAATCCATAGACAGCTGTTAGAGAAGCCTGACACTGATACCGTGTGGATGGGCTCCTGCTTAGTCTGAATCTTTTCTCCTACAAATGTTGGAATATTTGCAGTAGGTGTGTTTCCATACAGGGTAAATGCTATGAATCCCTTTTTTCATTAAAATTGGGAATATGTAGGCTTGAATACAGCCAATCATGCTCTGAAATTACATGTTCTGGAAGGTTTTACTGAAGTATTTATTTTTGCTGTAAATATGTCATTGGAACGAAGCAGCCAGGCCCAAGGAAGCCCAAGGTCATTGTATGCTGTGATCAGCAGTGGATTTGTTCCCTGTTAGCTTTGCTCTCTAGTTCCCCAAGGCAGCTGCAAGTGGGATCTGAAAGCAGCCGGGACTCACTGCCCTCACTTCGCCAGCTCCACCAGCTGGAGCAGGGGCAGAGCCTGATTCCACCAACATGGGGATTTGGCAAGAGGTAGCAGGACAGCAAGCAGGGAGCAAGTGGCAGAAGGAAGGAGCAGCTGGTGGCATTTGGGTAGGTGGTACTGTTGGATTTCTCTTTAAAGGTGTGGGCATGTGTAGAGTTTGGGAAAGGGAGGAAAAGTAACAAGAGCTCCTGTTGGTGCATCACCACTGGAGTCAGTCCCCCACTCCCAGTCTCAGCTTATGCCCAGAAGAATCCCCTGGCTGCTGAGTTTCTCTGGAGCAACAGTGACACCCTGTGGGTCAATTTTAATTGTGTTCCGCATGGAAATGTTTGTTCCCACCCCCTCCACCTCTGCCTGTGTGGAAACCAGCAGTTGGAATTCAGGCAGCATCCTTGGCCATCTGCTTGGCGCATCCCTAGACCTGACAGCACAAGAACTGATGGATGGCAGAATTGTTCATAGACCAGGGTGCCAAGAGCCGCATGGAAATTCAGTTAGCAGGATCATATTATTGAGAAATAGTGTTTTAATTGGCAACTGATTGGTAATCGGATATTGCACATATTTCATTAGGAAGACACAGAGAAAGCTTGGTTGTGCATGGACAACAGAAGGCTGAGGCACTTGGTTCCATGCAGGAATTTAGGGATGGCAGTGTCCTTGTTTTAATTTGGGAGAATGCAATTAATTAATGTCTTTCAAGTCTCTGTTCCCATCGTGGTGACTCCCCTTTTTATTTTGGTTTCCATCTCTGAGCGTAACTTTTGCTGCTGTGCTTGCCAGTCTGCTTGCAAGACTTTATTAGATTTAGACCTAATTTTTTTTTCCTGGCATATTGAATTTGTTGCTCCAGAGGATTTTTCATTCCAGCTGGGCTTCGGTTATTCTCACATTCCCCCAGGCTCCATTCTGAGTCCTACTGTGATTTGCATTTGTAGCCTTTCGATGAGCAAACATTAGAGCTCCTCCAGCTCTGTACTGGCACATCCTCTCCGATGGCACTCACCTCCCGCTGATCTTGGAAGAAAACTGGATGCTTTGCATAATATTTCCATGACATTCAATTATGGAGATCTTCACATTTAAAAAAACATGGAACTGGGAGAAGAGTGATCTGCTATTAATTAGCTGTCTGATGCCCTGGACTCATGTTGATAATAATGGTTCCCCTTGGCTATGGTTTTAGTAATCCATAGGAAAACATGCCATTAGAGTTATTAAAAATTCATTTCTGAAGAGTACTGGCAGTTTGAAAAGTGGCATTCGGTCTTTTAATTTACTACTCTTTTAACAGAGCAGTTTTAAATAACAAACTCCAGAGCTGAAGTACTTATTTCCAGCAAACTTGAAGATAACATCTTCCTGTTAGCACATACTTCGCACACAAGCACTGCATTGTCTGCTTAAAAAAGTTTTGAAATCTCCGTTATTGAACATACTGGGTCAAATGATGGGAAGGGATGAGGTTTCTAAAGATGAACCACCCAGGCTGATGGTTAAGGTCCTTTCCACCTATTTCTTCCTAATACACAAAGCCATGCCTAGACATTTCTGCACATCCAGGCAAACTTCTTCAGTGGATTTTTGAAAATGTCTGTGGCACATGTCTGTTCATCCTCTGTCCTTCTTGGTCTCCCTGCACCATCCTTGTGTTAAAATCTGGCCCCTGCCTTGCCATAAGTACAGTGTATTGGTCTGGATTAAGGACTGTCCTGCATCTTGTACCTGGCATTGCTTCTCCCAAGTTTTCCGTGCAGGCTGCCAAAATACTCCTGGTGTGCCCATGCCTAGAAAGAGAGAACCATGATTTTCAGTATCACCACACATCACCTTTCTTGTAAAATCAGCAACATCTACAAGGATTTTCTTCTTGGAATCATAGCTTTAAAAGTGAAGAAGTAGAAAATAGAGCCCACAACCTAATAATCTCCTAATCTTGTGAAGCGGCAATTCATCACAGTGCCATTATTTAGAAACATAAATCTAATGCCTTTGCTGTACCTATAAGGTGGTCTACAGCAGATTGGTGGGGTTTAATTTATTGAAAAGAAATTAAGGGAGATAACAATCCAGCAATTTATCAGTTCCAAAACTACATTCCGTTGGGCATTAAACATTAATTAATAAAATAATGCAGGTGCAGTTTGTCATTAATACTTTTTTTTTGTGCAATCAATGTTTCCATTTTCTAAATCGATAAAGATTGTGAGTTCTGTTTTTTCACCATATCTGCATATTATCAGGGCAAGGGGATGCCTGTCAGAGCAGAATGTATTGGTGCATTATCCCTTCAAATTTGTTCTGCTGTCTTTGAAGGAAGATTATTTTTACCCACAATGCAACTTTTGGGTTTTTCACCAGGTTCTTTTGGCCTTATTTGTTTGTATTCACCAATTTTCCTTCTTGCACTTTAACATGTTTAATAAACCTTGAGTGTTTCTTAGGTGTAGGAGTGCCCTTACCCTGTGAGATGTTGTCCCTGGAAAGGGAGTTACTGATCTGCAGCAAAAAATACTTACATTGATTTATGCTCATTTATGCTTCTATTGTGTGAGCTGTAAAGGCAGAAGGTTCTGAAGGTTATTCTCAAAGTGTGCTTAGGTCTTGTACTTTCTTTCCTCAAATAGTTTAAATATGTAACTGAGGAGAACTTGCATCCAGAAGAGACCAAAAGCAGTTCCTTAGGAATGCCATTGGCAGAGCAGCTGCCTTGTCCACAGCTCTGTGCACACAGCACAGGCCTTGCTCTGGCATGAAGGATCCAGCTTCTTAAAGGTTCCTTCCTTTGAGTTGTGCTCTAAGAGATATCTTAAATTAAAATCCATCTAAATGATGAGGAAAGATACTTCCCAAGTGCTTGCAGTTTATCCTGAAGGACTGTCCAGCTTGCAAACTTTCCATATGTTTGGAATTATTAGAGCATCAGACTGCATTTTTTAAAATTATTTTTAATGACTCGAAAGCTAACTGGAAAATTCAGATGTAAGTTTTTCTAAGCATGAGAGTTTTCAGTTACACTGCAGTGGTTGAAGTAAATCTCAGTTACAGTGCAGTGGTTGAAGTAAATCTCAGTTACACTGCAGTGATTGAAGTAAATCTCAGTAATCTCAGTGTCTCTCACCTTCCCATATCCTTAACTTTATTATATGTGGTGCTGAGGCACTTTTCTCACAATTTACCCTGCAGTTCAGGAAGTCTGGGATTTTGCCTGGTGTAGCTGAGAAGAAAAGTGCCACCTACATGGAAATGGCAGTGATTTAAAACAGCTTCTGATATTTAAAAGAAAAAAAAAAAAGGAGACTGACAGGTATTTCCTGAAGACCTTGTTAAGGCTCCTTAATAATTTGCCTGGTTTTCAAAAAATGCCAAGTGCTTGACAGGTGGTGAGGAATGGCATTTACCAAAGTGATGGAAAGTAGTGGAGAACCTGGGAGTTCCGAAACACAAATGGTGATTGCTTCTGACTGCACTCTTTTCTCATGTCATCTTCTTAAATATGTCATCAATTGAAAATTTTAGATGCAAAACTGAGTGACAGAATCTTCTTATTACAAACTTTCACCCACTTTATGGCATTTTGATTAAAGGCAATCCTGAACTGGTTTTGTTGCCAAACAGCAGCTCTGCCAAGGGGGCAGCAGCAGGGACATTTCCAGGCTCAGCAAGGTGGCTGAGAAGGTGAGGAGGCCTCGTGCACAGTGCACAGAGATGGGCTAAAAAAAGGAGAGCAGCTCCTCCTCCCCAGATAAATTCTTGTGGCCATAAAAGCTGGAAAGGTAGAAAGTATCTTTCAACAGTCACAGCCACGAACTTCTCAGAGGAAAGTGCACGTGGTTTTGCTGTGTTTGAAAGACGTCTGGATGGAACATTCTGGGGGATGAGCTTGGTGGGATTTTCCTCTTTCAATAAAGATGTGGCATTTGAGGAATAGCAAGTAGGAGGCAGTGCTGTACTTGCCGTGGTGCCAGCCGGTGTCTGCTGCAGGAGCAGAGCGGGAAAGGCGTTTCCTTAGTCTGGCCTTGCAGGCCGAGCTGTGAACTGGGAGCAGTCGGGGCTGGCAGGAGGGGAAGCAGAAGGGACTGTACCTATGGAGGGGGGGCGGCCCCTCAGCAGCAGAAACAAGGGGCAGTTTCACAGGTGCCTGATCTTCTTTGCAAGTGCTTCCCTGGGAAATGCAAAGGGAAAAGCAGCCCGGGCTGATGCATCTTTGGCATTTACAAGAGAGAATATTTTGCTCCTTGTGAATTATTCCTCTGCAGCTTGGCCATGCATACAAAAATGGCAGGATATGTCTTGAGTGTCACCAGAGATGCTGTCATTCCCCTTTGGGTGGTGGGACCTCAGAAGTTGAATGGGATACTGGCTAGAAAAGGATCACAGATTGGAAGGTGTGCAAGAAACTCTGCAGATGTTGGTGGCATGGTGCAGAATGGGGCAGAAAATCAGAAAAGGCTTTGAAGAGACATGACAGTCAATGCTTATTTTGAAATAGCTGTTACTGTTTTTTTCATGTTTTCTGGAAGAGGATTTGAATCCAGGCTACATAAGCTGGAAAATGAGGGGGAGAAATTGTGGATAAAAGTGAGAAATCAAGGGATTTGTGAGAAAGACATAGATTGTGGCATGTTTCAGTTTTTTCAACCAGGGTGTGCTTTATGGCCTGCGAGCTGAATACACAGAAAAATTAACACCACCCTACGTCACCCTCTGGATTTGTCAGATATGTGACATTTTTGACACTGTGTTCCTGGTTTAAAGGCACAAAAGAAGCTAGGAGAGGTAGAGTATTGAGGCAGCTGGTCCTTGTTCACCTGCAGTCAGTGACCCAGAGATGGAAAACTCTGCTGGAATGTGTACACACCCTTCATCGAGAGACTGTGAAAAGCTAGCAATATTTTTGATGCTTGCAGTAACTTGTAGGAGTTGCCTGCATTTTTTCTTGTTCTTTGTATGTAATGATTCCAGTGTGTTTAATGTACCCAGCACTAAGCGTGGTGTAGTAATTGATTTCACCCTTACCACTCCATGTGGACATTTCAGGGGCAGGAACACATATTTCATCATACAATTTGAATTTTGACGAGAATTTGAAAAGTGTACAGATAATCCAAAAGTCACTCCTTGTAGTAAACCTTGTGTTAAGATTTCCTGTGTCTTCAATCTGTTGAAGCTGAAGGATTATGCTAAAGTTAGCATTACAGCAAGAGCTGTAGTGGGAACTAATATCTTAACAACTAAAATATTTATAGCTAAATTCACATCTAATACACTTCCCTTTGTAGGGAGGTGAGGGAAAGGATATTTGTGGAGCCAAAGATTTCTTGGGCTGTGTTTTCCTGTAAGTCAACGTAAAATCAAAATACTTGGGCTGGACACAGCAAATCCACTATTGTGAGTGAGGATGCTTTTGATACGTGCACTGATTTTGGCTGTGAAGGAGTTCACTTTCTTCATAGCAGCTGGCACAGGGCTGTGGTTTCGATCTGTGCTGAAACCAGTGTTGATAATTCAGTGATTTTGTTATTGCTCAGCAGCGCACTCACTTTTACTTTTCTGATTCTTTCCCCCATCCCACTGAGGGGGAATGAATGAGGGGCTGTGTGAGGCTTAGTTGCTGGCTGGGATTAAGCCATTATGTGTTTAAGGTCTGTCTCTTTCCGTACTTCCAAGAGATTCATTTATTTATTTGTTATGATGTTATGATTCCTGAAGAGCTCTCTGGCCTTTTCTTGCCTGACCCCAACTGCAGCAATACACTAATGCCCTGTGCATCCCACACAGAGCTCTAACTCTCTTTTCCCTCTCTGTTCAATGTCCCCCTCATTTCCAAGTTCACCATTTCAAAGTCCCTCCTGAGCCTCCAGGCTCCTTCAGCAGAAGGAAGCTCCAGGGCCTCCTCCTTCCTTCCTGGCCTCTCAGTGGATCCAGTGGAGCCTTGAGCATGGGATAGAGAGCAAAGCTGTGCCATGGAAATCCTGGTGGAAATTCCATGCGCAGTTTGGAGGCACTCATCAACGTGACAGTAAATGAAAAATAATAATGACAATCTCTGTAGCACAAAACCACAAAGAACATAAGATGCCCGGTATTTTCTTCAACCTCATTTCTGATTCCTTTTGGTAACTGTTGGTGCCACTCTCTGGCACCTGGCCAGAGATCATCGCTTAATCTGGATTCATTTATTCATTTCACATAATTATGACTGTGGATTACGACGGCTGCAGAGTTCAAAGCTGTCTCTGTTTGCTGTGATTTGTCTGCAGCGTTACTGAGGGGTGTGTTTTCAGAGACTGAGCTGGGCTAACAGGGTCACTCAGTGATGTCGAGCTGCATTTAGCAACAGGGAAGAGGACTTTTTTTTTTTGTGTAAATACTGAGGAGCTGATCAGCACACAGGAGTGGGGAAAAGGAAGAACCAGGAAACCTGGAATATGAGAGGCAGTGAAAATCCCAGGCAAGGATACCTTCCCAAGCCTCCTGGGCAGTAGGATGGCAGTGGAGGGGCACTGAGACATTTCTGGGCTGGGAATTCCAGGAGCAAACTGGGACATGGCAGTGAGGACAGGCTGGAGCTGCAGAGCCTTCCCGAATGCCTTTCACAGGGAGTGACCCATGGTGAGTTCCCATGGAGCTCTGGGAAAGGGATTATGTGTGTTTTAAGAAAAGCAGGGATGCTCTTGCTGTGGGGTGGTAATGGCAGGAAGTGTTGGAGCCCTTCCCAAACTCCTCCCTGGCACCGAAGTGCCCCAGGCATGAACAGCCTGGTGGTGCATCCACCTCGAGCTGAGGCAGCTCTGTGGCTCCTTCAGCTCTGGGGCTTTCTGTGACCTCTTGTGTCAGGTAATGGAGAGCTCTGAGCCTCTGGGCTCACAAATCCTGGTGATTTCACGGTGGGAATGGAACCTCGCTTAGGGCTTAGCATTGCTATTCCAGCTTCATTGTCGCTCCTTGTTCTGGGGTGTGTGTCACCCATCTGATGCCCAAGCCACGTTATTCTCAGAGCAGGATCAATACTGGCTGGAGCCCGTTCAGCAGTGCCAGGGTTGGCACTTCTGAGGGGAATGAAGCAAACACAGACTTGCCCTTTTACTCTGGACATTGAAAACAAGGCAAGTTTGCCTTTGCAAGTGTGGGTTTCCTTGTGTTCCTGCTCCTTTTTGTCTTTTTAACATAAAGCAGTGCTGCCTCGTGCTCCACAGCACAGGAAATAGAGGAGGCTCCCTGGATAAAAGCTGAGTGGTTCCCTGCTACCTCCAGCCCTGTTCTGCAGTGGATTTTCTGTGCAAACCCCTTACAAGGGCAGTGAACAGGCTGCTGATGGGAGGGATCCTTTCTGTGCTGTCTGTGGTTTGCAAACCCCTCCCTCCCACTCAGATCAGCAGCTTGACTCACGTAATTAATGGCCCCAGACAGAATTCAGTGTTGGCTTAAAACAGTTGTTACCGTCCAGCTACTGGTTAAATGTGTAATTTTTCAATTTCATTCAGTTCTTTCCTTCTGCTGGAATCAGCCTGGCAGCCCTCTCACTGCAGTGATTTCCCCCCCGTTTGCTCAATGAGCTCCAATCCTGGGAAGTTGCACAGGGCTGCATCAGGCACTGAATTTATATCCTATAACTTCTCCTGAGAAGGGCCAGAGGCAGTTCAGGAGCTGTGGGCACCACACTGGAGCAGCCCCTTCCATCCTCTCCTCTGCTCCTTCCCGAGCCACAGCAGTGCCGTTGTCAGTGCTGACAGGCAGAGGGGCGGGGCTGCCATGGTTGGTGATGGGCAAGGGAATGCTGCTTTTCCCCTTCCAGGAGAGAGCATTTCCCAGACAGAAATAGGAATTCTCCTCTGCTCCCAGGGGCTATGGAAGGCTGGAGATGCAATGGCCCATGCTGTGGCTTGGGCCTGCAGGAATATTTACCACTCTGGGCAGGATCATTGTGCAGCAGGGCACTGCTGGGCTCAGTGAGGTGGGGGTCTTTTAAAAGGGGCCCATTAAACACCACCACTAATTGGGCTCCCTCAGCCTGCACACATTCCACTGCACACTGGAGGGGACACTCCAGGGAATACCTGCAGCAGCACTGGCATCAGCAGTGCTGAATTGGGCCACAGAGAGAAATCTTAATAGGATGGGGCATCAGTGAGT
>VWZV01015026.1:0-122999 GCA_013397155.1 Irena cyanogastra
CTGTAGTTCATCCCATGCACATTTTGCCTCCAAGAAAAGCTTGAGTTTGCTTACTAGTGTGGAATAAATACAAGACTAATAAAATTGGCAATTAAACTGATCACTTTGGAGGACATGCTCATGCTTTTGCATGTCAGCCCTGTTCCCAAGGGCTGTTACTCATCATGAAACATTTTAATAGAAAAAACTCAGATCCCATTAGCTCAGATTACTTCTGTGAAAAATGCTTATTTTATGATTGGCTCTTTGCAAATATTAAAATGAATACTATATGTGTTATGTTGGAAAGTTATGCTGTATTAATCTCTTTTNTGGCAGGAACAAGACAAAACCCTTCAGACATTCACTTGC
The DNA here is from genome assembly GCA_013397155.1 of Irena cyanogastra. Lineage (NCBI taxonomy): Eukaryota > Metazoa > Chordata > Aves > Passeriformes > Irenidae > Irena > Irena cyanogastra. Next base: position 352 of record VWZV01015026.1, read on the forward strand.
AGCTCTCCTGGATTTCTGCAGCCTGTTGTGAAAAGCTGCTGTAGGCAGAGTATTTGGAGTTGGTTTGGGCCTTTATGAAACATGGGTGAACAGTATGCAGGGCTCTCCTAGCAGAAAACTGCTGGCCAGCGATCATATTTTAGTAGTCCCCTGCGATGGCTTCACACAGCAACAACCCCAAGGCTGCTGAGAGGAAGGCACACAGGAAGACAACCCTCTTATTTCTGAGGGAAAATCTTCGACAGCAAACCGAGTTGTCAAACAGCTGTGAGAAATACTCACTCACTGATAAAGCTGAAAGAGGACAATGCCACCTAAGCAAAACCGTTTATGGATATAAACGAGTCAGCTGAGCCGAGTGCATTTCGCTATCGAGGCACACCTCCCCTCAAATGCACAAACCCTTATGCCCTTGCCCAGCCCATGGGGGTGCCTGTCTCCTTTCCCATTAGCTGCTACTCAGGAACTTCCATTCTTTCCAACCGACCACCTACCAGGCTCCAACCAACACCTCCCTCCCACTCCCCTTTCTCCCTCTCGCCATAACCTGGTTCACTCCCCTTTTCCTCCCGCCCACACTCACCAGGCTTGGCCTCCTGCTCCTTGCACTTTTGCCTACCTGACATGAGTGTGCCTTCCTCTGGCTACCGACCATGGCTGAAGCAAAACACTATTCTTTTATCCCTCACACAGCGGACCTGATGTTTCGAGACATGGACCAAAGGGGGAACCTTTCTGTGTGTTTGGTCCAGGCCGGGTTATGCTCAAGGCAATGGAGTGTCAGAGCACTTGGCTCCTTCTCTCCTCATTGTGTCCGGCACGCACAGGAGCCCACAGCTCCTGCAGAAACCATCACAGCACCAGTGGGAGCAAACTCTTATCCAGTCCTCACATAGAGCTGTGGTGCCCAGCACTGCAGCTCATTGGAATGAGGAACTGTTCCAGCCCTTTTAGAAGGAGCTAAGGAGGTTTGGCCTTCAGATCAGCACCTTCCCAGCTCTTGATTTGCTGCCCTGGGTGATCTGCTGCTTGTGGCAACACTTGTTTCACAGCTGACAGCCCTGCTCTGCTGGCCAGCAGCCATTGCAGGAGCTTTTGCCAGTGACATTGAACCTTTCAGGTCTTCCTAAGGAAAGCTCAGGGCAGAACATGTCAAAAGAGCATTGCCTGAGCGAAGCTTTTAACACTGTCTTTTCTCTGTGCTCCTTGCCTCACACAGTAAATATCTGAGGAAGGACACTGAAGTATTTCTAACTCAGAAGATTTCATTACAAAGAGAACTACAGATGACATGCACATAAGAGGTTGTCAAGACCTCAGCAGCTGAGAATGCAGATAACAGGCTGGAAACTTTTCCAACCCCAGCACTGCCGGTTCCAATCCAGATACTGGCATAGGTGAGCCTCCCAAATGTAAACCAGCGTGTATTCCTGATGGCTTTTCATTTGCCTCTATTAAATGATGAGGGTTTCATTTCAGTGTCTGGACAACCTCTTAGACATGGACTAAAGGCTTTTTCTGGGGCTGAGTCAGTGCAGAAAATGGTAGTGGGGAAAATCAGTGACTTTCAGCCATTTCCCACAAGTCAATGTAGCAGCTGAGACAAAAGTTGTCAGTACCATTTCAAGTGCTTTGGAAAGATGTGTGCTTATTTATTAGAAACCTTCTACAAGCTGTAAAGAACTAAAAGGGGAGGAAAGTATAGAGGCAGCTGCTGCTTATAGCAAAGACATTATTTTGCTGTAATAAAGGTTTGGATAGAGTTGGTTCTTCAGAATGATACAGAGGAAGTAAGAGAATGCATGCAACTGATGGCCTTTTCTATGTCTGAATTATGTCCTGTGAGTTAAACCTGAGAGTTCTTGACAACATCCTTGTTTTCACTGTGACATTTGCTCAGACAAGGAGGAAAAATGTGATAAACAGCCTAAACCAGTTGAAAATATACAAGGGCATTTCATGCTAGCAGGAGATCAATCTATCTTTTCCTTTCTGCAAAAGGTTTCTGGAAGACACCCAGCAGCCTTTAATTCCAGCAGATAAATATATATATAAATATATATATATACACACACATTTTCAGGCACTTCTATTCTAACGGTTCTTTAGCATTCTTTCTATTTTTTCTTTCTTTATTTAAACTAATGATATTGCTGAATATACATTTAATTGACCCTTCAGGGTATTAAACTAACTGTCTGAAGGAAAATTTAGGAAAAGCAGACAAGTCTGACCTTGTGTCATAAAATAAGAGGGCTTGCCAGAGCCTGGACATAGAAGCCTTGTGCATGAGAGCTTGACCAAAACACAAGCAGAAATCTGATAGCTGAAAAAATATCCCATAGTTAACGGCATGTAAACCAAGGAGCCTCTGTGAGATTAAGTATCAGGTACTATTACACTCTGCTGCACTAGGACATCTTTTTGGCTCAAAGACCTATTTATCCTAGAGCCCTTTACCAGGCCTGAGCTGAGTGTAAATGCAGACCCTCTCTACACATAAGGAGGCCTTTATTCTCTTGTAGTGAAACAGAGGTCCAGCTGTGACCCTTCCTGGCCCTTGTTCCCACCTCTTCCCAGGGCCCTCCTCAAGCAACTGACTGACTGTTTGAAGTTTGGCAGACCAGCAACAAGGGGAATTTGTATTTGGTTCCACTGAGTCTTAATGAGACCTTCATTATTGCTTGTCCCTGCCTCTACTGATGCTGGAGCTCAGGGAGTTTTTTAAACACATCAAGGCACATTTAAACTCTTACCCCTAGGCAAATTGGCCACTTTGTCTGATCACAGCCTCTTTCGCTGATATAAAGGTCCATCTGTGAGACTGCACACACAGCTCTTGTGAAAGCCCCGCTGACCTCGGTATGTGCTTCAAATGTTATGTACTTAGTACCAGTCAATAGCTTCTCAGCTGCTGGAGTTTTCTTAGGGCTCTGTGTTTGTGTGTGTCTTTATCACCACAAGGGCAATGTGTATTCTTTGAAACAGCCAAGTAGCTTTTAGCAAGATATTAGAAAGGTGAGGTGGTAATAATCGCCACTGAGTGGCCTCTCTTGTTAGCCAAAGTGCTATTGAAAGGATCTTGGCATTTTACACCATACAACTGCGTGTTTAGAACAGGAGGGCTTAGAAACCTTGAGGTGCTAAGTCTGCAGTAAAACTATAGAAATAAGTAATTTGCAGTTTACTGTCTGTGGTTTAAAAAAAAAAAAAGTGCTTAAATTCACCTGACTTGAAAAAAAATTGAAAGCGAACAAATATTATATGTGTAGTATTAGAGATTGTTTTTAACTTTATCAAGCAAGAAAGCAGTTTAGATACATTGTGTAATAAAATTGGTTTGGAAGAAAAAGCAAAATGGTGGTTTGAAAAGTCCATTAACAACTACAGGAGATAAGATTATTGGGCATTTGCATAATAATAAATGCAATATTGAGTACCACTTCTCATCTTCTAGTGGGTGGATCAGTATTTGCTAGATTCTTGTTTAATAACACTAAATAATGTACTGGTAACGGTGCATTTTTCTGGGAGAAATACTTTTTGTTTTCATTTTAATTTTTTTTCACTCAGATGTGTTTAAAAGTCCTTAGTACACTGAGATTGCACATTTTTGCAGAGCTAGGCACATCACTTGCTTATTCTATAACTTGTGATGTTTAACTAACATTTTAAATCACACATTCAAACCGTGGCGTCTAGGAGCCTCTATGTTGAATCAAATTAAGTCTCCAAGTCATTCAAACACTTTGCTTTTTTTTCCAACACATCTGTTTACAAACATTAATAATAAATAACCTTACAATAAAAATAATCTTCACACCTCAAAATAAAAGTATAAACATTCAAATCACATGAAATACCAGAAAACATTCAGGAGGCACCCTGATTTACAAAGATAGTAGGGAATAGTTCTTATACACATCTGCTGTTTATTTTGACACCTTTTCTTGATGATTCAATTCATTTTTTTGACAATTATTTCCAACATTTGTAAAATGTTTGAGCTTTAGCTATTAGCATGTAAAACAGGGCTACGATATCCTGTTGTCTTTCTCAGCAGCATTACTGTAAGTGACACATACTTTTGCTGCTTCAGAGCATATACACCTTGTATCACTTGTCTTCGCTGAGTATGAAAAGTCATTTCTTCCTCCTGGAAAGACTTGGCTGTGAGGACAGCTGAAGCTTGTGCATTACAGGCATACCACAAACTTTAACTTCGTGAAGATGTTGGCATTGAGGTGCCCCACAGAGTAAAGTGTGTGCACCAAGGTATATAACAACAAAAGGGGAAGCTGATTTCTGTTTCTAGCCTGAGAGGGTCCTGAGTTTCAAAAACTGCTGTAGGATTTTGGTGTTGTAAATGAAAGCAAAGTCCAAGCTGCTGCTTCTTAGAGTTCAATCTGCAGCTTGTTGTTGTGGCTTTTTTTCCTCATGAGAGGGCTCCCATTACAGTAGGACATCTGTCCAGCTGGAGAGCCTGGTGCCCTTAACAGCCTGAAACATTTTGGTGTTTGGACCTTTACAGATGGAGTAAATTAAAAGTGGATTGTGGATCAAAAGCAATTTCCGTGTTGTCCTGTGATCTCAGTGACCTTTGGCTGGGATCTTACATCCTCACGAAGGGGCACCACTATTGCTGTCATTTGGTGGAATCATCTATTTTGTTTGTACCAAGAAATCTAATTTCGAACAGTAAACAGCACATTAAGAAGCGAGTAAATCAATAAAAATTGTTCACACCTTATTTCTATTTTAAAACAAGCAGTTCCTTCCATCTGTCTGTGGTCTAAGCAACGCTGTGTATTTGTACTCTGTAATCATCAGGAAGCAATTTCCCCTCTAACTATGAGGGCAAAGTCTCCCCCAGACCTCCTGGGGTGATGAGCAGTCAGTAGAAGAGAGTGAATTGTTCCCTCTTTGCCAAACAGGCCTAATGAGGGTTGTGTATCTACATAAATCATAATATAAAAATAATACATATATATGATAGCTAGAATTTCAGCTGCTGTGCTTCAAAGGTCTTCAAAGGTGTCTAAGTGTTAGAAGGTGTGGAATTTGTATGAGATTGTAAGCAGATTTGGTTCTTCCGTTGCCTGCTTTAGGAGATTTTGAAAGTCTTGATGGTCATCTCTTATAGCTTTCAGCAAGTTGAATAATTTTGGAAACCTTCCCTCGATGACTGGAAGAGGCTGAGAGTACTGTAGAGGCTGGCAGTGAATTGTAGCCTTCATTTTTTTCTCCAAAAAATTGGCCAGTTCAGTCAGGTTGGCAGGCTGCTGTCAAGAGAAGCAGCTTTTTCTGCACTCTCTGCACCCTGCAGGCTGAGCACTCGCTCTAAGCTATCTTGTATCAGCCCCTTTGTGAGGCAAATCTGGCATAAGAATTCCGAATTGATGAGAATACCAGTTTATTAGTTTTGCCCTGAAAGCCTCCTGCTGAGGGATTGATGTTGTGGTCTGTCTCTAGTGGGGTGCTGCTCCTGCTGGCAGGCTGTTTCCAGTTTTTCCTGGGGAACATCTGGCTTTTCAGCATGAGTGACAACTACAGAATTAGACCTTACATTTTTCCTCAGTCCTATCTCAAGCTAAACTTATAGCCCTCTTCCTAATGAGGGTAGTAAGGACTTCATTGTTTGGCCTATAATTAGCTCTGCTGCAGGTCAGAGGGTGTCAGAGGAGATGGTTTTCTTCCCCCACAATAGCTGGTAGAAGATGGTCCTGGGTATTGTAGTTGTGTGTGGGAAGCTCCTTTGCTAGGGCTGTCTCAACGAGACATGGCAAACCCCACAACTTTCTTCTCTCCATGTTAGCATGATTTTCCTGTCACTTGTTGTTTTATTTTTCCAAGTATAGGAGTGTTCCATTGAGTTGCCCACACTGAACATGTAAACGTCAGGTTATCAGAAACCTGGAGGAGTTAGGATGGGTAATGGAGACAGAGAAAAGATATTTGTCTTCCAATGAGGAATGGTGCCATGGCTCATCCCGGCAGTGTCTGGGTCCTCTGAGGCAGAGGGATTTGCTGCAGCTGCCACAAGGGAACATCTCTTGGCAAGGCCTGTGCTGCTGTTGAAGTGTAACACCTCTCTCCTGCACTGGGGCATGTGGAGTGATCACCTGCACTGCCACGTGGGTGCTGCAGCAGGGCAGGCACTGATGCTGCTCTGCAAAGGCAGGGGAGAGCTGCAGGGAGTCAGCAAGAGGAGAAGAGACCAATTCAGGGTCTTGCACTCAGAACTGACCTGATAGACACAGATTTATTTCCCCGTGAAAAGGGTAATTGAGATCTCTGCACCTTGGGGATGTCATTGGGATACTTTCTCACTCGGCTTGCCAGTCACAGCTGGTAACTGAGGATGGAAACACGTGAGAGTGACAGGTCCATTTCCCCTTTGCTGCACAGTTCCTGGCAAGGGAATGTCTAGTCATGGCTGAAAAGAGATTTTGTTAAATAATCAAGAAGTCTCAGCAGTAGGTTTATGGGTATTTCCAACAGTAACTAATGAGCACTTAGGTGGCTTAGGTGAACTTAGATACCCCAGCTAAAAATCTGATTGAAAGCTGAAATAGCCAGTAAGTTATTATTTTATTTCTGTTCATGGTGAGACTACAAATAGATCTGGAGTTCTTCCAGTCTATTTGTGATTCAGAATTATTCATTGGATTTCTTCAAGTAATTGACTTTGCAAATCTTCACATGTTCACAATAGCACAGTTGCATATCACAATTCATGCTGTGATGTTTAATAGATACAAGGCTCTGGTCCTACTGAGTATTAAATCCTGCCATTAGTGAAAGCAAACAGGAGCTTTTACATTAAATTGAGACTAGGAATGAATCCTAATACAGTCCTACCAAAGCCTTCTTTATTCATGGTGGAGAGGAAGTCTAAATAATATCTGTTGACTGGGAAATACGTGCAACCAGATCTGTTTGAAAGAGAAGTCAAACATCTGTGCCCCATCAGTTGATTAGTGAATTTTAAGAACTCACAGATTAATCAGTAAATTGGAAGATTAAGCCTCCTTCCCTGCTACCAAATCACTGCAGGCATTTTCCCTGAAGTGCACATTGCTGACAAGATTTGGCAGATGGTGAATTATTTTGCTTTTCATGAATATTTTTCAGTGGCTGATTGACAGCTGCTAGGCACTTTTTCTTTAGACAGCAATAAGCCATATTTTCCCCATTGCTGTATTTATGGAGGCATCGCTTTTCTCATTTCCAAATGTGACATGGGTTTGTATGGTCTGGACCCTCCCTAAAACCACGGTGAAGGAAGCTCACAATCACACACTTAATCTTGAGGCTTTGGAGGGCTGGAGTACCCGTGGCCAGCATCCCGGACTTCGGGGCTACCAGGAGCTGCCGCAACAGGAATAGCCAGCAAGGAAAATGCAGGTGGCTGTTAGTTTTCGTGTTACACAGGCCAGGGCTGATGTATTTGGGCTTCACACCAGGAGATGGCAGGATAGTGCTGTCCATGCAGCGTTTACCAGTGCTTGTTACTGATCCCCTGCCTTTCTAGGGTGGGATTTTAAAGCTCAGGATATTGAGCCTCTGTTTGGTATTTATGAAAAATATACTCTATGTATATTCAGCAGTGCAATTAAAGAACTATCACTCTTGAGCCCGACCTGAGTTAAATGCACCAGATTCAGAAAACCACAAGCTTTATGAGAGTGCAGATGAAGGACAGAAATTCCAATTTACACTATTTCTCCAGAAACTTCTGTTCCACTTCTGTTGTTTTTCAGACACCTAGAAAACTGTGCAATTGGTGATGTCAACCCAACTTTTCTCTTGACCCTTTGTACTGCCTTCTCCCTCCCTATGAGTTTTATTGAGGATATTTTGAAAGTGAATTTGGGTTTAGTATTAGTCCTTTCCTTTCCTTTCCTTTCCTTTCCTTTCCTTTCCTTTCCTTTCCTTTCCTTTCCTTTCCTTTCCTTTCCTTTCCTTTCCTTTCCTTTCCTTTCCTTTCCTTTCCTTTCCTTTCCATCAGCATTTTCTTTCAAGCTCTGAAAGACAGAGGGATGATGACTTCATGCATGCCATATGGAGGGAATCTTTAACTTGTTCTACCTACTAAACCCCACCTTCCCATTCAACAGTCACAAAATCATACAGATTAAGAAAATGTTGCTGCCTGTTGCCATTAAGAGAAAATTCTACTTTGTCTTGGAGAAAAAAACAAAACTAGGTAAATTATGCTGATCTCTCAGTTAATATAATAGCTTTCCACTGCTAAATTTTATAGCCATAGACTATAAAATTTAAAGTGTGAGGTTTGATGATAGGGAAGTTTTGGACTTGTTTTATGTACTGGCTGAGGCCTTGCAAAGTACCTGGAAAGCTGCATTTTTTTTTTCTACTCTGTTATGTATGGATAAGGGGATTGCCATCAAAATGGAATTGTATTTTGCTGTAAATCATTAATCATAGGAATAGCAGTGTCAGTGATTAATTGGTCAGACAGAAAACATGTGCCTGACCCATGATAGTCACTGGAAAGGTGATCTGACTTTTTAGCCAATGGCAACTTATTGCTTTAAATCTGGGAGACCAAAGTCTCTGCTGCCTCTATGGACAGTGCCCAGACCAGCAAAGGTGGCTGCAGAGCCCATCCTTCTTTCATTGTGAACTCATTCCTGCCTGCTCCAGCTGTGTCCATGGGGTGTTTCAGCATGAGAAAACTCTGTTTTACTGGCTGACCCAACCCACTGCCAGCCCTGATTCCTGCTGCCATAGGTGCTCCCACTGGCTGCCTGCACTGATTTAGGCAGCCCATGGGAAAAGATCAGCAGCATCTATGCTGGCTCAAAATGTGCCTGGGCACTGCTTGGAGAGAGCCAAACTGGGCTGACTCACGCTACAGAGGGCCAGGGCCAGCATGTGGAGCTGTGCTCAGGGTGTGCTGTGCAGTGCAGGGTAGGGAAGTGCCATGTGCCTGTGACTGATGTCCTGGCAGGACTTGATCAGTCTGCAAGATCTGCTGGGTGACTCCTTGTAGACTGGGGGAGATTTGGCCCCCATCATGTCCGGCCTGCTTGGAAGGGTGCAGGGTCAAACCAAGCCAGTTGCTGCTGTGTGCAGGACAGCCAGCCAGGCTTGTGCCAGATGTGAGCCCTTGCTAAACTGATCATGTATGCAGGGCAGCTAGCTCACCACCCACTGACCAATGCTCAGCCCACCCCTGAGCTGAGATCAGCTCTTCTCAGCCAACTCCACCCAGTTTATATACTGGGCACGCCATTCCATGGTATGGAATATCCCTTTGGCCAATTTGAATCAGCTGTCCTAGCTGTGCCCATTCCCAGCTTCTTGTGTATGTGCATTTTGGCAGAGCATGGGAAACTAAAAAGTTCTTGACTTGGGGTAGCCACTACTGAGCAACAGCTAAAACACCAGTGTGTTATCAACATTGTCCTGATAGTGCTGCTATGAGGGAAGAAAATTAACTCTATCCTAGCTGAAACCAGGACACTGGGCAGGCTTTTCCCCCCTCTCCCTCCTCCTTGGTGCCAGAGGGCTTTACTGGTGATGGCTGTCTCATAGTTTGGCTGTGTGAGCAACATAACAGCATCAGGACAGGAACAACAAGTAGGCAGCATTAAGTCTCTCTTTGTCAAGAGCCCTGGGTTGTTATTGCAGCGCATACGCTGACTCTGGCATGGTTCATCAGGCACAAGAAGGACTTTAGTCCTGAGCAGCACGCTTGATTTACAGCTGTCACCTTTCTATTATCCTGCTGCCAGAGCCTCAGTACCCAGTGGTGTTCCATGCTGTGTCAGATTAAATGCAGGGCACAGCTGAACTTCTCTGCAGAATGACAGACACCAGGGAAGGAGATCTGTGCCAATGCTGAAAGCAAATGCCTTCCCTAGTTCGAAGGCTGGTTTTAAACTGCCTCCTCAGGCAGGTTTAGGCTGGTACCACCAGAGGTATGGTGGCTGGTAAACTGGTACCAGCCAATTTACGGTATGGAAAAAAAATTGTAAGCAAATTTTCCCCTCTCCAAGATCCTCACTGAAAGCTCCCATGTAAAATAGTGATTTGGTACCATGGGCCACAGACAAACCAGCCATGTTGTGACCACCTTGCTTTCAAGCTACTGTATGAGATGTTTTGAAAACTCCATAATTCACTGCTTTTTAGGCCTAGACCACTTCAAGAAAGGGACAACGCTGGTGTCCACTGCTTGAACTGTTTGTGCTGACACACAAAGAAGGGACCCATATTCCACAACAGGCCTCAAAATCTGTTCATTAACATTATCTCTGACTTTTTTTCTCAGCTGCCCTTTCTTTTGTTCCGGTGTAGATCCCTTTTTGTCAGCTTGTTTCCATCTAATTCAGAGCACCAGGTGCTCTCTGCACCTTTGAAAAGGGCCTTGCAGTGCTCTTCAGTAATTGCTTTGCACACCCTTCCATACAGCTGGGGGAAGGCATTGCTCCAGTCATTGGTAAGATGCATTTGTGTTTTTTACAAACTTAGGGGATGTCTAGGGCACTCAGCAGTCTGCAGAGACAGCCTGCTTTGTTGATGGTCTGATCATTTTATAAATGCTTCCAGCCAAATGGAAAGGAGCAGAAAGTCTTTGTGTGTGGAGGTTTGAATGAGCAAAGACAGCTAAACAGGAAACTGCACTTTTGGTGCACTGGGTGCATTTTGCAGCCACCACTCCTGCAGCCCAGGGATGTTCACGGCAGGGATTTACCAGAGCAGGCTTTCCATGCAACACTCTGGGTCAGGCACAGTATCCAGCACTCCATGTGTGGGGAGGAGTGTTACAGAAGTACCTGTAGACTTGCTCAAGCAAGTTATTTAGACTTGCTCAATAAAGTTATTTTTTCAAGCAATTTCTCAGTCTTTTTAGTCATTATTCTCCTCTTAAAACCTTATTGTTTTGTTTTTTCCCCTGAGATTTTGAAGGCTAGGTTTTCGCTGTCTCATGTGATTGTTTGAAACCTGAAGTAACTGTCCTAGAGAAAAGGCCACATGTGCTGGTTATGCTGTTTAAGTAGAAGGCAGACAGGGTCAGAAATGCCAGGTCAGCTTGGGGACTAGCAGTACCAAGTCTCATGGCACAGAGAAAAACTGACCATCATGAGCACTACAGAGCATCCCCTTGGTAAGGGACTGGCAGTCGTGAATCAGCTGGTGGCATCAGGAGTAAAAGCAGCCTGTTACAGGTCTATAAGGTCATGTTCAAGTGCTTCCTAAATCTTGCAGGGTTTAAAAGGGCATTTATTATAGGATGAATCTGGGTAAAGAGTTTTTGGAGGAATTACAGGTAAGGACTGTTCCTTTGCCCCTACTGAATCTCTTGAACATCAAAATACCTAAAAATTCCAAATGTAATCCCCTTTGAAAGCACACAGCTTAATCCAGTTTCTGGTGTCTGACCTAAGCAAATCTTGGCATGGTGACTGCTATGAGTTGAATTAGGTGCCTACACTGTCCATGAGCCTAAATGAAAAACTTGCCACTTGGTTTCCTTTGTGCATCTCACCCTAAATATTACTCCCAGCCACTCCCAGGTTGTCTCCAGAGCTGCTGCCAGTGGGCTGTTTGCTCAAAGCCTGCTCCCTTTTTCCTCAGGTCCAGGGTTCAGGAGAGACCTGGGTAGGAAAAAAGTGAGTGTGTTCAACAAACCCTTTCAGTGCTATCATATTCAGGGTTCCTTTCCTTTTGGAATCCAGCTGGCATGTTTGAAGTCCCCTGTGTGCAGGGATGAAACTCTGGTATTTGGCTGCTTGCTGGGTGATTACACCAGACTTGTAGATGCCAGGGATCTCGGGGAACAGGACACCACGTGCCAGCCAGCCATTGGGGGGTATGTGAGCCTGGAATGGGGCATGGCCACAGGGGGCTGACACTGTGCCCCAGAGGGGTTCTGCCAGCATGGGGCTGTCTGCATGAAACCTGCCTGCTTCAGTGTATTTGCTGGTGTCCTGGTAAAGCAAAAAGAGGTCATTTTGGACTGCAACTGTAAGGCAGGTCTGGGAAGCTGCTGAAATCCTTCTGTCTGCACAAAGGAACCTTAGAGCAATATTGGCAATATTCCATTTTTAGAGGCTTCTCTTTCATGTCCTCCATGTCCTCTTTGGCTAATTTCCTCTGTTCTCCACTGCAGCCAAAACACCATTTACTTTTGAAGGATTAGGAGTTGCCACTTCCAAGCAATGTCTGGAAGAAATCACTTCAGCAGCAAAAGATCCTCTAATAGAGTTGCTGGAATCATTACTTCCCAGCAACCTCAGGAGCAAGTTGACACAGCAGAAGTGCCCACGGTACAGCCTAAAGGTGGGATGTAACCTGTACTTCCCTGGAGCATGGACCAGGGCTGCCTTTCTACTGACTGGAACCAGGGAACACAGGCCTGGTGGTGCTGCAGAGTTTCCATGGAAAGTGGAGGTAAGTGAAACTATCTGCTGGCTGGGAAAACAGAAGGTAGTGTGACTACCTCTGCTTAAAAGTAATGACTTTTGAAGTTATTAGGAGAGTGATTGCTGCCTTTGAATACTGCCTCTACACAGTAATATGAAGTGGGTAGAAACACAGACAAGATGGTGCCAAGATTCTCAATTTTTTAAACTTAGAAATATTTTTTTTTGCCAAATAACTAACCCTTCAAAACCAGATATTTACATTTCCTGAAATGGGACCAAAATCTGGACCATTTACTTCACATATTAATTTAAGTGTAGTTGTTTCCCTGGGCCACTATATGGATTTCTATTTTGGAAACTGCTCTTCATGAAAATATTTGGATGTGTGGGGTGAGATTTATCAGGCCACCTTCAGGACACAGGAACACAGGGATCTGCAGTCATGCTTCAATTAGCATTTTTCTCTCGTGTTTCACATTAAACGTATTTTGAAGTCTTGTCCTATCTGCATGATGAGAGCAGAGAAATGACCAATACTATGGCTAATCTCTGCCAGATTCGAAAGGAGGAGCTGAGTCTGCTTCTATGACAGATGTTAAGCCAATAATCCCAAAACAAAGCACCAAGGAGAAGTCAACAGGTGTGAAGGACCAAGTGTACTGAGGAGACTTTCTTGACAGACAGCACAACAGAGTTACTGTTCCTAGAAGAGCAGATGGAGCCATCAGGAAAAGACAGAGGAGTGGAAAGGAGAAACAAAGTTAGACTGTGAAAGGTTGTGTGAAGTCCCGCACCAGCAAAGAGAAAACACATGTTTCAGTCCTATCTTGGATGGGGTCCAAAATGTCTTATAAACATGCAGCTAACACAGAATAGTCAAGATCTGTTCTGCTTTAATTTTGGTATATCATGTTTAAATTAGTGCGCTAGCTCACGTCAAGTACCTGCTTGTAATTAAATTTTGAAAGAACATTTTCTTTTCTGAGAAAGATTTTAAAAATGAATTGGTTATATTTCAGCTTTGTTGGCAGAGACGGTTTCAGTTAATGAAAGACTAAACTGGATGCATTAAAAATGAAAGGAATATAAACCATATGCTGTTACGTTTGGTGCACTCCAAACAATTCTTCTTTCTACTGGATTCCCTGGGGCTGTTTTCAGACTGAAGGTAATCTATGTATTTGTTTTTGTGCTTTAACAGAGATAACCCAAATATGTACAGGTTGGAAAATTGAATGTTCTTGATCCATTTTGAAGCGTCTTTCTGCTAAAAAGCTGAGGGGACTAAGCCAAAATGTCTTATTCTTCACAAGTCAAATTCTAAAACTAGACTAGTTTATTTTTAAGGTTGAAACTTGTGCTGTCTTGCTGCTTTTCTGTATTTCCATTGAAATTTATGGAATGTATCAATGCATCCTTTTTGAATGAAGAACATCTCGTACTTTACAATAAAGACGTTGGGATTCTTTTCTTAGAAGGATGCAAACCACTCTTTGGAAGGAGAATTTACGTTGGTTTCAACTGTTGCCTATTAACAAGAAGTTGAAGACATTCAAAGAACTGCATGAACATTTCTTTCAGAAGCAATTTAAATACTGTCATTTTAGGATATTTCATTTTTACAACAAATGTTGGCCTTGGCTCCAAGAACCTCCAGTCCTTGAACATCAAATTATCAGCTGCAGGGAGCACATGTGGTTACAATAAAAAAGAAACATGCACAAAGTTGATTGTAAGAAAAAGAATATCATCCAGCCTGATGTTATTCTTATTCTGGTTTTATGAGAGTAATGGCAAGGAATGGGTAGTTGTGAATGTCTTTATGAATCCCAAACAGACCTTGTATTTTGTTAGAAAAAGTCTTTATACTGTTTGTATTCAAAATGTGTTCTATATACCCTAGTTTTTGAAAGGCTTTGAGCAATTGTACCAGGAATATTGCTGTCTTCAGTATAATACATTCTTGACTGCCTCTATTAAAATCAACATTGAATTTGTTGTAAAGCTTGCAATATGTACAATCCTGTTTCTGTTTGACATAGTGGGAGTATTTTAATCAACCTCAGTGAGAATTTTTATGTATGTTAAGGAAACGAATGAATTCCCTTTATCACAGATAAATGCCATGTCCCCTTTCTCCCAGTGAAGCCCCTTTCTTAGCTTCTCAGCATCCAAGCTGTCCTGGTGAGGTGTGCAAGATCTGTCTTGCATGTCTCTAAATTAAATAGGGAAAATAATAACCTCACCCATATGAGAAAACATACCTATCTGTATTAGAAGTTGTTAGAGCCTGTTACTCAGAACTGGAATGGAGAAAGCTGTTCACCTGCAGCTGTACCACTGCCTTTGTATGAGTTTCTTCTGTTTTGCAAAACACTGCTTGGGAGATAAAAAAGTTTGTATAGTTCCAGGCAGTCACAAATGCCTTTGCTTATCCAGACCTTTTCTCCGACATCTGGTGTATCTGTAGAGAGAAGACATTATAGTGTGTTGATAGGGACATAATGAGTGTTAGATATTCTGAAATTAACTTTGCTATCCCTACTGCTGTGTTTGTCTGCTAGCTGTTTGCTGCTGATGCACTTGATGATCTTTGAGATTTTTGTTGTTGTGTGATACTTCTCACTTTTCTGATTTGTAGAGCACTGGTTGTATCTACACTAGAGACTTCACAAGCCCATCATATGGACAACAATATTGGTTTCTGGTGACTCTCCCAAACAGCTGCAAGCATCTTTAGGGAGGTGTCTGTGTCTATTTCAGTGGGAAACTGAGGCACAAGGAACTACAGAAGACCTCTTGTAGATTAGTCTTTTGTCTGCTCTTTGAAGTGAGGTACATAATGATGACTTGTCATTCATTGCTCTTTGTTTAAAATTTGATCTCCCTTTTCTGAGTCAGTGTGAACTGCTTCTTAGCTGGGCAATTTTTGGCTTCTCTGCTAATCTTTCAAATATATTTGTTAGTGCTGCAGTTTAGTGTTGGCAGCTCAGGTTTCAGGCTTTTGGCTTTATTCAGGATTCCTTTGTGAATCAGGGTGTTATATCTGCTTGTATCATCATCCCTTCAATGTCTTTAATCTTCTGAAATTAACTCAATGTGAATGCACACTGTACAAGTGGAGAGTGCCTTTTGTATTCCTTAAACAAAACAAAAGCCCAATAACATCAAATAAACAGAGCTTGTGCTACTTCTGCTGTGGTGTCCACACATCCATTTTTCTAAGCTCATTTGGCCTATACAAACAGGTGCAATGATTGTCTACATTTGTATATGTTGACCTTATTTCATCTACCAGACCCTTTGTGAAATTTTACAAAAAGGATAGAACACTTTTCTCCCATCCTTCCCTGCTTTCTAGCTTTCCCCCTCTTTTTCTAGGCAGTGACATATAGCTAAGGAATGTTACCCCAGAGCCTGTTGTATTACAAAGTACAGTCTTCATAGCAGTGAGCTGAGAACTGAGCTTAAGCCTGAAGTTTCCACAGGAAACCTTTTTGTCAGCTAGAAAAACTGTTGCACTCCATCATTTTCAGTATGTCAACAGCTGAACAAGGTATGTACATTTTCCCACATCCATGTGTATATATATATATGTGTGTGTGTGTGTGTGTACACCATACGTATTTACACCTGTGAATGGTACACGTGTACACCACAAAGCCTGAAGTAAACCCAGCAGATGCTGCTCTTAGAGAGAAATGGAGGTTTTCACTTTCCCCTCACAATCACCTTCACAAAGATGTTTTCTTGTAAACAACAGTCGTGAAGACACAGTTCTGCTGACTGGGAAAATATATTAAACACTATCCACTGTTTAAAAATAATTATTGTTATTGAGAGCACTGCACTCTTACACTTATAAACCCAGAAGAAAATATGTATGCAAAGACATTTTCAGAGTTGTTAACCTATCTGAGTAAAATCCAAAGGAAGCAAATTTTCATTAGATAGTGCCTTCATTCAGATGAGTAATTGAGTCAGATGCTATATGAGTGGTGGCAATGTTACCAGCTCCCAAAATGCACAGTTGTAACAAGCATCCCTCCAACTGCAAGCAGCTTCTAGATCAGTTAGTGCTTGCATTTTTGCTCATTTTCTAGTTGTTTTGGATGCAGAACAGCAACTTGGAAGAAAGAAAGGGAGAATTTTGTCATTTAGCAGGCTTTCAAACAGGGTTAGCTGTTTGACCAAATACCATTTCAGCCTAAGCTTGTCTTCAGGTGCTGGCAGTTAGGGTGATATTCATACATGATTTTCTGCTACTAATAGTGGCATTTAGTATCACCCAGAGCTAACATAAAGTAATTGTGCAATTGAAGAAAAGTATCAAGCAGCCTTACTGTTGAAATTTTTTTTAATATATTTCACAACAGCTGATCCTAACCTAATTAAATAATAGATATCTCAAATGTCTTAAAGGGAATAATGCCTATTAATTCCCCTTTGGCATCATGCCTTTCCCCTTTGGTAGTCTCTGGGTTTTAATAAAATTCTGAATCACATGATGATGATTTAACTTTGGTACAGTGATGCATGGATAATCATATAATTCCTTTTATATAATTAGCATCTTTTAGTGGAAACTGCAGAATTATTTATGCTTTCTTGGCTGAATTTTTCTGCTCTAAAACCTAATGGCTTTCCCTGTTTCAGTAATTGTGGGAGGGGATTTTTTGTGTGTGATGTGTTTTAGTCTTTGATTGTTTTGGGTTTTGGGTTTTTTCTTTGTTTGGGGTTTTGTTTGGTTGATGTTTTTGTGGGGGTTTTTTTTTGTTTTTTAAAAAAATATTTGAGTCTTTTTAGTAGCATAGGCTTATAACAAAAAATAAAGTATGGTAGATGGTGGCTTTGAATTGAACAGATGAAGGATCTCCTGGCATTGATATCCACCTGTATTCTGTCATCCAGAATAACTATCAAACTAACTTCTGTTAAAGGACAAGGTTGTATACTGCTTTATACTTTCTAGCAGAAAATTCTAATAATTAATATTTTGGACCAGTTAAAGAAAACCTGCTTAAATGAGAAAAACAGAATAGCAGTCATTCTAGGTTTTTCCAGGTATAAGGAATTTTTATTTGAGATGCTTTGCTAAAGGTCAGTTTCTGCTTTATTTCCCATCATAGACCTGAGCCAGAAACAGAATTTATCCTTTAACTTGCTACCACTTGAAAAGCCAGAATCTACAGCTGCAGGTTTATTTTGAGGCCTCCTGCCCTCTTTACAAGGAGCTGCAGTCCATGATGTCTTTCATGGCCCCTGCCATACCCCTGTTTGGAGAGCCAGCACGACACTTGAGGTGATTCCCAGCACAGCCATTCCTCCCAGCAAACTGCAGCACCACTGTAATTCTACCACCCCCAGATCCCTGGTGATGCCCTGGGGCAAGTTTTTTGCTTAGTAGTAGATGAAGCTCAACATAATCTTCCAACATATGTTTAACTACAGATTCTAAGTCACTTTGGCTTTGCATGGGTGTGATTAGCTTAGGAAGGAACAAGGGCTGGTCTTAAAGTATATATGGGAAAATATTGCCATACAGAAGTGACGAGGTGGAGAACACATCTCTTGAAAAAGAATTTTTAAGTATTCTCAAGCTTAATGACTTTGATTCTCATGAGCTTTGAAAAGAAAAAACTAACACTCTCAAAATCATTCCCTCAGCCATTCACTCCCCCCACCCCACCTAAAAACATAGCTAATAAGTTGAAATGTAATAATATGTATGTATAAAGATAAAGTTGGAATTATAAACATGTAGGTATTGACTATTTAAGTATACCACTTTTTCTTGCTGGTGTCCTTTGAGGTTATCCTTTGAAATTCAAAGGAACTGACAAATGTGGGAATTGCGGGTTCATTTCAGGAAAAACTCTCTCTGACATATGTGCACTTGTACACTTCTTTATTTTAACACAACGTAGGAAGATGGAAGCAAGGGTAGCAGTAGATAAAGCACCTTTCCTTCTTCAGCTGTAGACTATGCAGTTTCATAAGAGCTATTTCTAAATATTGCAGAAACTCAATGGGGCATGTTAAAAAATCTCACAGAGAAGCAGACTGCTCACGTAACAAACAAAATACTGAGATAGGGGAGTTTTGTGCCCATGCTGCATACCTGGTGATGCCCTCACTCTCCAGTGGGGAGTTGGGGTTTTCCAAAATCAGCAGCTGTATCTCATATATTTTGCTTTTAGCAAATCTAATGGATTACTGGTTACCCAGTGGTTGCATGTTGCAGTGGTATGAACCTATTAAATGTTTCTTCCCAGAAACACTCAAAAGCACAGCTGGAAGGGCCCTTCTGGACTACAATATCTGCAAGCAGCAGTCCTTACCTACCAAGACATGTGGAAGGCAGCACCCTTCTCAGAGGTACCAGGGAAGAACAGCTGATGCACAAGTGAGGAAGAGCCCATGAATCTGGGATGTTGAAAAGTGAGAAAGGAGCAGAATACCCAGGTCCTTCTTTGGGATGAGATGGAGGGCTGAGATAGAAATACTGAAGGTGTTACTGGGTTATTATTTTTATTATCTCCAGCAGCAGATCATCAGGGTTAGAAGAGAAGTTCAGTGAGCAATCTCCTGAGATACCCCACAAATGTATGTGTAAAAAAAAAAGCAAAATAATCTTGGAGAGACTTATACCCAAGGTTGATTAGTACATACAACCACAGAGCAATTTTTATCCTCCTTTTTCAACCTAGCAGTATTTTCACCTTTTTTATTACTATTTTTTTAGTGGCAGAGACTTCAGCCTGAAATTATTTTCTATATGAAAATAGTGATTTTTCTTTTCTTACTCTAAATTTAATTAAGAGTAAAGACCTACGTCTGATCTAATTTGCTTATGTACAGAAGCCCAGATCTCTTCTCTCATTGCTTCCTCTGCAGACCTTTTCCTCATCTCATAATAAATACAGGAGATTTTGGGTTTTCTGCTATTTGTTGTTTTAGGTAGGATCCATAATCATTAAAAGATGCTTTTACATGACTTGACAGTGTTCAAATCTAGCGATATGCCATGTCTAACACTAAACCCAAACTTTTGGACAAATAAAGTAGTCCTCAGTATAGTCCTTGAATTAGCTACAAAACCATTTTCTTGCTATGCACTTTCACAGGAATAACTCTTCACCTCCCTGCAAAAATTTCATTAAATAAGCAGCATTTGTGATGTGCTGGTGAGGTCATAACCTCTGGGATAGTCTGGAGAGACATAAAGTGCATGGTTCTCTGTTGGGACTCTTCTTCATCCCTTTCAGTGCAGAGAACACCCATTTTGAAGATTCACTCACCAAAGCTGTGGCCATCTGTCTGAAAGGGTGCACGCCTTTCTTGCTGCTGCTGTCCTCCCTCTTCCCACTCATCTTTCCATATTTACTTACAAACACTTCCCTGACTTCTTTCTTGCTCTTCATGTGGCTGGCATTTATAGCCTGTCTCTATTACTGTTGAGTATCTTTCTTTTTCAGCTTTAGCTCTTCTCTCTTTCTTGGACATTTTTCCCACATCATGGCAATAATTCTGATGTCTGATCCTGACTCACTCCATGAACTTGTGCTACGGATCAGTCCATGAGAGGCACAGGGGTGAAATTTGTTGAGAGGACAGGGTTTGATGGTGCTGTTACCCCAAGAGCAGAAGAGAAAGCCGGAGGAATTGTAGTACATGACACAAACCCTGGAATATGAGTTGAAGGCATAAGGACCATAACACGGATAGAGAGGTCAGTGACTGAATGGACACTGCAGACATCCCCTCACATACAGCAGCACCCTGTTTACACTATATCTGTCAGCACATTACTGCACCTGGAGCATTAGTAGAAGGGTTTCTCATTAGCATCAGGTTTAGAGTTGTGTAGTAATTCACTGTTTTGTTTGTCTGACCTGACTAAACAAAAAAAAAAAAAAGGTTGTATTTACCTGAAACAAAATGTGTTTATTTTTCTTGGTGAACTTAAATGGGAGCAAAAAGAAATCATTCAGAAATTACCAACACATTTCTTTCACTCCTAAATAATACATTTTGTGTGGTGGTTAGACTTGGAGGTTAAAGGTTAAAAAGAAAATACTTTGTATGGTCTGTACAAAATATTACATGTTTTTGTGCTCTTGAAATTGAAAAGTCAAGATAAAATTTTCAATTTTTTTTTGTTTATTTACATTATATATGGCTATTACTGAAACAGTACTTTTCAGGAAACTGTTTTCTGAAAAAAACCCCTCACCTACCTCTTTCATAGAACATAACAGCATTGTATCCTCACAACCTGGTCTCCAGTTAGAGCCTGACTCATGACCAGTGCCATAGCCTTCAATGGGACTGTGTGCTTGAGCAGGGGGCTGCAGATTTAAATCAGGCAATTTAATGTTTCCAATTAAAGGAAATGTATCTGGAAGGATGCCAAAATGCTAAATAGCTTGATAAAAAAGAAAGGTTCCTTGTTTCAATTATTTCTTATTCCGCTACACGCTTCCCCTGCCACCATTTAATTAGAGACGAGAACTCCACAGGAGATCCTGTTCTTTATTAATTCATTTCAAAGATTATTAACTGTATTTGCAACAGCAACACCAAAGCCTGAATTTAGTGCAAGCTCTGGGTAAGGAAAGGCAGTCCAGCGGGTCTGTCATTAACCTGGCACTGGAGTGGCCGTATTTCCCACTCCTGACAAGGCCTGCTCATGCAATCAAATCACTTGGACACAGATGACTAGAGGTGTTTCATTTTACTCCTGTGGGAAATCATGACAGTCAGGAACCTCTAGTGATCAGATGCTTTGTCTCTCTCTGTGTGACAGTTCCTGTTTTTGGAAGGGTTTATGAGGATAGCTATGTGAAGAATTGCTCTGTGATTATTTAAGAAGTCCTGAAAGCAATGTAACACGTATTTTTGGGCTTCATGATCACATTTTCTTTCACTTTGCAGTAACTTGTGGGAATGGGATTAAATCTGCACCATGTTGGATTTGTATTAGGCCAAGTGTCAAGTAAACTTCCTCCAGGAAGGAGTGGGTGATATTCTTTTCTGTAGCACCTGTAGCCTTCCTAACGCAGGAATCAATGGGAATGAAAGCTGACTGTGATTTTTACACCATTCAATACAATTCTAAATTTTAAAAAGGGGCCTTCTTAGCTAGTGGAGCAGAAGAGTTTTCTATTCCCCTAAGGATTATGGAGTTTAAAAGGTCAGAGCTTCTTGTAGCAACTACTTGATAACATTAGGAGCTGAATGCTTGTTTGGATTTTGCAAAATTTAGGTAAGATAAGAAAAAGAACCCACAGCCAAATTTACAAACCAATTAGTCAGCATTACCACAAGTCACTCCACAAACGAAGCCACTAATAGAAATGTTTATATTGGGGATTTATCTAGCCCGTTGAGCTATCTTGTTTCTGATTTAAAATACTTGGGTTTGCTCACTTTAATACTCTGCTTGCAACAGCATCGGGTTAAATACATTAGGACAACATGTTAAATTGTTTGTTTGTATAATGACTTGTGAGAGAGGTCCTCACTCCTCACTTGGTGCAATTTGACAAGGATTATGGGCTCAAGAGCTGTCGCTACATTATTAGTTGTCAACTAATTTGTTCTGAGGCAGGATAACCTGAGGAACATTTTCACTAGTGATAGTCACTGAAATGTGTATTTTACTGCTTGCATTATCCCCTTGCTGACTTTCACATTTTTCCTTAGAGCACAAGCTAGGGAACTTTACAAACCACAGCACCCTATTGCTCTGTGGCTCTGGATGTTTGTTTTTCTGCCTAGGACATCTGTGACACAGCTGTCTCTCTATCCTCCTCAGCTTTACTGCATAACACTCCAAATTCTTCTGGGAAGAAGCATAGCCTGTGTTGGTCATATCACAGCATTGCAGTGAATGGTGAGATGAAAGTTGATGGAGCTGTGCTGAGCAAACCTGGCCACACCTGCACCTTGACAACATGTTGGACTATCTCTGAGCTCACAGGCAGCCCTCAATTAATGTCTGAAGTAATCCTGCTCAGATTTAGGATTTCTTCCTTACTATGCTCCAGAAGTTACTCAAAATATTCTCTGGAGTACTAGGTATTAACCACATGTGGCCCTGTCAGAAGACCAGGAACTATTTCTACATCACAGTGCAGATTTATTCCTTTTTAGAGATGCTAAGAAATTACAGAACCCATAGTTTCTGTGAGTGCCCATTGCCTCTGGGCCTCAATCATCTAAGAAAGATGTTTATGTTGAGGAGCCAAGACTGAGATTCTCAAGGCAACTCATGGTCTAGGTGCACTCAGTTTGTGTATCTGGATTTGAATGGAGCACAGAATTCCTTGGGAAAGCAGAAAAATAGAGAATTAGCTTTCAAAGGCCAGTTGCTATAAAGATGGTGATATTGTCAGAAATCCAAAATTGCTGAACCTAGATTCCAATTAAATAGTCATCATTATAAAATATTACACTGCTCCGTTGTATTTACATGGAACAATTGCATTTCATTATTTTTATTAACCATTCAGTAGTTACAAAGTCTCATTTATGACCACTTAACAGCCAGGCTCTTAATATTTGTAGTGCAATTATCTTGAAACAGTCTTGAATAATGTCCTGTTTACAACTGAAGTAATAAAACAAGAGCACCAGGGGACAGCAAGGCTAATTAAAGGGGACAATTGGATAAACAATCCAGTGTTGGATGGCTGGAAACATGCTGTTATTGCTCCTGCATGGGGTAGATTTATGCTAAAGGTGATTAAACTTTAAAAGTACTTGGTTTCTTTTTGCATTTCTGTTTGGGCTGGCTGAACCTCATTCTCATTTACAGCCAGGCTTCTTTGCACTTTAAGGGGAAGTATCAAAAGCCTTTAGGAGAATATTTACTGCCAAAGTGGTCTTAAAAGGGCAATAAAAATCAGACTGGACAAAAAAGTGAATAGAAACAGTATTCCTACCCCAAAGTTCTTGATATTTTATAAAGGCTGTGGGATCTTAGGGAATTAATATCACTCCTGTATAATGAATACAGACTGACTGAATCCAGATATGTTGTGTAATTAGTTCTAACATCCAAACCCTCCCAAAGTCTGCTCTGCATGGCCAAAGTGCTTGGCCACCACTCATAAACTGAATGGGGTAGCAGTGATTAGGAGACTCTTGCCATGCTTCCAAATCCAGCTTTTTATAGGGAAAACTGTTCGCTGAGTCCCTGCCACATGCACATTCTTTGGGAACATGCTTTTGCAGTTCTGTGTGTGGATACGTAATGAGACAAAGCTAAAAATCAAGACACCTGAAGAACAGGATGTTTTATGATTGTTGTCAAGCAATTTGGAGTCTTAACCTTTCAAACTTTCTTCTCCAAGCTGGAGAGCCAAGTTTGTGTTTCTGTTTAATCTTCTAAACAAAAGCTGCTCTCCTCTTCTGTTTGTATTTGTCTAAGAGCTATATCTTTCTTTCCTTAGTATACTGAGATTTGCAACAGAGATGCAGGGTTTGATAATGCTGGAAGTTTGAGACTTGTGGTGTAGCTTTTCTCGTGGGCTACAAGAGTACACTGTGCTTTCAGATGAAATCAGTAGGAGTTTTGCTGCTGTTAGATTCAGTGATGAAAAAAATCTGACCTGAGGAACATGTATCCATTACTGAAGAACTATCAGATTAGAGAATATGGTAGAGTTTGTAATAATTTGACAATTAACTTTTGTTCTTTGGTTGTCTTATATATTATATATTTGACATATTATAAAGTTGCTTTAATGATTTTAAAGGTTAATATGAGAGATTGTATTTTTACACCCCATACTAGTGGTTATTTGTGGTTTTCGGCACACATAGGAAGTCGGAAAGACCCTGGAGATGTTCCTACTATCCTTAATTTTATTATTTAGATGCAATGTAGAAGGTGGGCTGCACCAGCTGCACTCCCATGCAGGTGAGCCTCACGCCAGACTGGTAATTACTCCAACCATGTGCATGCCTGCCAGTTTATGTCTGCTCTAACTCCATGAAAGCTGGAAAATCTAACTGCAGACTTTCCGAGAGTTCTTTCCACCCTTTTCAGTTCAATAACCAGCTGGGGAAACAATGTGACAAGTGTTGCCTGGTCTGCGGTTCAGACAGCATCAGCCCAGTTATTTTGGGATGATGGAGATACTAGGTCTGAAGAAAAGGTCTTTGGAAGCTTGGAAGCATCTAGTTACCAAAAGAGCAGTTCAGGAGAGCTGGGGAGTTTGAAGGGGAGTGGGGATGAGTCTGCAGATGTGTAAAAGAACACCTGGCCTTCAGGAAACTTTATTCAGCATACTGGTTAGGGACTAGACACTGATGTTATAAAATTGAGAGGAAAAAGGAAGAAGAAAACTAAAAAAAGCTGGATCTGAAAACTGAAGTAGCCTTATCAGCCAGGCTACTTGAAACCTTGGCTGAACTGCTGGGACTGTTTTACACAGGAAACAGTCATGTCCAAAGATATTTATAGTTTATACATATTATATCATTTATATGATAAATATAAATGATATATCATTTATAATGATCAGGCTCAAATTGACTGTAAATTCTCAGTACATTTTTCTTCCATAATAAGTCAATGCTCTTCTAATCAAATTACATACAAGGAAAAGATTTCTTAGAGGGCAGAAGAAGTTACACTATTTATTCATGATTTGACAGAGCTCTGTAATTTTTTAAAAGGGTTTTTGAATGACAGGAAATTGAAATGAGCAAGGCAAGCAGGGAAGCAGTCTGTCTTCTGAGGAAACTGGAGTGCAGAATTTATACATTGTGTGTGATGGATCTCATTCCCAGTCTGACCTGCCCAAGATCTCTGGATCTTGGAATTATCTTACAATATTTATTGGTCTCCTGGTTCAGATTCCAGGCTTGTCAGTAGTGCAAGTGCTGAAGAATTGTGGGTTTGAGTCAAGAGCACTGGTAAGGGCAGCTTGTTAAAAATTATTCCCATCATACACCCTTCTGTTTGCTGTCAATATCAAGGTGATAAAGAGACTGGTTAAATAGGAAAGGATCTTTTGTGAAATACCTCTCTTTAGAGGCTGGCAAGTTGCCTCTACATTAGCAACACTAAGTGCCTTATTTTTTTCTTTTTTTTTTTTAATGAAACCCTATGAAAGCTGTGCCTGAGGAAGGCTCATGAAAAACCACCAGAGGCACAAACTTTAAAACTCATTTAGGAGTGGAGCAATCCACAAGAAGTGGAGTGAAACACTCATAGTACCAGGCTTAGCTGGAGAGTTGGCAAAACTTCACAGGCAATGGTTTCTTCTGGGGACTCAATCCTATAAATTAGGAGAGGATTTTATCACAGGCTAGATTTATGAATGTAATATTTATACTAGGGAGGGACATGAGAGAAGAAAGATAAATTTTTAAAACTGTTTAAAATATTTCTTGTAAAAAAATTTTTGTTAATTTTATCTTTATGAGCCAAATGGATAAATCAATAGAGAGAAAACTTAACTATTATAAGATTTTTGGAAAGACACTTGCATCTTCTTTTCTTTCAGTGGCTGCAATAATTTCCCTGTTTCTGGAAGCCCCTGGTGTTGGAATTTTTAGCAACTATTTTCTACACATAAATATCTGGGCTTGTGAAGACCTATGCAGTTCTTTGCATCCCAGGCTTTACTGGGATGAGGGAATCACATGAGGAAATCACAGTGTATCTAAAGAAGTATTGGATATTCAGGGAATAAATAATACACCCCAGTTATTTTCACCTTGAAATCACTGTGGAGAATTCACATTTTGAGTGACAGATAAAATTTGTAGCCCGTAGTCTCCTGAAATACAGAAATTTTCAGGTAATGAGTTCCCAAGGCTGGCTTTCAAGCACAGTGTCTCTGGATCTGGAAACAAAAGCCCCTGACCACTGCTGTAGGCTGGTTAGCTTCCCCCACCCCCTTAAAGTAAACAAAGAGATCCTGTTTCTAAACCATGTGGCTGCACGGTCTAGCTGCTCAGGAAGGATGAGGAGCAGCACTGTCTTCAGACCCTTAGCCCACAGAGGAGCCACTGAGCTCTTTTGGCCCTTTGAGGGGAGAAGGTTTGAGTCTCAGAAGACTGAAGTACCTGTCAGCATTTCTCTGCATGACAAGGACTCTGCTGCAAGGAGAGGGAAATTGTATGGTGGCCATCCCACCCATCCTCACAGTCAGCAGGATCAAGTTCCTACTCTCCATGGTCGTTTATATCCCTGCCTGATTTCAGTGAAGATGGAGGCAGGGACTAGCACCATTTCTGATCCAGAGCTGACGTTTACTAGTCCTATGCACAGGAAACCTGGGATGTGCTCTGCAGTGGTGGTTGCATGTGCTCTGTGCATCCTCCACGAATGAGCAGCTGAGGACAGTCTCAGTCCCACTGTGGCTGTTCATCTATGCCCTCCAGGCATCCAAGACCTTTGCTACTTTTTTACATCCAGAAGAGATGGTCTTTGCTTTTTACTTGAGACCCCTAGGGAGACAGATGTGTGGGCTCTTCCCAGGCCCTGGTCACAGGTTAACCACATTGGCATTTGCCAGTGGCATTTGCACACTGGCTCCTGGTCCAGACCTTGGGGTCCCTTCCAACCTGGTATGGTACGATTCCATGAGCAAATGCCACGGAGCTGAAATCTGATCTCTGACAACTTCAGGATAAAATCCATCCTGCAGGAAGGGACAGGACAGGGCCATCCAAACGGCTTCTCCTCACACAGCATGTGATCAACAACAGCACAGTTACTTTCTCGACATCCCTCGCTGCAGCAGAGCAGGGCTGACACCTTCTGCTTTCTCTGCCAGCAGCAGGAGCCACCAGCGCTGTTCACCAGGGAAAATCTGGCCCGAGAGGAGCAGTGTCTCTGCAATTGTGCAGTACATCAGCACGTCTACCCATAAAGTCATTTATGATTCATGTCAGTGCAGTGCATAGCAAGGTAGGTACAGCTGTGCCAGTAAGAGAAGATTCACCTGGGGTGTGGAGGATTGTCCAATGCTGCCAGTTCCAAAGGGTTGTGATGACGTACTAGTTCAGGCCCAGACATGCTTTAATCAGCTCCATCTTTATTATTTGGCAAACAAACTCTTATGCTAAAGCAGAGAAAAAACATGCTAATAGGTAAGCCCTGTGGCCTGCAGCTCCTGAAGAGAGAGATCATGCTGTCCCATTTGAGAACTGGGAAGAAATACAGGTAAGGACCAATGAGGTGCGTTCAGAGATGCTCTCCTGAGTTCTTGTCACAATGCACATGGAGCCAGCTGGAACTGTTCCCTCAGTGCTGAAATGACTGACCAACAACGATCAGTGGTGAAAAAAAGGGTCTCAAGTAAGAGAAAAGGTGCAAGCACTTTCCTGGAGGATTTCTTTGTTCCTCTTCCCTCTCTTACCCAAAGCCCATATCTGTGGGAGAGTTATAACAGCTCTGCTGTCATGTCAGACTCCCTGGTTTGTCATACATGTCCCTGTCATGTTGTACTCCCTGGTTACTCATGTCAGTTCTCACTCTGGCTCTTCCCAGTGGTGCCTTGCCAGGCATGTATTTTATATTTTTTTTTTTAATTTTTTTTTTAAATATTTATATCTAAAATAGATTTGGCTATAAGAGGTTACAAAGCCCATAGATAAGCTTAGCCATCACAGCCAGGATGGTTGCAGCCAGAGCAAGGCTCTTGTCTGAGCTGATGTCCCGTCAGCCATGGCTTTGAATGCTGATATAGACAAGATCTTTGGGGGCAAGTAGAGCCTGCAGAATGGCACAGGTTAGCAGCAGTGATGAATCAGCTCTTGCCAGCCTCTTCCTACTAATGTCACCCATTAGGCTGAAATATCTATAGCTGAATTAAGTGGTGGAGTTGAAGACTAGGAATCCTCTCCGGAGTCCTCTCCAGAGACTGAGCAAAGCCCTGCCTGGTCTAGGAGAGTGCTACCCACTGATGACAAACTGAAAGGATGCAGTAGATCGGGAAGGTCATGTGATAAAGGCATATTTGTCTGTGTGAAGTGCTTGTGCTGGTGGGCAGCAGGGAGCTTTTAGACATAGTGGCTGCAGATGCAGAGGAAGGAGGAGCAAAACATGTAATTTTGTTAGTTCCTGCTGCAGGTAGGTCATTGCTCTGGTTTTTCCGAATGATCGTGAACTCCTCATGTTTTCTAAAGATCTCCCTGTGCTTCCTTTCCTTTGTGATCAGCAGAGCATTGCTGTTAGTGGTCCCAGGCTGGGAAGTTCCTCATCAAATATTTCAAATTTGGAAGCAAGAGGTGCGAGTTCAGTAATGTTGATTAGTTTTGGAAAGAATCTGTTACTGCTTTGCACCTGTCCCTGGCAGTTACTGACATCAACTGCATTCCACACAGCCTGATGTGACATAACAGTAGGGCTGTGCTATAGCTCATTGTGAACCTCTAGGCTGAGCCTTCTTCAGCTTAAAAACTACAAAAATAACCAATCCCTCTTGAAAATTCTGGATGCAATAGCTAAGAGCTTACAATCTGAACAAGCAAACTGGAGATGAGGTACCAGAACAGGGGCATAACATTAAAGAAATGCCATTTATTATGATAAATTGCTTAGCAGTGGTTTAAGATATTGAAGTATTACCATACAAATAAATACTTGATGAAAGCAGAAAGAGAAGTGCCTGCGGTAATAAAGATTTATGAATTCCTGGTTGAACCACAAGGATTTAGACCAGGATGGGAATGAAAAAAAGGAAGCTTGTTGAAGGGAGGATCACTTTTGAAACAAATGAAAAGGAACTAACCCTTGTCTGAGCAGCTGCTGGGGGTAGAAACACTTTTATATTTCTAGCCAGAATATATTACTCCTTGAAAAAAGAGGTTGCCCCATTTGATCTGGTGATATCAGGATGGTGCTGGTAGTGAGAGGGGTCATGAAAGAAACACCAAACTCAGTAATGGAACTGATCTATCAAGTTGTCACTAAGGAGTCTTGAGAGCAGTTGTATGCAGATGGAATGGACTACCTGTTCATAAGTAAAAATTGTAGCTTAGATTGATGTCATGCAAATACTTAATTTTTTTCACATTGATAGTAAGCCACAGATAGAGAAAAAAAGAAGAAAAGGTAAAATATCAAGCACACTGTGAAAATTAGACAAGGAAGTGCCATCACACTAATCAAAGTGTATCTATATGGGGAAGAACAAGGTCAGAAAAGACATGTTCCAGTAATACTAACAAATCTAGTACAAAAATGAGGACTTTTCTGGCTTACTAAGCTACTGAATTGCAAATGCACAAAACAAAACTGATATTCAAAATAACTGAAACCACATGTAAAATTCCTATCTATCAACATGGATAAATCATACTACATACATAGGATAAATTGATTCCTTGAATAAACTGAATAAATAACAGTGGATAATTTCTTTTGGGTGACATTTTTCACTTTATTGTGTAACTACACAATTTTCAGGCGCTGTTCAAATTCCCCATCACTCCTGAAGTAGGATTAAAGAGTATGCCAATGGTTCACAGAAAAGGCCCTCATGCATGCAGAATTATCTGAGTGTATGCACATGGAGACCACTGAGGTAAGAAAACACAGTGCCCGTGTTAAGGACATTTATTGGAGAGAAGGTAATAAAGTGTCACAGATCTTAGCAAAGAAGATCTGTGTGGGAAGGGCTCATACATAGTGCACACCTGTATGGAGCTCAGTAAGGGAACCTGGGATCGTGACTGACTCCTCTGGGCATGACCCCAGTGATCACATCAGGGTGATCACATGCAGGCAGATACATGACTGCTCACTGTCTGTACTAATTGCAGGGTTTACTTGAGCTTGGCTGTACCCCCAGAAATGGCAAGAAATGGAGAACCTCTCCCTCAAACACTTTCAGTGAGGGGACTAGCACGCCTGTAGGGTTTCCTGCTTGACAATGCATGATTCAGTATACCACAGTCTCATGGCTGTTGATTTGGCCTGGTGCTGTGAACTTTGTGTAAAAACTTTTTTTGGCAGATGCCGTATCTGTGGTAATATTAAACATTTACACTGCTATCTACCAACTTTTTCAGTGGATACTGTTGTGGCTGAGTCAAGTTTATTGTTTGCTTAATTCCACAGTCCCAAGATTTCATGGGTGAGTTAATGTCTTGGTGATTTCACCTTCCTGACATGTATATCAAGTCATGACTGAGCTGTAGAAATACACTCTGATAGATGGGCCTAAGACCAGTGTGGGAATCCTCCCTGGGGGCCCCCTGTGTGGGAGACCCCTAAAAAGAGTTCTGTGCAAGGATTGAGAGACGAACTGGATCCTTTTTGATCTTCAGGTTGCTGTTTATTTTTTATCTTATCAAAAATTCTCCATACCACCTGCACCAGGCTTAGTGTGGTGAGGAACACAGTGAAAAAGGTCACAAGATGTACAGTTTCAAGGTCTTTTAAAGCCATCTTGTCCAATTAACTCTAAAAGCATACTTTATTTCTACTTCTCTGCCAATAACTAACCAACTCTCTAACACACAACACCTGCACTGTGACTTTCCCCAACCAACTGCCCTGTGCTGCCAACACTACAGAAAATGGAGTTGATGAAGAAGAAGAAGGAGACTGGACAATGCCCAAAATCCTCCATTTTGTCTTCCATCTACCCCCATACTAAAAACTCAAAAGTCTGCATTTTTCATTCTGTGACAAACCACACCACCATCCGCTTCACACGCTCACAGGCACATCATCCCAAAGCCTAGGAAATCCTCTCCATGGACAAAGGTTAAAAGCAGTGCTTTCCTGAGGATCAGGGTCTGTAAGGACAGGCAGGGAAATCTTCCCTGTGCCCTGGGTCCCAACAGACCAGATACTTCAGGTCTGCTTCTTTCTTTCTCTTTTTTAGAGGTAACTTATAATGAGTAGCAAATTGAGGACGACGTGGTAGGACCAGGGTAGTTGAGTTACTTCCTGGATCCATTAATCCATTAATATGTCTTGCCTTCCCACGGCACTATAGCCAGAGTGGGAAGCATCCAGGAATCTTTTTGTGAACTTCTTTGTCTGGGAGAAACAGGTTCAACACTCCTGAAGCAATCAAATAGGTTTTCTGCAGCTGTTTCTGCATAGTGAACCTACGGATTTTCTTAAACCAAGAAATGCATCAGCTTTTAGGCCAATCTTTTTCAAACCCTACAGTTATGGTCCTCAGTGTGAAATGGGATATTTAAAAATAAGTCAGCTATTTCTGTCATATATTTGCTAGTCAGAAATGAAGACAGGCCCAGAATTGGAAGAATCCTCCAAGGGAGTACAATGGAAACAAGTCTGGACAATTGATGAATGTGGAAAAACTGACATAGAAATGAGAACCAGACTTTCATAACATGCACTCCTTAAATTTTTATTTTTCAGGCTTCATAAACAACAGAAGTTTCATCTGAATAGAAGTTTGAGTAGAATTATGCTCTAAATATCAGTTACATTTCTTTTCAACATGGTCATATATTCAATTCATAATATGTCCAAATATATGTGATTTTTTAATATTACACTATTAGTTTATGACAGGTACATATTTTGTGCACTGCCCCATGATGTAACTGCATCACTTATGAATTCTTTATCTTTATTTTTAAAAAAAAATCTTAAAAACCAGATGAGTTTTCAGGATAGTGGAAAAAAATCAGTAGGAGCTGTCTGGAGTATGAGGATAGAACTGAGCTCACCAAACTTGCACTTTGTACTAATGTGATTTTCAGGGTAGTCAGACATTGTGATTATATTCTCTTTTATAGGTGAATAGTTGAGGCTGCCTTTTGAAAAGTCCATATTACAAAAATGGTACAATAATTGGTTTCCTTACATATATCCTTCCCGAATTCTTTCACTGTTGCATGAGCCTAATGTAGGTAACACCCATATGTGGTTAACAAGGTGGAGTGTTTCACTGTCTAAAGTCTGCTGGGGTAAATGTGCTGTTTCTTCATCTGAATCAGGATCACAATACTTGACAGACAAGGATGCTATGAAAATCTGTTTATGTCTTCATCCAAATTACAAGATGCAAAATAGTGTTGTACATGCAAAGGATTAATTATGATTATTATGACCAAAATTCATTTGTCAAGAGCATTGAAATAGCATTGGAGTTGGCACTACTTACTCATTTTTACCCATGCCTGTGAAAAATAACTTGTAAGGAGCAAGATAATATCCTGAGTGTTGGTTGAAGTTTATCTTTTAACCTACACCTTCAAACACCTAAGAAACGAAACTTCTTCCCACAGATATTCAGCATTGACCTGTTAATTATGATCAAGTCATGTTCTTTTGAGTCTGGATCACAATGTCACTATGAGCTGTGGGTGACATCCTCTGAACTGCTCGACAGTACTAAAAGAAAGGGCCTGTCTCTGACCTGTTTCCTGGCTGAGCTCTCTGGCTGCACCCTGGACTGGTTGATGCTCTCACCATGTCTGGGGCTGCCCATGGGCTCTGTTACCAGCCTGGTCTCTGCCCCTGTGCCCAGCCCTGGGGAACAGTTCCCAAGGCTCACATCTGGTCCTGGCTCACCTTTCCTGCTGGAGCAGCTGTTCCAGCCTGACAGACAGGAGAAGGACAACCAGCACCATGGCAGGTTTTTGGATCCACTCTGTCTGAGTCTTCAGCCCTGTCAGTCTAGCTAATCCTTCAAGCAAAGTCATCTTCTCTCTGGTGTATTGGACCCTCCCAAAGAGTGGAGTGGATTAAAAGGGCGGATGCTCAGAAACCCCAAAAATCATGCCCTGTTTTAGGAGGCTACATGTGGATGATGCAGTCATAATACAGCCTTTCTGGTCACTTTGCAAAAGGGCTGATCTGCCTTATTCTGCACCCAGATGGATTATTATTTTGATGTAATGAAGAAACACCCTGCTGGGAAAGTCCAGCCAAAAATAAAGTCACTCATCTGTGACCTTCATTTTAATTCCCAGCCAGCCTTCATTGTTTTCTGATCTAATCATGCCCACTGGCTCCTTAAATTAGCTTTGTGGATCTAAAAGACGCTGTACTTGTTTCAAGAACGTTTTTAATTGAGCTAAGTTGTAATTACCTGATGTAAAGCTCTCTCAGGTAGAAAGAGATTACATAGTCATTCTTGTGCACTTATCTGAAAACACGCAAAATGTACCCAGGAATTTGTCAACTACGAGAAGAATCATGTTGCTTATACTGTTGATTACATATAATTAGGATTTTAAGGATGTGTGATGGAAAGGCAAACAAGTTAGGAACTCAACTCGGATTGAAATTATCCATAGCTTTTAGTCATTTTATAGCAAGCATGAGCTGTCAAGGACTGCTCTGTGTTTTTATTTAAATGCTCACTCAGACCTGAGAATTATTTTGATTAGATTATATTATGGCAGCATCGCTTCCTCAGTGTGGTCTTGTCCATGCAGAAGCAATTAGTGCATCATTTCACCACAGCTAGGGAGACCCAGAGATGGGTGTGGATGTGTGAAGAGAGGGTGAAAAGGGAAAGCAGATGTGGTTCGCATATTTTTTTTTCCATCTGATTTTCAAAACAATTTCCCACCACCCTAATTCTACTCCTGCTGGTGTCGTTTGGAGCTCTGCCATTGACTGCAGTGGGACTAGGGCTAGGTCAGTGCATGAAACCTTTTGAAACAACATTCTCATTTGTTATGTAATTGAAAGCTCCACAAATAATTTTTGTTCACTGTTACAGTTTTTGAAATTTAGAGCTGTCAGGGATGGGGGAACCGTGGATTTTGAAACAGACAACACAAATCTCAGCACAGATATTTTGTGGAGATGGCCCTTCAGATCCTGGGGTTTGTTGCTCCGTGCAGAGACTTGTGGTGCTCATGCCACATCATCAGAGTCCTTCTCTCAGAGGGCTGACACACCAGGGCTGAGATACCATTCTGTCACATGGTGAGGTCAGAATACCATGTGAAACTGTGAGAAAGTGGGAACATGTGCTGGTGATTTGCTAGATAGAGGCAGCAAGCAAACCTTTGTGCCAGAACCCTCTACTGAGCCATGCCAGGCCATGATAGAGAACGGGTGAGCTTTCCTTTTTTCCAGCTAGCATAGGCTCCCTCCCAGGATGTCAGGGAGGGAGATTTTTCTTTCCTTTCACTATGGTCTTGCTCTGTGTGAGGGGAACGTGGCAGTGCAGGAGGAGGAAAGAGGACGAGTCGAGTGGGTAGGAGAGCCAGGTAGCCCTTCTTGCTCCCTTTGAGACGTATTTTGCGAGGGAGGAAAGGGCTGTTCAGAGCCCTCCTGGATGAATTTTTGTCCCCAGTGGCTATATGATATGTTTCCCAAGTCCACAGTGTTGAACAGTAAGTGCCACTGTGGGTTCTGTGATAGTGCAGCTTCCGAAGGATGTACTCAGGGCACACCTTGTATGAAGGCTTGACTCAGAAAAGCAGCCCTTGCACGTTCCTTTGGCTTGTTGTGTACAAGTGCAGGCAGATGTGAACATCAAATGACTAACTTTCCTGATTGCTTCTTAGTTAAAGAGGTGGTTTTATAGATATCTATATAAAACATAAATACACGTATATGTCCTATGGCCACTGGTGAATCTTTTGGATTGTTGCCCTGAATTTCTGTACTGCATGCAGCACTGTTTTAATCTGTGAAAGTTCTGAACATTTTGGGGGGGAGTTGCTGTACGACAATTTGCTCAGTGTGATATAGCTTCTTGCACTGATAAGGGCTTTTATCTGTCAGTAATTTCTGAGGAGGAATTCTTTGAATAAATACTAACAGAAAAAAGTTTCAGAGGAAAGAGATAAAATGCCACATAAAAAAAATATTGAGAAATGCATTTATTAAGGGGAAGAAACCCCTCAAACCATGTTTTCTACAAGCAAAACACCTAAAGAGAATGTTTGTTAGCACATACTTTTGAAAACTTCAAGTACACTGTATAGATGGCAGGCATAATCCATGCTGAAACACCCAATCAGTTTTAGAGGTTAACCCAAGACCCACTGAAATCAGTGAAATTATTATCTTGGTCTTCAGCTCAGACTCTCACTATGGCAGCAGACAATTTGAAACAAATGTAAAGAGTACATGTTGTGGAGTGCTAGGATGGGATTCACAGTTCTGGCCTCTCTGACCCCACTCTCAAGTAACAGTGAGGAATAACAGTGGAAGATATTTAGTCCCAACACAGCCTTGTTGTCATATCTGTACCACTGTGCCACTAAAACCATAATTCCTTAACATTAATCAATAGTCACTGTGCCATCCTCAAAGAGAAGATGTTGCAGAAGTGCAGGTATAATTTTATTTCAAGGCATAAGAGAGAATGTATAGAAAAAATGGTGGAAGGATTTATCAGAGTGTTCCCACAGTTGTGTCCTTGGAAATAGAACTTCAGAAGTTCTAGAAGAAATATTAAGCTAAATGCTCTCTATCCATCTCACAGTGTTGGTATTGAAAAGAAGAGTTGGAGAAGCCAGAGTTCTGTCCAAAGAGAAACAGGTTATTTTCACAGGGGCATGAAAACTAATGGATTGCAATAATCTTTATTGGGGGGCTTCTTTTGATAATGCATTAATTATAGGATACTGTACATGGTTTGAATCAGGAAATGTTGTGTTTGCTCCTACATTTAATTTCTTTGAACGTCCTAGAATCATGTTTTTGAAGAAGAAAACTCACTTTAAGTGATTGATTTAAGTCATTGTTCTGCCCATTTTCAGATACACAGGAACATGACACGTGGAAAGACATTTCAGCATGAAAATTGCCTCCAGCACATCTAGGTGATATGCTAATATGCTTTGGCTGAGATGGAGTTAATTTTCTTCACAGTAGGTAGTATGGTGCTCTGTTCTGGATTTGTGCTGCAAACAGTGTTGATAGCACAAGCATGTTTTCACTCTCGCTGAGCAGGGCTTACACAGCATCAAGGATTTTTTTTTTCTTGCTTCTCATCCCACCTCAACAGTGAGTGGGCTGGGAACACAGGCAGAACAGCTGACCCCAACTGGTCTCAGGGCTGCAGGGATATTCCATACCATATGGCTGGGAGAAGAAAAAAGAGGAGTAGGACATTGGAAGTTATTTCATCTGTCTTCCGAACTAAGAGTTATAGATGCTAGATCCATCTTATCTGGAGGTGGCTGAACACCTGCCTGCCCATAGGAAGTGGAGAATGAATTCCTTGTTTTTCTTTGCTTATGCATGCAGCTTTTGCTTTTCCTATTAAATTGTCTTTACCTCAACTCACATTTTCTCACTTTTACTCTCCTGATTCACTCCCCCATCCTGCCAGAGGAATGAGAGAATGGCCTGGTGGAGCTCACTCCTATCTGGGGTTAGACCACGACAGCCAATTTGCTTGCCCAGTTAATATATGATAGCCTTGGAGTAATGGCTTTAATAATAAATGGCCTCAGGAGTTGGAAAGATTGTGCAATTCTACAACATCTATGTGGTAATTGGCAGGTTCGTTCTCTCAGCTTTTAAGGACATGGGTGAAGTTTCTGTGAAGTAGAATGAAAAAGTTGCAAAACAATATTCTTGAAATAACATTGCCATATGTTAAGAAACAGACAGTGTTTACTGATACCTACCACTTTCTGTAGTGAATTATGGATATCAGACAGGAAGTACCTTGCATATTGTCAGGTCCCCTTCCATGCTGGCATGACTCCTGTTGCCAGGGTTTAATGATGTTTCTCTAGATCTTT
Organism: Irena cyanogastra; assembly: GCA_013397155.1. Classification (NCBI taxonomy): domain Eukaryota; kingdom Metazoa; phylum Chordata; class Aves; order Passeriformes; family Irenidae; genus Irena; species Irena cyanogastra. Next base: position 37,437 of record VWZV01015026.1, read on the forward strand.
GCCCAGTCCAGTGCCTGGATAAAGACACTGGAGACTTTAAAGCTGAGAATTACTGTGAATTATTCCAACAATTAGTTTTTTATGGAGTTACTTTGTACCCCTTCATTAAATGAAGAATCTTAATCTTAAATGATTAAATCTTAATCTTCTCTAGAGGTGCATATTAGACTTCTTAGATGGCTTGTTTCTGCCCTGCTGTAATTTCTGCCTCAAATGACAGCACTTGCTCTGTGGGTGTGCACACAGAAAATCACAAGAGAAACTATAGGACTGAATAGTACACAAGGGCTTTTCTCTCCCATGTGGTCATCCAACAGTCTACTGTAAGCTATGGGGAGGCAAGTCTCTGGAGTTGGTCAGGTGATGCTTCTGGAAGCTGCTGACAGGAGAGATGAGGAGCTCAGCTCTGGCAGAGGGGCAGCCCCAGCAGCATCACTGACGATCATGGGCTGTCAAGAGCTTAATGAAGATGTGTCAGAGAAACAAATCAGGCCAGCACTTTCTGTTTTGTATTGATCCGTTTTCAAGCCCCGACAACACACAGACATGCCAGAGATAGGCAGGGTTGTGTTCATGATGTTCTCAGCTTTGAGAGTTCTCTGATGCTGCTGTTTTTCTACATAATCTGCAAGCAAGATCTGCGGTGTTTGGATGGGGTGGGTTATTCCCTGTTCATGTCATACTCTGGAGTTGTCCCAAATCCATGAGACATGATGGTAGATGAAATCCACTGTTTCTCCCCTCTTTCGGGATGGTGACATTTGTTTCTGGGAGCATAGCAGAAGGCTTCACACAGATGACCAGATACTTATGTCATTAAAAAACTATTTTGAACACGTCCTCAAAATTTTTCTAGCAAGAACCAGCATCTTGAAGAGGAGTAATAAAAATAATTTCTTACAAAAAGAGTACAAATGGAAAAAAAAAATAAAAGAAAGATAAAAGCGATTGGTAAGGAAAAGTAACAGTGCATAAGCATACTCTGGCCTTCCTATGGGGCTGTTTAATTAATTAAAATTTAGTCTTACCAGTTAATTTCTACTCAAAGATTTTCTTTCATTAGCTCTAGGCAGGAAATACACCTGAGCGGAAATTTGTGTGAAAGAAACAATCTGTAAACAGTGCTTCCATCCTAACTGGGAGCACATGTATTATTATAAAGCAACTTTAATTAAAGGCAACTTAGTAAAGCTACCATCACTCTGAGAGCAGCTACTGTGTACTGAACAAGATGAAACTCAATCCCTTGGAACCAAGACAAACAGGCCATCACAAGAGACTAAGGTTTTGAAACATGGTGTCTTAACTGTGGAAGGAAATGCCAGAAAATATTCTACCATGAAAGCATTTTCTGGGTTACTCACCAAACCCAAATGTTTTTAGAGGGTCTAGGGCCTAAAAAAATCCCTAGTTTACTATATTAATAATATTAATCTATTAAAAAGTTGCAGGTGTTGTATGTTTTTCCCTCAACTTACAGCACAAAGAATCTTATTTCGAAGTTTTAATAGTAGAAATCAAAGAATCATAAGAAAATTTGGGTCCAGTTTCACTTTCCATCTGTTATTCATTACCCTCTGTTGTGAAAGTGCTGACTTGCCCTGGTGACAGACTACATCCCACACTGCATCAAGTGCAGTGCAGCAGAAGCAATCTTTTTCAAGACTATGGATTTACATTGTCATTTGGAATAGGAGGAAATGGACAAGAGCCTCAAAACTGAAAGAAAAAGGAGAAATAAGACAAACTAGCCATGCTACAACCTGTGGGCAACTAGGCAGGGCCATGCACAGTAAGTTCATATATGTACCACAAATATAATGAGCATGGACAGCTTTTATCAATCGTGGGATTTCCACTCATACTTGGAAATCAGTGGGAAGAACCACAGCACAACTTCAGTTTCCTCTGGCTTACTTGTTTCAGCAAAGATGCCACCACATTGGGCTTGTTCTTCTGAGCATGGTGACATCCACACAGACAGGAGGTGAGCAGGAATCCAGCTAGACCCCTACTTTGTCACCTTTCTTACAGCCCCAATGCTTCCTGTAGGGACAGAACCCCTATGGGATATTTGAGGCTGCTATTGATGTGAACAGGGGCAAATCCAGATTATGCTCATTTGCTGGAAGGCAGTATTTGCCCTTGAACTTAAGGCTAAGCAATAGGAAAATTTGATCACCAGGCAGAGTTTTAAATGGCTTTGCCAGTGTTACTCCAGACTTACCTTTGGCTCTTAACACTTGCTAGTCTATTAAAATAACTCCACCAACTGCATGGCAATATGTTCTTGGTTTGGGTAACTGAACATCAAGATTTAAAAAGCAGCAGGAGAATGTGTGATTCTTGCAAGACTTAGGAAGATATTTCAGGGTTTTTTTGCACTGCTCCATTCAGTTGTCTACATGCTTGTCAGGGAACTGAGCTGAGAACTGTCATTGGGAATAGTTTTTGGGCATTGAGAATATTTTGTAGTAACAGAGAATGATAAATACATGCTGAATAGTCACCAGTAAGCAAATTTCACTTCTAAGATGAAAGCCTGTGTAACATCTTTAATAATGAGTCCAAATCTAAGATTTTTACTGGAAGGAATTGAGTGTTCTGTAAAGACAGGGACTAAAATGTGATGATGCTCACATGTGGTTGTTGTCCTAATGCTCAAAGCAAGACATACAGATTTTTTTGCCTCAGAAATTACAAAACTGGATGCCAGGATTTGTCCAGGAGCAGTAAGGGCCAGCCCCCACAGGAAATGTCAGGGCAGGACCTGCCAGATAGAGCTTGTTCCACTGTCCCAGCAGCTGCAGAGCAGCCAGTGGTCCTGAACATCAGCATGAATGTGATGATGGTGGGTCAGGGCTGAGGTGCAGGTGGGAACTCAGTCCGTGAGTCAGGGTGAGTGTGATACACAGCCAGTGGCAAGCATGTTTGCTGTGTAGCTCAGGAGGTTTCACCAAAGGTGAAGAGAGCTAAAATCAACTCTGAAGCAAAGTGGGAAAAAACCTGAGAAGCCCCCTCACAGCTGTCTATCACACAGCTCTTCTCCAAGCAGTTTGATCAGAGGTCCCAGAGCTGTACTGTTCCAGGACCAGGCAGGAGCACAGGAGGGCAGAAAAATATTCTCAGGGCTATGACAGGATTTTTAGGAAGAGAATGAGCATATTAGTTTTGCTGAAACAAAATGTCAGTGTGAATAGCTCATTTTAAAACCTCATTTTAACCTCCAAACCCAGCCATTTATGTTTATTTACTGTCACATAATGTTTCATAGGCCACGTCTATTTTAAATGCAGTTCCTTCACGTCAATCAACGTACTAGAAATTAATGTAACACTTTATCTCACTTAATTTCCTTCAGCTTTGTTTAAACAATTCGATAAATATATTGCAGTGAAATTGGTGTCTCTCAAGGCACTGCAGCTTCTGTTAACTGGTGGGCATACAGGCCCTGCTGTGATCAGTGCTGTTGAGCTGGAACCCTTCCTCCCTCTCATGTGGGCTTGTGACAAGCCCCTGTGCCAGCTAAGCAGTACAGGGTGCCCAGGGGTGGCAGGCTGCTGTACAAGACTCAGAACAAAGCTGTCCAGAAGTCTGACCTTGATGGACTGGGATAAGGCCATTGCAGGGCAGTGGGATGAACTGTGGAAATCCCATTTGGTGGGGCACACACCTGCAGGATCCTTGGGTCCATTCTCTGCCTCTTCTTCTGCTTTCCCTTCCTCTTCCTTGCTTTTGTTCTGTAAAGCAAACCACCTCCGATTCTGATTAGAGGAAGATCCCAGTTGTGCACACTTTGCAATGGCTGCAAGGTTCAGGATAAGATAAATAAACAGCCAAGGGAAGGGTGTGATGCTGTGAAATACACTTGTTCTCTGAAGCAGTGCCACCACAGATTATTTTGCTTTCATATCAAATAACCTACATTTTGGTTTTATGCCTTTGTGTGCAGGTGCAAGTATATGCATGCTGTGACACATAGGTCAAATTAATCACTGGATTCAATCCATTTCTCAGTGGCATTATCCTGAGAATGAGCTTTGCTCACAGTGTGTAGCTGGAACACCAGCTTTATGTCTGTGTTTCACTAAAAACTGAAACAAGCAAGCCCAGATATCAGTCGCTCTAGATTTTACTGATTTTAGTCTTCATGCTGTGTGACTGTGCACTTAATTGTGGGATTATTGATCTGAAGATTGTCCAGATGATTTGTCCAGATGACATCTCTGAATATCAAAAGTGAAACCATTCTAGGATACATTGCCTTTATTCACTTTTTCCTGTTTGGATTCAGTTTTTAGCTCTGTATCAGCCACTTCTGCTGATTATGTACCAGTTGTGGTTGCTTTAATAAACTGAGGAGAAAGGAACTCTTAAGTACACTATCTATCAAGTTGATACTTTTCCTTTAATAAGTTTTCCTGTTACACTGCAAACATTACACAGCTCATGGGATTTAGGCTTCTTCAATTAATAATCAAAACTCTCCGTATGCATGGCTCTTGCAGATCAATGCCCACCAAGCCAATTGTTCTTTGTAGTGATAAGAATAAACTAACCAGAGGAGGAAGAAATAGCTGTAGGAGTTTGTTTTAAGAGATTCACATGCGAGTGGAAGAGGCACATGACTGAAATTAAGCTATCAGTGCATGCAGCCCACTCTGTAGGGTTTGGGTGCTGAACCAGACCACTGCATGTCCCAGAAGGGCACACTGGGACACACTGGGAGCACACTGAAGGGGGCTCCATCCTGTTACAACAAGTCCTCAATTCTTTCTGTGATCCTGCTCTATCTGTCACTGAACTTCTTTTCTGGACAAAATGCAGCAAGACTCATCTCTGACATGTGTCTCTCTTGAAGCTCATGCATGCTGAACAAATTCTTTCCTTTTTCAGAAACCACATATTTATTTCAGGGTCTTATTTTGCAGATGATACATAACACATTGCCAGATCTTTTGTCTTTATAGTCAAAGTCTGTATTCTTCAGTCCCATTTGTTTACCTTTAGAAATATCCTACATCTTTCAGCCCACTCATCAAGAGAACAGCAATCTATTTCTCTGAAAGATTTGAATCTTGTCCTGTCTATTGCCTTGGGCTTGCTGATATTAAATGTTTCAGTACGTTTGATTAACTCTCTCTATTTTAAGTGATGGCAAAGCAGAGTGATCACCCACCTGCCTTTCAGAGTGGGGATATAATGGATGACCCCTGGAATTACTGAAACAGCTATGCCTGATCGCAGCTGGTCAAGCAGCCAGTATTTTTAACTCTCCTTGCACTTTTATCACACAGAATAAGATAAATCATGAAAGGCTTGTAAATATCTTGGCCAGGTCTGTAGATGATTTAACTCTAGCCAGTGAACTCCCTAACTTTCTCTGAATTTAGAGGTATTAAAGAGAAGTAAACACACGGGTGTTCAAAGGCTTTCTCTTCCCTCTGCGGCTCTTCCCATGTTGTTCCTAACTGGAGATGAAAAGGAAAGGGCAAAAATTGCTCTGTCCCAACATGCATTCCAACTAATGAAATAATTATCTTACAATGTGGTTTAGTATGGGGTAATTGTAAGACAAAGCTGCTTGGCAGCGTGTCTTGGGGCGAGCAGCTTCCGTGATGTTTCCAATCCTTCACCCAGGGAGAAGCTCAGCAGGAGGGGTGGGATTATGAAACACAACATGTTTTGGAAGTCCCACCCTGGGCTTTGCACAGGGTGGTGCTAGCGTGTGCTTTTCAAGCCTGTAGTTTCTTATCCAAGTTTGTGAAGACTTGAGAAGTAGCCAGTGCTCCTTCTTCTGCTTAGCCTATGTCTTACATAACGTCTCCAAATCCAGTAGCATTTTGGCAGTCCCTCAACTGATGCCTAGGACAGAGATTGAGCTATTCCCTTGTATGCTTTAAAAATGAGGTGCTCCAGAGCAATGTAGGGCATTGTAGAGGTTGCACAGGGAAGTAAGTCTGTGCTAGCTCTGGCAGCACATCTATCTCTGTCTGTCTATCTATCTATCTATCTATCTATCTATCTATCTATCTATCTATCTATCTATCTCACCTGACTGTTCATCAGACCAATGTACTTGGACCCTCTTTGGTGTAATCAGTGGTCACCTTTGGGTCAGATTTCTGAGTTTTAGGCAACAGGAGTGATTTAGTGGGGAGAGATTGTCCTGATCTTCGTGAAGGCACATTTAAAATGATGAAGAGTGAACTGAGCAGGAACAAGTTTGTTGTCATTTTATAATTCTGAAAGGCTCATAAATCACAGCAGCACAGCCAGACAAACTGTTTATTAGGCATGCAAACCCCTTAAAGAATGCTGTAAAAGCATACAATACTTGGGCAACTGCTGTATCGTTTGTTCTGAAGAAGCTTGCAGATGTGAGAAAAATGTTTTGCAACGCCAGGGAAAGAATTGTTCCTTAAAAGTAGAAGAGTCTAATTGCAGAGGGAGGAAATATTAATCCATCAGGAACTCAGGCTCCCAGCTTTACTCAAATATTTGAAAAATAAGAGTGGTGTTGAAGCAAAAATTAACAAGTCTGCAGAAATCTTGAACCTGACTAGTCTGTCTATTAAGCTCTACCTCAATGCACTGCTTTGTAAGATGCAAACCAGAAATAAAAAATCAGTAGGGTAGCATGCATGGTGGACATGGTTCAGAGCTTTTCTTTACAGGAACCAATTTAGTTTAATTGTTCAGACAGTTTTTCCAGCACAACTCCAAATACAATCATTCCTAACCCAGTGTTTTTAAGTAGTTGAAAGTGCAGTGGTTTCAAAAAGTAACTAAATTATTTGTATTGCTGGACTCGTCTAGTTTTCTTGAGACTTGTCTGCTTGCCCACTTGGCCCACCTGTTCAAAGGTCTTTCAGACCTCTGTGCTGTGGTAGCATTTGAATTTACTCTCTGGTTCTAAAGAAAGTGCCCAAGATGCCTCATTCCTACAGGTATTATTAAAAACAGAGGCTTTTTGAAACAGTGCCCCAGCCAAGACTCTGTTTGTCTACAAAGGGCTTTGTCAACACTATGAGTCTCACATTCTCCACCACATCTTTGCAGAAGAGGCTTTGTCAGGAAGCCCCAGCTGTCTGCAGCTGCAGTGGGGTCAGGGTGCTGCTCCTTGGCCAGCCCCAGCCATGGCTGGTCCCATGGAGCTGCCACCATGGTGGAAGCCCTGTGATTCCAGGGGCAGCTGAGGGCATCTGGATGAAGGGCTTTGGCTGCTTGGATGCTTGCAGGTAGAGTGGAGGGATGCTGGATGTGATTCCTTCACAACCCAACCAACTGCTTATTTACACAAACAGTTCTAGTGGATGTTACAATCATATTGTTCAATCCCAAACACCCATTAAAAAAAAAAGATAAAGGGGATTACATGTCTATAATAGCAAAACATACAATTTTGTGTGGCACAGGGGAGAAGTGAGAATGTGTCCAGCTTCCAGCCCCATGTCATCAGCCAGAACCAGGCTGCTTTGTTCCATGAAGAAATCCCTGAAACCTGTGGGTGCAGTTTCTTATTAGGAGATGCCACCTCTCTGCAGCACCTGATATGTTTACTCTGCAACCAAAATGTAACACTAGATGGGTGTGCTGGTTTTGGCAGGGGTAGAGTTAACTTCCTTCACAGTGATGAGTATGGCTGAGTTTTGGATTTGTGCTGAGCACAGGGTTGATAATATTGAGATGTGTTTGCTGTTGCTGAGCAGGGCTTGCACAGAGCCAAGGCCTTTTCTGCTGTTTCTATTGCCACACTGGTGAGGAAGTTGGAGAGAATGAGAATTTGGGAGGAGACACAGCCAGGACAGGTGACCCCATCTGACCAAAGGGATATTCCAGGCCACATGACATCATGCTCAGTATGTAAAGCCGGGGAAAGAAAAAGAAAGGGGGAATGTTTGGAATGATGGGGTTTGTCTCCTCAAGTAGCCATTACATGTGATGGGGCCCTGATCCCCTGGAGATGGCTGGGCACCTGCCTACCCACAGGAAGCAGTGTATTCATTCTTTGTTTTTCTTTGTTTCTGTGCATGCTTTTGCTTTCTCTCTTGAATTGTCTTTGTCTCAAGCCATGAATTTTCCAGCTTCTACCCTTCTGATTCTCTCCCCAGTCCTGCTGGTGGGGGAATGAGTGAATGGCTGCATGGGGCTTGGCTGCTGGTTGGGATTAAAACCAGGACAATGGGTCATTAAACTTATGCAGTGTGACTGTTCCTGTCCCTCAGCTTCCTGTATATCTGCTCCATTAATGGATTTCAAATCTTCTGGATTTTCAGATATAACTGCAGGGAGCAGTGCACTAGATTTAGTGAAGCGAATTCTCAGAACTTGAAAGTGTAGTTTTTTTAAACAAAGAATCTGTTCTTTAACCTTCCGTTGGTTTAGGGGTTTTTTATAAGTTACAAAATCTTTTTTTATAAAGACCTGGAGCTATTCTGAGATGAGAAAGAGTTGGCTGGTACATACAAAAAAAAACCACCAAGCACAATTTCCTTTTTCATGTCTGTTTTTCTGCAAAGAAAAATGATTCACCACTAATCAGTAATGAAGGATGAAGCTGAAATGAATCGGCACATTTCTCCTGAAAATCCAGATGGGCCGGAAAATCTGTTTAACATACCCAGAAATGAAAGTGCCCATTGTCTCTACACTACAGTATGGACATAATATAATTTCCTTTAGTGTTTCAGGTCCTGGAAATGGCAGCATAAAAGTAAATATTTAACTCTGAGTTTATATACGAGTTCCCTGTCTTGACCAGCTTCTGCTTCCTTCTCTTTCTCTGGACTTTTATAAGGGTTGCTCAGATGCTATTGACCTTGTTGGAGGGCCCTCAAGGAAAAGCCAACCCCCATCTCATTATAGTCATCCCTTCAACCAGTGTTAAGCACAGTGAAAGAGCTATAGCACTTGTTTAGACTCCTAAATATGAGCTCAGTCTTAAATGCTGATTAATTACAGCCACGATGTCACCATATCCTTCCAGCTCCAGGAGCACCCCAGCTGAGGGCTGTATATGATGGTCCAGCTCAGGAGAGAGCCAAGAGAGCTGGGCTTGGAGCTGCAGTCAGAGCCTCAGTGCTTCATCTGCTGTCAGCAGCCAGGACATGCAGCAGGGCTGCTGGATTTTTGTGACAAAAACATATAAAAGCCCCGAATTGTTGTCCAGACAGGGAAGTTGGCCAATTTGTCAGGTAAGCCTGGTGCTCAGGCACAGTTCCGCAGAAAACAGTGAGACAAACCGAGATAGACATCGGTCCCACGCAGTTCCTCTGGCAGCAAGAGACTGGCAAAAGGTGTCCCAACACGAGGAGAAGATCATGCTTGTTTTTCCTTGTCTTTCCAAATGAATGCTGAGAAATTTATGATTTGGCCAGCCATAATCCCATATCTTGTTCAAAATATTTGTATTGTTCATACAAATCTTTACTGAAAATATATTTTAGGATCTCAAAACAAGTTTGTTTAACTTCTACAAATCTTTTCTTTCAAAAAGAAAGAATTAAACCCAAGGCATTAGAATTGTTTATGTAAACCAGAGTTTAAATTTTCTTCTCCTGAAACTAAAAATTGGTAGCATTAAGTGAACAAGCGGACATTAAGGTAGTGATTTATGACAACCTAGTGCTGAAAGGTATATAAACAGCAAATAATTTGTGAGTAAATGTACCATTCAAATTTTTTAAGACATTGAACCAACTTGTAAAGATGAATACATCTCATTACAGCTTGTTCTAAGCATTCACAAAAAGGGGCAAAAAGCTAAATTTGCCATTTGTGATTTCTGACTAATATTCTATTGCTCCTGGTGTAGTAGGACTTTGAATCTCCAACTGTGAGCTGGTATCCATTTTATGAGGGACTATTCGAGAAAGGAGAGTCAGTCCTTGTCCAGAGTGCTTGGAAGTCTAAATTTGTGAGGGCTGATATCACAAAGGCCTGGGAAGAGAGCTGGCATTACAAGGCTGAAAACGAGGGTTGGGGAAGATGAGGAAACAACAAAAGAACTATTTCTGTTGAAAGCACAACTTTAGAAAGAGGCATAACTGAAGGAGCTACAGTGAGTTACATGTTAACCCATATGCATATATTAACCCAAGGACTGGCTGTCACAGGTCCTGAGGATGTTAAAAACACAGGGAAATGTATGAGATTGGGATCATGTGACCAAGTGGAACCAAAAGGTAATGCAAGCTGTCTCCTGAACACGTTGATCCTGAGGAAAGCATTGTGACAGTTTCGTGTCTGTCTTGTGCTTCCAGGACACATTTAATTTACTAACCTAGAAAAGAAAACATTATTAAAATATTCTGGTTAATCATGAAAAAAAAGAGAAGCATCTATCTCTACACTCAGTGAATAGGTTTTATGCCAGTCAGCCAGTTCTGTTGTTTCAAGGTGTTAAGCACAGCAGTGGTGACTGAAGCCACTTCCCTCCTCAATCTTACCTGAAGTGGGTATGAACACAAGTGGGAAGAAAAAAGAATAGGAAGGAGTGGAGACATCTCAAGACACTCCAATGATTAAAGTAGAGACAGCTGGAAGAGCAAGGAGTGGCATTATAGAAAGACACAGGGAGGGTCCAGAAGATAAAAGGTATATCTGGAAGAAACATAAGAAGACACCAAGGGTACTTATGGATGAGGTCACACAGGGGTCCAGAGGAGTGACAGAGGCAGTCTGGGGGCTATTCACGTGAGACCTGGCTGGAGACAATGAAGGACCTGGCCTTGGGAAGTGAGGGATGAGTGTGAAATGCACACAGGGATTGAAGAGGGTAAAAAACATATCTGAGGAGTAGGAGGGATATGGAGCCCTTGGAGGAGCTCTCAAAATTGTTAATAGTAATGACATGAGAAAAACAGATAAACCACGGATTGTTATTTTTTTTAAGCATTGTTGGAGGAAAATAACTGAAAATTGCTTCTTTCATGTAGTACACTCTATGTCTTTTACAAATTTTTAGCTCTGGCAGGAAAATATTGGAGTTGGGCAAGCAATTTTTGCATTGAAACTTTGTATAGTTTCAATGTTTTGGCCATGATTTTAATGACATATCTTGGAGTGTATGTTGATTGTTCCTGTGAGTGTATTCATTATTTACTCAATTCATTTTCATGGAACAATTATCTGTAGTCAATATTCATACTCCAGTGCCACCAATGCCAGGATGTTATTGCTAACCTTGTTATTAAATGATCTGTATAACTCTTCAGCTAAAGAAATCAGATTATTTTAAGGTCTCTACCTTGTAGTAAAAATTTGCAGTTCTCCCAGATGTGGAGCAGATTTTTAAAAATACATGTCAAGAGTTAGAAACAAAGGTAAATTAGAGCTTCAAATAGACAGCTTGAAATATTTTGAGATTTGGAAGTCATTGTTCAATATTTAATCCAATAAATAGTATTTAAAACAGTACAAACTTTAAAATTTGCTGTTGCACATATTTACATAGTGGATTTTGCACTTTGCAGTCAGTGAATGTTAGCAGACTTAAAATTTAGAGAAATAATCTTTATCTGAAAGGTAACTAAAGATTGCAAAAGCAATTTGAGAAAAGGTCAGCATAATGTTCATCTGTTTGATCAAAATTCTTTAAAATGTTTGTTTAAAAGATATTTGAACTAAAATGTCATTCAAATACAGCAAAGAGGGCTGCAACTGATTTAGGCTGATTTAGGTGAGAAGTGAGAAACTCAGCTTGATATCAAAACACAGTCGATCAGATAGGGAAACTGAGGGACAGGATGGATGACAAACATGAGACTAGGAGAGAACTAAGTTCTGTAGAAATGAGAGGCTGACAAATAAGACTGAATTTGAGTCCTCGGTCTGAGTTCCACTGACATTTACAAATGTAATCAACTGTCAATTTGAAACAGGAATGGATGAGTAAAATAATCCAGGGAAAAGGGGATCCATCAAGAACACTCAGCCCAGCCATGTGAACCTGGCTTTGCTGCTCTCCCTGCCCAGCTGGCTTTCTGTCTGCACGCACAGACTGACTAATCTGCTGCCTGAGAGGGCTGCTGCTGCTTGTTAAGCCAATTCTTAAAATAGTGGCTGACCTAATTATATAGCATGGATCTTTACCTTAAATATATATATATGATGGCTGTTTACATGAAATGCATACTGGATATTTTTTAATAGTTACTTTTCACACCTCATCACATCTTCCTTCACTGAGCACAATTAAAGTAATGTGTCTTTGTGCATCAAACTTTACAGCACAGATTTAGAAAGCAGAACATGTTAAACTGATTGCTTCTCCCTAGCAGGCACTGGGGAGGTGGATAAAGGGGATGAATAGTGATAGTGTCATTATCTGTCTTTAATAACTTCTCTGGCATAGATTGAAAGCTTCTAGACATGTAAAATTGTCAGTGCACTAATACTACCAGCCAGGTACAAGTTTTGATTGCTGAGTTCATTATGTAGCCTGCTAGGTTTTAGATCAGACTCATTAATTACTATGAAAGTGTCAGACATTGCAGGGATTCTCTTGATGTAGACTCTATTTAGCATCTTCTCTACTACTATGAAAAAGTAGCATATTTTACAGGTGAAATCAATGGAGACTAATTATCCATCACCTATAGATTAGTAGGTTGTGGGGTGAAATTATGAGTGCTAGAAATGGATTTGCAGATGGGCACAACCCACTTTCTGTGTACAGAGAAATGGTTCATAGGCTGTAAGCAGTAGCAGAGTGCTGTTGTTATAGATGCTTTCTGCTGCTCTTCTTTTCTGCTCTTTTTGTTGGGGCAGCCTTGGATGTTTCTAGAAAAACTGTAGTCACAGCTTCAAATGAACTGTAGACATGGTTAAATCAAGGTTCAGTTTTCTCCCTAATTATCCCTGCTGCTGGGCTTTTATGAGACCAGTTGTTGCAGAATTGGTTTTAAATGCTGCAGACAGAGCGGAGAATTTTATTTAACATGTCAACATCTTTTTTGGAGTGTTTGAATTTAAGGACACTTAAACAATTTGCATCAGTATTTTAACATTGAAAGTTCAGATTTTAATTTCAAAATTGTAATTTTCAACAAAATTTGAGCAGCTGTTATTAAGAAGTAGAAGAAAAGAAATTAAATATCACGAGGTGGTCCAAAAGTCTGAAAAGAAAGCAAGTTTAGTGAAACAGAATGTCTTGGATTTGCCCAACCAATCTTTTAGTCTTTTAAAAATCCTCTCAAAGCTTTATAAGGTGTTACTATAAGACATTCCACTCACAACTTTATTTCAACTCTCAATTAGAAGATGAAAGACTTTATTTATCCAAGATAAATAAATTACCCTCCCTGACCTAACGTACTTTGGTAAATCTGAAAAGATAACAAGCTGAGAGTGGAAAAATGATAGAGCTGGAGGCTACAGTTAGCTATTAGAATTACAGGCATTGTGATAGGCAGCTAAAGTATGTGGGGATCTATGCACAGAAGAAACATAAGCAAAGTCTCTTGAGCATCATAGGCTCCTGGGTTTTGTCCTTCCTCTGTATGACAAGAGACAAGACCAGTGCAGAGCCCCCTTCCACTCACAGAAAGTAGAAGGATGAGAAAACAGTGGCATTTGTGTAACGTGCAAAAAAACTTGAGGATAAATGCAGTTCCATAAGTAAAAATAAAAAAGAAGCAAACGAAACCCAGGTGCTCCACATAATTTTGGGGATGGGGGGTAATGAAGTCAACAGTGAATCCCTGTGGGGGAGCCATCAGTGCTGCTCATCTGCAGCTCCAATGATTGCTGTGCCTGTGTACCTGGTGGGGTTAGAGACTTTGAGCTTCACGGGTAATTAACTCTCTGCTGGGACCCTAGGGAGTAATAAATTTGGTCCTGTGGTTTGATAGCAGGTGACAGAAATGGCCTAATACCAGCTCACTCCCTGTGGTAGGAAGTGGGGCCTCCTTCCTCAGGTGATGGTTGGGTTGTGTCCACATTGGACAATTTGGAAAAGTTCAGCAAGCCACTCTGTACCACTTAGAAGTGAACTAGGTTAGAGAAAACCAGTACAAATGAAGAGATACTAGTGAGGGTTTGGGGTTTGGAGGGGGGATTGCTTTTTTTGTGTGCACTTTCTGCTGAGACAAGATTTTTTTTCCCAAGTGTGCCCTTTTCATCACATTGTCCAGATTATTTAAAATGAACATGCAATAGATTTCCCGTATTTCCCTCAAGAGGTTATTCCAAAGTATAATAAATCTGATCTTTCTACTTTTTTCTAGCTGAGCTAATGTTTTCTTTTTGCTACTTCAACCCAGTGCTGCTAGCCATGTCCCACTCTGAATAGTCTCTTGGTTGTTTTGTGCTCTGAAAAGAATTAGAGTTTTATTATTCTCTTCTTTCTCAGCTAGCCATGTTAAAAATATTCAACCACTATCATAATGTCCTGTGAAGTTCTTTCAATCCTGTCAGATGCTTTCATTTCACTTCACTGAATTTCCTCCTGAACACTGTTTTTTAAGTCATTCACTGTTTCTAAACTTCTTCTTACCAAAAGTGCTGCTCACATCTATAACAGAGTATATGAGCTGTGGCATAGCCCATGGCCACTGCTTAAATAGATGTCCTCACTCTGCTGCCTGTTTCTGTGTTGTGATAAAGAAAGGTGCTGTGACACTTGGAGCCCAATCTACAGTTGCTTAGACAAGATCCTGAATTACTATTCTTAGCATAGGCTGTTATTAACATTTCACGTATTACAAATATATTTTTATCTATCTCTTCCTTTTTGCTCCATGCCCTGGAGTCACAAAAAAGTGCATTCTTTTCTTTTACCTTGACACATGCATTTAAATGTCTTGGTTATCTGCCTTTCCTCACAGACACTGACACTACATAGATTTCTTCTGTCCATTTAAGAGCTGTCCTGCAGCTGAAAATGGCTGGTACACTTCTAATGGGAAGAATTGAGCTGCCCAGGCCTGAAGGTTCATCTCACCAGTCTCTGAGGGTGGCCTAAGCTATCCAAATTTCCACTCTCCTGAAGAGTTGTTCTGTGGGTGGCTGCCCACCATGGACTGTACGGTGCTCTGGGTTTGGGAATAATCCCAAAGATTAACAAACGTTTCAGTTTAGATACGACTTCATGTACTAAGAGAACTTCTTTATGCTTGTAATTGCATTCATCAAGCTGTAGGGCAAAAAATACTTGTTTGCAATAAACCTATAGTCCATCGAAGGGGGCCATGTCTGGAGAAACAGAAGTGCTGATTCCAAGCCAAAATTTCTTTGCTTCCTAAAAGCATCCAGGCTATATCCACTAACAAATTAGCTTAGCACCCAGCGATCTCAGGGCCTTTCAGATTTAGACTGCAGCTGAGCAGAGGAGTTGAAGGGCCATTCTCTGCTAAATACAGTACAAAATTGCACAAATAGTTGTGCTGGGATGGTGCAGGGAGTTCAGAGTAAGAAATCTATAGCTAGAGATGGATGGCCTCTACAAGGTTGACAGATGCCATCTCAGCCAGATTAGTGTAGACACTGAAAAGTGGCAGTTTGTGGATAAAGTTTCTTAGGTCTTCAGTGCAGCTCTCTCATTCATCCTCCTTATTTGTGTTATGGCAGCACTTATTTGTGTTATGGCAGCACTTAATAGGCTCTTGACGTTTTTCAGGAGCAAAAAAAGAGATAATTTAGACAGTGCTCAAAACCCTGACTCTGAAGGCACTGCAGTGCTCTGCAGTCTGGATGCCTACAAGGCACAGCTAGATCTGGCAGAAGTGCAGCAGCACATCCTACCTCCCTGTACAGCAGGGGAGGGTTGGAAGGCTCCTGCCAGGGTCAGTGAAGCTGATTTTAGGGCAATGTAATAATAGTGGTGTTTTGGTGCAATATGATCATGTGTGTGAAGGAGGAAGGAGGGCAGCATTAATCAGTGATAATAAATTTTTAATGTAAGAGGCCAACATTTAAATGAGCCTAAAATCTGAACCT
The DNA here is from genome assembly GCA_013397155.1 of Irena cyanogastra. NCBI lineage: Eukaryota > Metazoa > Chordata > Aves > Passeriformes > Irenidae > Irena > Irena cyanogastra. Next base: position 53,379 of record VWZV01015026.1, read on the forward strand.
TGGATATGTTCTGTGGAGGTGCAGTGGAGACTGGACATTCAGCCTTGCCCTTCACGATTTGCACTGAAACCCAGTTTTGACTTTTCCCTTTGTGGCAGTGTCCAAGGGGCAGACTGAGTGGTAAATGAAACGGGAGGCATGGAAGAGCAACCTCCCATGACCTTTGCTGCTGCTGGGGATGGGGGTCTCCTCTGGGAGAGAGGGTCAGAGGGCATCTGTCAAAACAGGACAGGCTGTGGGGAGTCTCTGGGCCAAAGGCAATGGCATCAGGGGTCACCATTCAGTGCTATAAACATGACACAGGGAGACCTGCCACGCGTTGTGTTTGCGTCCTTGCCAGCCGGTGTCCTCTGGAAGGAACAGCTTGTCTGAATCCTGCATGGCCCTCTCTGACAATGCTTGGAAAAGCTGGGCACTAGGATGGACCTCCACTCATCTCAAAACACCTGGCAGGGAGAGTGCAGGTCGGCTCTGGCTGGGGAGGGAAATACCTTGCTGATGGCTGGCCAGGGAGGCGGGAGGAGGGACACGGCCAGGGGTCAGTGCTGGGGTCCCCAGTGCTTCCACCAACCCACTCCTCACTGCACAGGCAGGGAACAACTCATCCTCTGGGCTGTGAAAGGGTAAATGGATTTAGGGAGAGAGGGGACCTGTGAGAGCAGGAAAAGCTGTTTGATTGCAAAAGTGATACGAGGGTAAAGCAATTCTGCTGGAGTAGCAATTGTGCCCTATCTTTAGAGGGGAGTGTTTAGAGGAAGCAGCTGACACACAGTGGTGTTTTTCATACATTTGAACCAAGAATAAAAAGACAGAGTTTCCTTATTACCTTCAGTATGCCCTTGTTCCACACTTCCTCGTATTTACTGTAGGAAATACTTTCAGTATCTCAAACAGTGAGGTTATCTCACTGCAAACACTTATTTAGTCATCTAAGTAACTTGCACCAGGGAAGAAAGTAGGTAGTTTAAGTAATGTTGGTCACTCATTTCCCCAGAGGATGCATTAAATTTGCTGACAGACTCAGTGCTGTGCACTTTTGCATCACTTCCCTTTTTGCTCATGATCCCAAGCACCACTGGGATTCACTGAAATCTGTTCTACTCCCTTTCTGTGCTGTGGAGTTTTAATCTGCTTATAGGAGAGACCTAATCAACCTTTGATTTTGAGTGGCTTCCACCTTCAGCCTTTGAAATATTGCCTTTTTTTTTTTCCCCAAACCTCTTTACTGCTGGGGCAAAAGGGCACAAAAAATACAGTAGCACCCAAGTGGCTCAGCAAGTTGCATCTTCAGTAGTGTTTTAGGAAACACAGATGGCTTTAACCTGTATCTATCTGCTGAACACACAGACGTGGAGTGTAAAATCTCTGCAAGCTGGAGACATCAGAGGAGTCAGAGGAGGGCACACAAGTGGCAGCTTTGCACAGTGCATCTCTCCCAGACAAACAGCTCACCACAGTGCCTGGCATGACTGCTCCAGACATGGCCAAAGACTCTGGTGTAAAGCCTCTGGTGAGGGATAAATGCATTGTTGACAGATGCTATTTTGGCAACAAACTCTGCACTTGTGCCTCAGACTCAGGTTGAAAATTCCTCTCTCTTTTCTTCAAACGTGAGTGAAAAGAGCAACCAGATTTTGGAAGATAGCTACTTTATTCTGAGAAATGTCACCCCAGCATGGTGCTGACTGTAACATCAGAAGTTTCTAATGATTGCTAAGACCAGCATGGTTTAATCTGCACTTCTTAATAAGTAGGAAAAAGTCCTGCACAGAGTTCTCTGCAGCAAGACAAGTTGTAATGTCTATTTATTACAAACGTGTAATGTCAATAGTGCACAATATCCAGCAGAAAATAAGGAGATTAATCTCTCTGGTCTTACAGACAAATTGAGAACAAAGTATTAATCAAAAAATTAATGATTGAGCAGTGCTGTTAAATTTATGCCTTTTATTTCATAAACAAACTGCACAGAGCAGTAACAGTTTACAGTTCAGGAAGGACATAGCTATTCCCCTTGCTGACAACCACTTATGCTCTATTTAACACATGGAATTTAAGTGGTGCAGAAAGTACACTTGGCCAGGAATTGCTGTCTGAAAGCCTCTGCAAAGAAAAATGCATTTACTGCCAAAAAATTAGTTTTCAGTAAGAAATTTCTTGGTATTGTGCAGAGTCATAGACTTTCCTCCTGTTTTGTAATTAGACATCAAAAGAAAGCCTGTCATTTAAATTAAAATATATCACTTGAGATCCTTTGAAACAAGCAGCATGCTGAATATAAATAATTAGTCATATTTCTGTTTATTTTTATCTCACGAATCTACTGTTGAAAGCCATTGTTTAGCATGTAGTCTGGCATTAGAAAGACTCCTGCTAACTTTCACAGGCTCTGGGATAGGCTCCAGAGCTTAACAGGTTGAGTAGATGAAATAGCACTCATAATCACATGTATTTGTCCACAGCTAGATTGGTTATGTTCCTTTTGCTTTATATGTGGTGACTAGGTAAAAATGAGTGGCCTTTACTATATGGGAAGTCAAAGTAGATATTTTAACTGTGCCCCTCAGACCTGTGCTCACTGCATTTACAGGTTAGTAAATGGGATGGAGAATGGTTATACACATCGGGTGGAGAATGGGGAATGGGGATCCTGGTCTGGAAGAGATGCTAGTGATAGCTAGAGGCACAGAAAACACAGTCAGTTCTCTGCTGTTTTCTTCCCTGGCTTTGCAACAGGAAATCCTGAACCAGGGAGGCGTAATGATGGGCTGGGTAATTTATATAGCCCGAGGCATACTTGCTGGTGTAAGAGAGAGTTTGCACAAAGCAAATGTCACTTCAGATTGAGCAATAACAGACTGTTTCAGAAAGGAGAGACACAGCCCTAGGAGTGACATGTGTGAGGGTGAATCCATGTGCATGCGGGCAGAGGCTGTCTCCGTGCCTGCCTGTCCATGTTTCCTACTCTGGAGCAAAAAATAAGCTCAGGTCAGTGGTAAAGGCAGAGATGTGAATTCAGGACCTTTATAGCCTAACCATTGCTAATTCAGGGTTCATTTGCTTAACTTTTGTTAGTACAAAATCAACAGCAAAAATGGTTGACAACACAATAAACCAGAAAAAGGGACAGTGCTTAACCAGTAATCAGGGGTTTGGGAACTGGGTGCAAATGCAGTAAAAAGCAACAGGAAAAGTCTTAAGTATTGTTATCCGGACTGTTTTCCTTTTAAAAAGATTATCTGACAAAGACACAGCTTAAAGTATAATTACCTACTTTGATATGATTGAATATATCAGTTAAAAGAATCCCAGCTGCATTACTGAAACCCTTGAGACACCTCTTTTTTTTTTTTTTTTAATTAGTATTTGGCATTGAATTGATGTGAATTGCTGGCACAATTCAGCCCTGAGTGTTTGATGTGATAAAACAAAGAAAACTGTAGAATAGTCTGTTTGTTACTGACACTCCTACTCAAAGATGATAACAGGGGCTCTTTTCTAATACTCAGCCTTTCTTTCACCTTGTCACCTAACCAAGATCAACGGAACAAAGTAAAAATAAAGGTAGTAAAAGGAAAATTTCCGTTATACTTGATTTTTATCTAGTAAGATGATCTTAAACTCTCATGAAAAAAAATGAAACAGTACAAATATCACTGTGTTTGCTCAGTCACTCACATTTGTAGAAAGTGGGTCCTGAACGCCCTTTGATATTTCTTGATATTTCTTTGTGTTACAGTAGCAGTGAGAGACCAAAGCCCTGTTTTTGCCTAGCCCTGAAAAAACCCCCACCAGGGCAAAGTCCTTTTCTGCTAAATTTGTTTCTAATACAAACCTCATTCATGAGGCAACCCCCAACATGAATGCAGCAGCAAGCTGCAAGGTATCAAAACAACTTTTCTGTATAAATCACAATCCTGTTGTTAAGACAACATCCATATTCCTTTCAGCCATATTGACTGGCCAGTTCCCAGCTGGATTGTCCAGAATGATTTCTCATTTAGGGGATTCTCCTTTTACCAGCACCTCAAAAGTAAAGAATCTCAAAAGCTCACTCATCGTCCTTTCTCTTAGACACACTCTTCTGCTGCAAAAAAAACCCCTAATACACCAAGTTCCCTTGTGTCTGTGCACCAACAGAGCAATGTAAGTTGTCTATATCAACATCAGAGTCAGGTTCTCTTGGAGTGTTTTTAAATGGAAAGTTAATCAGTTAATTTTGTGAATGTGCTTTAAAATGAAATATTACTCCAGCCAGTTCATACCAATCTCACAGTAGAAATCCTTGGAAGAGAAATGCTGCAGGTAATGCTTTGCACTGAGATGGACATTCTGCATTGAGCTGTACTCAGCACATGCTCAGATAACCCAGGTAATTGCAAACCAGGCCACTCTGTCATGCTGCCCTGCCCTTGGCTATATATAACCAGTGCTTGCAATTTCTGGGTGTCTTATCAGCCAGATTTCCCCCACAGAACCTGTATCTGAAGGTTGTGACTTTTCCAGGCATGAAATCTGGACGAAGCTGCTGTTTCTGAAACACCAAGATTTTTCTCTTGCTTGATGGCATGAGCCACTTGAGTAAGTGTAAAGGGAAATAGCTTTAAATAATGTCCTTGGCACTGAGTTGTTGCAGGAGAACTTCTGTTACCCCTTCTGTCTCCCCGTATTCGCACCTCAGGCCCCTAATGCTGATTTTTGTGGTATAAAACCCACAAGAAGGCTGCCAAGAGCAAGGGATGTGTTGATCACAATGGACAATGAAAGTTTAATGAATCCTTAACCAGGGCAAAGCAGTGCTTGAAGGTGCTGCTGGGCCACGATTACCCACTCTGCACCTTGTGCTCAGAGGTGGGAGGTACTGCCCTTGTTACTCCAGCTCCTGTGTCTTTTTTCATGTCCAGCTCTCAGAGAGGCTGCAATTTCTTCCTCTTTGGTAGCCTAGTCTCTGCAGAACCAGGATATGTTCTCTTCTGTGATGAGTTCCTTATCCTGAGAGGACTTTAGGCACTGTTGTAGCAAAGGCAGTTTTACTCTTTCCTATGCAGCACTGCAAGTAAGGGCGGGGCAATTGCAGCGGCTCCTTACTGAAGGAGATGAGATGATGATTATCAGAGACAGCAACTCCAAGAACACATGCAAGACACCAAAGGACTGATGCCTCTCTCCCATCTGGCTGAACTTCTCTACAAACATGCATACATCTATTTCATTTTAATTTTAGTATGAGTAGAAAGAAGAGGGTCAAAAATCAATAATTATACAAGTACACTTTGAGATTTGAATTGTGCTTATGCCTCCAAATGCCTATTTAACCCTAGGCTTAGCTTACCAGTGCTTACCAATCTGCAGTTCAAGTTCCCATTTGCTGCCAGGGTGCCTCTGCAAGAGCTTTTAAATTATGCTCCCTGCACAAAGAGAAATCGAAAGGCACAGCACAGTAGCCCAAAAAATGAGGTCTTTTGTTGTTTCAGGAGGAGTGGAAGTTGAAATGATTTACAAGAGGTGACTCAGTGGGATTTTCAGAGCTGGTCTGCATGGATGGGTGCAAACACGTCCAAGTTCCTTTGCTTTGACTAAACCTGGTTCAGAAACTGTGGAGCTGTGCTGTTGCTGTGCTCAAGTTGACTTGCCTTGTTGAGAAGCTGATAGAGTTGTGTGGCTTGCAAACCAGAGCTGGCTGCTGGCCAACCAGCCTGGAGCAGAGGCAGTGAGCTCACGTCTGCCTGCACCCACCCATGGAGACGGGGCACAGAGGTTATGTGTAACCTCACTGCAAGGAGTGATATCCCAGGCCTCAGGGAGCATCACACTTACAAACCAGGGCTTTGGGCTTGCCTTGACCAGAGAGAACTGGGTGAACTGATGCTGAGGATGGGCTGAAGGCAATGGAGAAAAAGAGGACACTCGAATTTCTGAATCACTTTGAAAACCTTGAGTGAACTCCTTTCTGACTGCAGCTTATTTTATGACAGTGCTACCTCAGCAGAGGATATAATCTTGTTGAAGCTTTAAGTGTTCTGAATTTTTCCAAAATTAACTCTAAATTAATTTACAAGTTTCAAATTGTTTTGTTTTCTTCCAGTATCTTCTGCTTTTGTTTAGCTTACACCAATCTGAGGGCTCAACCTGAAGTTTCAAACATTTCAAAATCTATCACTTAAGACTTTGTGAAATCGATCTGCTTAGACAGAGTCTCTTTATGTATGCTCGGGCAGCAATTGCAGCTTGCTATCATTCTAACATCTCAAAAAAGAAATCCAAAGGAGTAATTGCTTTCTGTATTATGTTAGCTTTAATAAAGCAGCCAAAGAAAAAATTGGCATCTATTTCCTGTCATTTTTTCTATTACTTAGCTATAATCTTTTTGAAATCATGAAGTTCCTCTCAAAATACTAAAGTATGATTAGGTTGTGAAATCTGAATCCAACAAAAGAAGATCCTGTGCTTGAAGGATGCATTGCTGTCATGAAGCCATGAATTAAATTTCCAAAAAAATAGTTTTTAAGAAGTGATATCAATTTACTGACACATTTTCATGTAATTAGATTGAGTACAATAGCCTTTTATATATGTAGAATCTTTTTAAAACCTCCCTTTTGTGGCAAAATGAAGTTGATTTCAAAACAGAAAATCAGTAAGGCTATAACTTCGTAATTAATTTTTCGTTAAAGTTCCCAAGCATTAATAAATCATTGCCTCAGTTTGGACACAGGTACCTAAAAAATTGTCCTCTTATCAGGTAGGGTCACACTACTGTGGAGAGTGACACAGAGATGGAAAGTTGACTTAGGGGTATGGTGCTGCCACCTGCACGAAAGACTTGAAACTCAGAGCAAACTGAAAGGTGGTGAGTCCTGGTTTTCAAGGATTTCTGAGATGTTCTGTCCCAGAATAGGAGTCAATGAATTTTTACCACAAAGGCTTCCCCAGACCTTCCTTGTTTTGGGATAGCTTTTCACCCTGTCACAAATTCTTCTCCTAATTGATCAAATACTAATACTCTTTTCTGAACCTTGCTGAATCTTCGGACACACAATGAAACCTTGAAGTAGCAAGTATCTGTAGTAAGTGTTTTCTTAGGAGCCCAGTCTATTTGTATTTTTATTTTAAAAGTCTTTTCAGCCTTGATTTACACATGAAGGACAAGCACATGTAGCAATGGTTCTGAACCATTAATTTTTGTTACCACTCTATTGTCCATTATATGTCTCTTAAGAGTAAAGACTTCTATATTTGCTAAACTCAGATCTTGTCCAGGCTAATTAATTTCTTTTTCAGATGCTGAAAAGAACAGGATGTTCAAGTGAGTGCTTATATTCTCAAAATAGTAACATGTTTTTAGCACTGTATTATGGCAACACAGTATTTTTTTAATCTACCAGATTGCAATTGAGGACTGATCAGAGGCACTGTTCCTACGAGCTGAAATAGGTTTCCAATCTCTCCATCCTTCCATGTTAACTAGATTTCATCAGAGGTAGTTGTGATCCCACTATGAAGTTAGTATTAAAATGAATATTTTATTCATATATATATATATATATATAAAGAATGCAACTTGTTAGAGGAATACTTTTTTACTTTTTCACCAAGAGATTCCAATGACTTTTTGAAGTTGCTGTCATGACTTTCAGAGGCTAGACTTGCCTGTTTGTGAGGTTTGTCTGAACAATGGTTAGTGAATGTGTACAAACATACATCAATACCTCCTTCAGGCAGCGATGATGAGCATTATAGGTCATAACAAGCACCTTACCTTTGAGATCAGACATAAGGTTTCACAGTAATAATTGCAGGTCCCCTTTGTCTTATTCTGGGTTAAGCCAGGATTTGGTCCTGGATGTTGGAACAGGGCAAGAGGTTGCCAGATCAGCAGCCTTTAAGAAGATCTGTTGTTAACTACAGAGGACAGTTGCAGCTGCCTAAAAATGTATGGCTCACTTGTAGAGCATCCCTGGTTATACACTGGAGAAATGAATTTATTCCACACGCATGGATAACCCCATTAGCATGGAAGAAGATCAAACAGGCACAGATATAGGTGAAACAGCTCCTTGGTCCATTATTTCCTAAAGCCTTGTCAGTGAGAGGGAGAGCATGCACTCAATATGACTAAGGAAACTCATGCCTTTGTGGTTGCTGTTGTAGTGAGCTCCCCGCAGGCACCATGAACAACTAAGATCTAAGGGCTGACAAGGCTGACTTAAGACCAGCCTTTGAAGATTAAGGCTAGGCTGCAGCTGCTTTGCATGAAAGACAAACAGTGGAGAGTGCCTCTGGAAGTGTGCCCAGACAGCTCCCGAGATGCCACCAGGGAGTCCCCTCAGAGGCTGGCCCCTCCAGGAGCCAGCAGAAACACAGGCAGATGGCACAGCACTTCATAGAATCATAGAATCATTTAGGTTGGAAGAGACCTCTAAAATCACTGAGTTCAACTGTTAACCCAGCACTGCCATGTTCATCATGTCCCTCAGTGCCTTTTAAATACCTCCAGGAATGGTGACTCAACCACTTCCCTGTACAGCTCTGAACAGTACTGTACCGCTGCTTGACAACCCTTCCAATGAAGAAATGTTTCCTAATATCCAACCTCAACCTCCTCTGAGGCAACTTGGGGCCATTTCCTCTTGACCAGTTTGCTCAGGTCTGCTCAAGTGCACTGCTTGGGTGTGGAGGGCTCACTCTCTCATCAAGCTTGTGGACTCTGTTGGAAAGCATCCTGACAGAGGTATGAAGATCTCTCTGTCTTCCCAAGTTTTATTGCCCAAATAGCTCTCTGCTTGTTCTGATACCTCTTGCATTTATTGTGAAGACCCCTGGCCAGCCTAACCATGAGTTAAGCATCTGCCTGCAGCCCTCAGAGTGTCTCTGTTGCTGGCCCAAGTATCTTCCAGACAATTTGGCAGAAACCTTATACTCTGCCGTACTCTCCTGCCACTCTGAAAATATTTGAGAGGACCAAGAAAAGGTGATCAACAACCTCATTTTACTCAATGAGATAGGTTGGTCTAATTTAAGATTTCTAGACTACCTCTAGAAAATTTGTCCTTGTCTGTTTTTGCTGTAGAGAGGACGTGACTGTGTTGCCATAGTTGTTAGCACTGTACTCGGGAAACAGCAGAGTCTCGTTTAGCTATGGGATAATATCATATAGGACCCTGAAAAAAGGCATTTAAATGCTGAAAACATTTCTAGAAGGACATTGACACGTGTCAGGCCTTTTCTTCTTACTTCCAATCATAATTCACCCATTAGTTGAATAGGATGGGCCAGATTAATGTGTATTGGGCTGGTGATTTTAAAAGGTGTATGGTTACAGGGGCCTGACAGGATGATGTACTCATGGATTTTATGAGAAACTTTATTTTCCTCCATGCTGCTTGAAGAAAATGTTGGAACTGCACTTTCAAATAGTAAAGAGCTACATGGAAAATGACTCCCTCTTGCTTTTTTCCCTAGATAATTAAATCAGCTTAATTTGTAACTCTCACCTGTCCAACCAATTATCAGTATTACACAGTAACACTTACAGAAGGGCTGGTAGGACTGAAGTGGGCAGAAATGTCAAAACAGAATAGCCAACAGCCAATCTCTAGCCTCACAAAAATTTAGTTTTGTGCCTAATTTCTTGTTGAAAAAAACATGTGACATGACTGGTGACAAAGTGGGGAGCTACCACGTTACTTGTCATATGATTAAGCGCCTGATCTTCCAAAGTTGTTTTCAGTAGGAAATCTGGAATTAAAAATGTTGAAATGAAGGATGCATCATAGCAACCATTGGAGAGCTACAGAATATATAAGACCATCTTAGTCCTGAGTTCCCGTGTAAGACTTTATGAAGAGCAGTCAAAAGTGACAGTGGACAAGGAGTGGGCAGCAGGGGAAGAACCTGATCTTGAAGGAAATGGGCAGAGCAATTCAGCAGACACTCAAAGGGAATTAATAGTCTAAATCATGCTATAGGGAAGGTACAATAAAATCACATAAAAACCAGTATTGGGCCAGATCAGAAGTCTGTATCTCCTACGTGGCCAACAGGAGCCATGAACACAGGCAAGCAGATAACAAACATCTGCAGTTTTCCCCCAAATATTCCTCAGTCTCCAACAATTCACATTGCAAGTTTGACTTTGCTCACCTTCCCCCAAGCTGTTTGTGCACAGACTCCCCTGAACCAGGGTGACTGCTCCACTAGAGAGGCCTGTTCTCCTTAATTCTTCCTTAGCAATTATTTTCCTGTCTCCAGTTATTGTCACGCTGAACTTTAAAGTTAGGTTTAATTGATAATGACATGTTTTGCTCTGGGTTTTGTGTACACACACAATGTCTACACCAACAACTAGTTAGATATAGATATGATATGCATATACACATGGATATAATGATATGTACAAAGTAAATAATTTAAAAATGCCATTGACTAAAGTTCATTAAACAGCCTATTACAGAGCCAAAAAAAAAAAAGCAGCAGAACAAAACCAGATAATATTCAAGTAAAGTTTCAAACTAAACAGAGCCAAAGATGTTAGAAATTGAAATCTTATCCTGAACATATACTTCTCTGAAAGTATACAGTTTGGGAGACTCAGAGAATGTTGACTAAAATTATTGCTATTTGTGTAATGTAATATTGAATACATTTACTTTACAGATGATTGCTATTGTTACAGAATGCACATAATCATGTTAAATTCAATAACATCTAGTACCACCTTCCTGTGTAAGGGAGGATTTTAATTTCTTTAGGAGGGTGAATCCATCGATTTTCCAGGTTTCTTTGCCACTATTAAGAAACTGAAATTTTATAAGACTCTCAGCATATCCTTTTTCTTTCATTGATTTGCTCTTTTCAGTAAGCCAGGAGGATGTGAAACATTTTAAACCCTTTTCTTTCCATATTCCCATTAGTGAATAAAAAAAATCAGCTTTGTGGCTGAAATTTACAGGCATGAGGCAAAGGAACATAGCACATCTCCTTTCAGAAGATGGGTACTTCAGTTCAAAGCATCTTCTTCCTGAGTGGATTCAACAAGTCCACAAAGTAATGAAGCATTTTTGTTCAAAGTCTCTTCTCTTAGGAATACCTTGTCTCTAAGGGTACTCAATGGCATTTGGAAGAAGTCTAATTTCAATGAGCTAAATTTCCCCCAGCTGACCTGGCAGAAAGAAATCATAATGGGTTTGCATATGAAATGATCAGAAAATGTCACCAGGAGACAAAACCAGAATATTGCCTGTAGGTTCTTGTATACTGATGCATCAGAAAAACTCTATTACAGCATAAAATACCTATGAATTATATGCAGTGCCCCTTTCCAGAAGGTGTGCTTAGGGCAAATGAGAACAATTAGAAGATATATTAAAAGATAGATTATATATCTTTCTGGCCAAGATGATCACATTTTTCTACGCACAGGATATAATAGGATGCAGCAAGTTAAAATTTTGTGGCATCTCCGGCCACTGATTAAACTCTCATCTGAAGGGTGTTAGATAAGCAGTAAATGGGGCATTTTCAACTCTGGGAGAATCAAAGCCAACCTCACATTAAAAAAGAGGAGTGGGTGAAGAAACAGTTGCAGAAATGAGCTGAGGTGGTCTTACTAGATCTAAAGAAAGAATGGCTTATTCATAATGCATGAAGCCCCTTGGCCTTCATTAAAGGATAAGTATGCTGTCTTAGACACTGCCTTACCCCAGTATCTTTATGTCCTTGGTTTTGGAAAACATCCAGATGAAGGCCATAAGGATATGTAAGAGTAAAGCAGAATGTGATAATAGCTTTGAGGTTGTAACTTGCTCAGCCTATGCAACGCGTAAAGGGAATCCAGCTGGGATATACAAGCACTCATGAGAGAAGTGAGAACTAAATGGTCATGAAAGTTACATCAGGTGCCTCCACCACAAAGCCCAGGCTGGGTGTGTGTGTGCGGTCACCAGTGAAGGTGCCTGAGGATGGAGGAATTGCTCTGACAGGAAAACAATACCAGGAACAGAGATGGCCTTCAGACAGTCTCTCTGCTCAGGACTGTGCAGCAGGGATGTGTGTTGAAAAGCAACAGTTTTGGTTGCTACATGTCCCTGGAGAAGTGCTTTGAGGTGAAAAACTCAGGGAACATCTGTCCAGCCGGTTGGCTTTACTGCCTGTCTGTTGCAAGATAGAAGGTAGGGAAAAGTGGGGGGGGTTAAGCTGAGTTAGAGAAAAAGACACTAGGTGTACCTGCCAGCTACAGACAAAGCCTGCAGTTAAAGTAGAATATGTTCAACAGGTCAGTCAGACTAGTTTTTCAGCTGTGCATGAACATGGCATTGAATGCACAGAATTGGGTGGGAATTTCCATGCATCAGTGCATACATGACTGAAGAGCATTATGAAGGACAGCAGTTAAATTCTTATACTGACAAGCTGAAACTAATGTGACTAGAAATGTAACCATCTATGGATGCAGAGGATGTTGTAAAATAAGTTGTTAAGCTTCTTTAAAAAAGCAAGCATTAAAATCAATTGCTAAACTGTAGAGCAGTGAATTTGAAATTGAAATTTGTGGGGTAGTTGGAGCAGCAAGTGATGAGTCTTCAGTGGGTGGCATGCTATTTTAAATAGCTCTCATAAAACCACCTAGATGAAAATTAGATGATTACAGTAATAGTGCTGATTTATGCCAAAGGAAAACCTTCCTTCCAACTATAAAGATTCATTAAAATGTCAACAAATTAGGGAGTAAAGAAGCACTTGCATATATAGTTACTCGGATTTTTCTTGAAGTCCCTCAGTGAGGCTGTTAAAGAAAACCAGGCACCTAGAGGGTGAAAGGTAATGTTGTGCAGTGCTTTAGAAGTGGGCTAGGAGACAGCAAAATTCAAAGGATAAAGAGTGAGCTTTCATCTAGAAATGAGATTAATAGTGAAGTGTTTGCAATGCATCTGCTGTAACTGAGTCTGTTTATTAATGATCTCACAGCAGGGCATGGTAGAAAAAATTGCAGGTGATGCTAAGTGATTTAGATCAGTCGGGGATTAAGATATGCAGACATAACAAAATGAAGCCACTAGGAAATGTATGTGAGTTTGATTCTTCTGGTATGGGTTTGGTTTGGTTTGGGTTTGTTGTTGGTTTTTTGGGGGGTTTGGTTTTTGTTTTTGCGTTTTTTTTTGTTTGGGTTTTTTTGATCCAAATCAAAGTCATAAGTATTGAAAGAAACTGTGAAGTTCTTTGCAGCACTGGATTGTAGTCTAAATTAAGTGAGAACAGTTTCAGAGCAAGACTTGCAAGTTATTACAGATGGTCCAGAAGAAACCTCCACTTAATACCAATGAAAGAAAAAGGGTTTTGATTAAAAAAGGGGCAACAAGAACAGGGCAGAATTCTATGACTCTCATATCTCAGTCCTTACCATCCCCTCACTCTTAATAATGTTTGCAGTTGTAGTCTGCCAGTCCTCATTAAAGTGAAGCCAGTGAAGGAAATCAGTTCCATGTAAAGAGCAGCAGATATGATCTTCAACAAGAAAATATACCCAGAGACTAAGAAAGATCGATGAAAACATTAATAAGAGGGAGCAGAAGCTGAGAGGCTCGTGAGAAACAAAGAAATGCTTATCAGTTTTAAATAAAACAGCTTTAATACAAGAAAAAGAAGAAACTGATGAAGATCAACAGTTTTGAGATAGAAAAACAGCTATTCATGCCCAGTATGTAATGAACATGCATAACTTTCTGCAGGAAATATTAAAGCAAATAGTTAATGAAGACTGTCAAACTGAAAATTAAGCATGCCATCAAAATTCAGTACAACACTCAATGGATAAAAGTTTGGGAAGAACTGCATTTTTACAACAGTGCTGACTCAGGGATGTGAGCTAACCTCTGTATAGAGTTAGGAAAATTATTTTCACTGTAAAGATTTTTCCTATCCTTGTACAAGAACAGATACATCTGCAATGGGAGACACATTTTATCACAGACCTCTATTGTGCTTTTATTCTCCTCCATTGAAAGATCAGGCCAGTGGTACCCTCCAGCCTTGGAGATCTATATTTATATTTAATTACCTCAGAAATCATTTCAGGCAGCAATTGACCCTCTTCAATGTTCAAAAGCTTTGCATTAAATATGCCATCTGAATGGCACTCAAGCTGTCCTCTTCTTCCTTGGCAAAGGTAATTTTGGAAAGACTGGATGGTACTTAATATGGGAACATTATTTCAATTCTGTTATTAGCATCCATAACTTCAGTTAAATGAGAAGGAAAATAAATATAGAGAAACTCCAAAGAGAAATAGAGGAGTGTAAGTGTTCTGAAGATACAAAATGAATATAAAGGTCAACAGGATGAAGATGAGACACTTGGAAATTAAGAAATTCCTTGTCTTAATATATTATCACGATGCCCATTGACAATCAAGGAAGTTGTCCTTCCTGCCTTCCTTCTTCTCATCCAAAATTACTTAAAAACAGCCACCTACTTCTCTGTGATTTCACTTCCCAACTTGCCCAGGCAAACCCCACCTTGTATGAAATGTATCAGCACCAGCTGCTTTTGAAGGTCATGCAGTGCCTCTGCAGAAGGAGAGTCAGATGCCTTTATTTCACACTAGAATCATCCACTCTCATTCATAGATGAAGAGGCTCCTTGCAGAGATGTAATTTCCATGTTGCAGGCACAGACCTGGCAGTGAGGTTACTTTCCCAAAGAAGTACAGCCCGTGGAATCCAAGGCTGCAAAGCAGACACCTCGTGCCTTAGGTCAGGCTCAGCTGGTGCATGTCTGGGAGCAGCCTGGGTGCAGCTGGGAGACAGGGGCAAGGGATTAGCCCTGGGCTCGTGCTGCTGAGCCAGAGCTGTGCTGTCCTGCCCATCCCTCCACACTGGGAGCAAAGGAAGAAGTTCCTCTGTGCCAGTTACAGCATGGCTAGATCTTGCCAAGCTCATTGAAATGGAGGGATTTCCAGCTTGGACTGTATGCAGATTTGCTTTATGCTCTTCATCATGGTTTTAATGCATGCAATGCACTACCGTTTTAAGGTGTTTGTAAACTTGAGTGAGCATTTATAAACTGAACTGGAGGGATTTACAAACTGAGGGGCAGAGCAAGCACTCTGCTCCGAACACACAGTAATGAGGCTGGGGGAGAAGATACAGATTTTTACACTAAGAGAAACAGCTCTGACTGAATAACCTGGTAAATAAAGAAATGTTCCTACTGCAAGGTGCAGGTAATCAGACATGGTTAAATTCCCTCCCTTCCTAGGGCAGGTCAGGGCACATCTTACCTCTCTTCTTCCTCATCTCCCCAGCACACCTTCCCCATGCTGAGGATCCTACCTGTGACGGGAATGCAAGGGGACAGAGACACTGACTACAGTTCAATAGAGCCCCAAACAAGCACAATGCACTTGTTTTCCGTTTATTAGGGCTGTTCCCCAGCTTTCTGAAGTCTTAACAGAGAACCACTGGATACCTCATCAAATGCTTTGTTTTGCTCTGAAGCTGCTTCACTGGCAAAATCTCCCTGGAGGTGTAGCAGGACCTGGGCAAGCTGTGTCACAGGCCACTGACCTCGAGGCCACAGCAGGGGAATGTGAGACGTTTCCCTTCACAAGCCCTCATGCTCCTGGGCTGCCTTGCATCTCAGAGACAAGTGAGCTCTCCTCTCAGGGAGCAAGGCAAGAATACAGAGTGCCTTCCTAACGCAGTTTTGATTAATCTGCTGAGCAGCCATCAGATTCCAGCTTTATGCTTATTTATAAGCAGGCTTTTAAAAACGAAATGTTTTTCTTTAAATGGCTACTACTGAACTTTTAAAAGCCTGTAAGGCCCTTTGAAGCTACCGAATGGCACAGGGTAATATCATCATGCAGTAATACCCCCCTGCACACTCACTATGTTTTTAAAATCTGCTTGCTCCTCACTACACTTACTGAGATGCAAGAGAGCCAGCCAGGCTCAGCTGTCACTGACAGAGCCATCACCAGGGAATGTGTTGGGATGAGGAGGAGCAGCATTCGCGTCCCAGACTTCTATGAGGTTTTAATGGCCATTATAGGAAGTAGGTTCATATTCTCAACTGTGATAAATTAGGATAGTTCTGCGTATTTCCAAACACTTAGGAAAATTTATACCTCCCTGGTTTTGTACTAGCTGGAAGTGTAAGGCAGGGCCATAATCCAATAATAACAGCATGAATTTTACTGTTGAGGTCAATGGGATCCCACTATCACAACCTTAAAGCAGCAAAACAGTACATGATTGATTTCAATGTACTGTTCTCTTCCTCCTAAGGAAGAGATGATGATGTATTTGAAGAGTTTGTAGAAACCCACAGGCAGCAGAAAAAAAAATGAAGTTTAGAGTTTAGTTTATTTTGACCTCATCATGGTGGGAGTAGCATTCTGAATAAATCAATTTTTTAACTTAAAAGCACCAGGCACAAGGGGTCTTGGTCTTCTGCAGCACTTCCAGGGAAACCACTCCTGGTTGGACTACCACCACGGAGAATTAGAGTTTTTTCCTAAAATTCCAGAGATTATAATTTCCTTTTGTGCTAGCCACTGGCTAGCACTGAGGCTCAGGAGAGAATTAAACCGAATTTAGCTGATCAATACACAAAGCTTAGGCAACTATGTTTTCTTCTGGGTGGGGGAAATTCTTCGATCCATCATTGTTCAGCTTCATTCTTCAGTGAATTAACATCTCAAATGACTATTCAGGTCACACAGGTTCAAGTCACTAAGACAGAGGCATCCTTGCCTCTTGAGGACGACTATCAGGCAGCAGGGAAGGTAAATAAAGGGGTTTGTTTAATGTTTAAAAGAGCGTACTAATGGACAATTAGCCAGAAGAATTGAGAGTAGTTTTTAAATCCACAAAAAAGCAAGGCTTCAAACACTGAGCAAACCCCGGGCTGTGTTTTGGGCTGACACCACAGCACACATCACAGAACCGCAGCGCTGATGGTGGCGGGAACCCACGATTGTCACAGCTTCTGCCGGGAACTGGTGGCAAAAAGGCGCAGGTGTCCTGAAGAGAGTAGTAGATAAGAGAAGTAAGTTTGCAGGGTAAGGAAACACCCGTGCTAAAGTATTTGCCCCAAGCTCTCGACTTTGATTCTCGCATCTCTGCCCTGCCACGGCTGCCGTGCCATTGTTTATAATATAGATGATGCGGGAAGAAACACCGGCTCATCTGGTTCGATGAAATCCACGCAGCCAGGCAGTATTTCAAGTCCTGTTAAACTCTCCAGAGTGAGTGGATCATATTCTAAAGAACTTTGGCTCGCAGTTATTTCTTATTTAGAGCGGGCTGAAAACCAGTCCACGCCGGTATGCTGCGTGTTGCTCACAGCATCGCTGCTGTCAATGAGCACATTGAAAAGAATGAAGTGTAATTTTAGAGAAACAGCTTATTTTTGAGGTGTTTCAGTGAAATTCTGCCCCTGAAAATAAGGTGAGGCAGTACAATAGGACTGGCTTTTCACTGTGTCCGAAGCTAGATGGCATCCTCACTAGAAATGAAAAGTAGAAGGGAAAAAAGAGGAAAAGATGGCCCGTGTGCTTGGAAAAAAAGTTATGTTCTGAGATATTATTTTTTTTACTTTTAAATTGTTTTTAGATGTCAGGATATTGGAGTTTGTATTTTGTTGCAGAAACGTACCCTGCTTCAAATAAATTCAAGTAACTAGCAATTAACTAAATTATAGATTTTGTGTCATAAGTACCAGACCATTTCTCAGTTTTCTGATCTCTAAGTGGGTTACTTGATCCCTGATGAAATCAGATGACAAGATAAAAAAAAAATTAAAAACCCCAGAAAACAAAACCAAACAAAACCCGAACAACCAAAACCAGAACAAAACCAAACCAAAAAACAACCGAAAACCAAAACAAAGCAACCCAAAAAAGCCCCCACCTTTTTCAGCTGGGAGACAGAATCCAGTCAAGATTACTGTTGTGAACCTGGCAGTGAAACATATGACAAAAATAAATTCAATAAAGGACTAAATTAGCTGTTCTGAGACAAAATCTCCTTCCAAATCAGGTTCAACGGGTATAAGACATTCATTTGGCCATCAATCTGTTAAAAGAAATCTCAAAAAAAGTCTTAAAGGTCTTCTGCTGATACTATCATCTCAATGAATTATTCGGCCGCTGTGAAAAGCAGGGCATTCAGTGTTGCCTGTTTGTGATAGTAGCTGCTAATTAGGAATTTTACTTCCTCCCAGGTTGCCATTTTCTAAACCATATTCATCAGCTTTTGAGATGCAGTCCCCTGCCAAAGTGTAGAGTTCTGTAACAAGTTAACATTTTCATGGATAGACCCAACTGAATCCTCAGTCCACATCAGACCAGGACAAGGATGTCAATAAAATAAAGTCATCTCAGCCAGCTACAGAAATGCAACGAACTGACATTTCCTGAGGAGTTCAAATTTCTCAAAATGAGTCAATAAGTGAGACTCACACTATGCACGGACAAAGTTTGAAGTTGTGGGTACATTGTATTTCTGTACATAAAATGGGCTGCATGTTCCCATTGTGGACATGCCAAACCTTAACAAATAACTTAGTATGTCAAGCTAAAGCCCTCTCTAATCTTCACTAAATTTTAAACTGTCAGAGAGGAAAGGTTGTAGTACATGTTGAGGACTTTATTTGAGCACATCTTATTACATTATTTTCTTCCAGACTGGTGTCTCTTCCAGCAAGGAGTGCCCTGGTCCCCGGGGCTATGCATCATTGAAAGGTCCAGGGGTGGGTTTGAGCTCAGATAAATGCTTGTTCCCAGGTTCCATTCTGGCACTGGCAAGGGGCTGGAGCTGGTGCCATCCATGCAGTGCAGCCCCTGTGTTGAGAGGGCTCAGTTACACATCCTAGGCTGCTCTGTGCTTGCTGGCTGAGGACAGGGGACAGCAGCAGCTGAACCCTTTGTCCAGTTCAGATGAAAACCTGAGAGTCATCAGTTAATAGCAGGAAGGCAGCAGGAGGAGGGCACAGATAAGGAAATACCATGGCCTACAAGAGCACAGCAAGTGCTGGGAATGTGTGCCACCCTAGATTTTTTTCCATTTCATCTTCCTTTGGTGGGAAGAGTGATGGGCTCACCACTGGTGTCATGAACTTCTCAGCTGCTACCACTCTTTCAGGATGCAACACATCCTCTCTTGTCTAACACTTAATTTTTCATAATCTGTTCTAACTGCCACTTAATCAGAACAAAACTGTGATTTTAACATAGGCAGGAGCAGAACAGATGTTTGGAAACTGGTTTTTCTCCTTAGGAGCTGTGGCTGGGCCTCAGACAGTCTCAATACACCATTTTTTATTCTCCCTGGATTTTTGTACGTTGGCAGCCAGGTGTAAATGTATGCTTCACATCTGTGGAGCTTCTAACCCACTTTCATGATGCATAAGGGACTTTGCTAAGCTGAAGACTCTTTTTTGTTCTAAGGGCAACTGGAAGCTCCTGAGAAAGACCAGAACAACCCTGTCCTCACTGCTGAGCCCTGGAGTCAGTCAGTATCTTGTGGGCAGAGTAGTCAGCCTGATTTAAGGCCAGTAGGTAACAACAGAAAAGCAAACCCAAGAAATTCCTGTTGGAATTACGTAAACAAACCAGCAAGCCAGAGGCTGCATTATTGCTAAGGTTTGTGCAGACTTTTCAGGAAGTTGATTCAGTCTCCGATGCTCAAAGGACAGCAAAAGAATTTAGAGAAAGGTTCCTTTCAAAGAACTAGTGTTTGAAGTGTTACAAATAGTTAAAATTAAGTAGCAAGAAGGTTCAGTGCCTTTGCAGACTTGGAAAAGTAATTTCTCACCTGGAATGTTAAGGGAAATAAATATTTTTCAGACAGTAAGGAATTAAAACTGAGGTGACAAACTAGAGTTATAAACTGGAAGTGAGGGTTTCCAGCACACACACCTTAGGCTTAACTGGCCTGTCGGTATGCAACTCAATTAATAGGTTTATCACTCTTTTGCACCCGATAATTTGCCTTTTTATGTAGCTATGTACTTTGCACATTCAAAGAGTACTTGAGAGCAAAGGAAGTTTGCCAGTTTGGAGGATTTTCAATTCATCCATTATCTTGCTTAGTTTACACTTCCTCCCTTTGTTCCTGAGCTGATCCAAGTGTCTGCTTTCTATCTTCTTTCAGATGTACTTTCTCCAAACACATCACTAACTTCAGGTATTTTTGCCTCACAGTGTAACCTGGGAGCCAACATTATCCCTATTGCATACATGCAGGACAAGGGAGAAACACATCAAAATAATCTGCCTGGGTCTTGAAAAACTTGCCTCAGACCCAGCAGCAAACTCGAAGCCCCAGGCACAGGGATGAGCCAAAGAGGGTGAGCATTTGTAAAGC
Source organism: Irena cyanogastra (assembly GCA_013397155.1). Classification (NCBI taxonomy): domain Eukaryota; kingdom Metazoa; phylum Chordata; class Aves; order Passeriformes; family Irenidae; genus Irena; species Irena cyanogastra. Next base: position 73,748 of record VWZV01015026.1, read on the forward strand.
ATTTTAAGAGCCTGCAGCCACAGGCTCTGAGAAAGAGGAAGGATCCAGGCTAAACCACTTAACCTCTAAGGGTACATCAGACCAGCTCTCTGCTCTGCCTCACTCCTGAAGGGGTGCCTGGCCATCGGGTTACATCCTCTGCAGCCATCTCTCTCGCAGGTGTGTAGGAGGTGACTGCAGCTCTGTGGGTACTGCCCATCCCATGACTGCTGCAATACCAAACGGGTATGAAATGGCCTGAGGGTGACTGTGATCTCTGCAAGCTCTCCAGCTGCTGTGACACAGCCTATCCTCAGTCTCCAGGGTCAGCTCTCACAGAACAAGGCTGCATTGTACCTGTACCTGACTTGCAAGACCACAGCTCCTTTGAGTCCTCACAGATCCCATTGCAAGAGAGGAAAAAAAAAAACTTTTCAGGGCTATCAGTCTAGAATCTCTCATAAGAAAAGCTCTCTCCACAGCCCACCCCTACCAAATCTTAAGACTGAGCCTTTTTTTTTTTCTGAATTGTTTGAAAATTAATCAAAACTGAGAATACTTACTACACCACTTAGAAACCCTCTGTACTTGTAACTCCTAGAAGATGGGTTAATATTTCAGTGCTTAGCATCAAGAAGAACTGTGGAGCTGTGTCTAAAACAGGCAAATCCTTATTTTTCCAAAGGTAGAGTTGCTGAATAGCCTGACCTAACCTGCCTCACCCTCTGATGTTTAGATTTGTGTCAAAAAGAGGTGATCAGTAAAATCACAATTTCAGATGATAAAACTGCCTTATACTATTGGATTTAGCAGAAGTTTTAATCTTTTCTCTTATTGAAGAAGCACATCTACCCAATGACAACTAGGAATGAAGCTATGGAAAAGTAGTTATGCCACCTGGATGAGGTGATATGGGCAGGGTCTGCTTCCTGACTGCAGGCTTGTGTCTCTACCAGCTCAGAACTGGGCTGGCTAATCCTGTCCCATAGGATTTTTCTGGTTTTTCCTTACTGTCAGTGGTACTGGGCAAGACTCTTAGCAAAGAGGCCTGTAGGGAAGCATGTTACTTGCAATGAACCTTTGCCTTTTGCTAAATATGTTTGTTTAATCCTGAGGGATGCAGCCTGTCACTGAAAAATCTAATATATGAGATTTTACTTTGAAAATACAGCACCATGCTTTGTAAATTTCAGCCAGGTGTATTTGGCTGCATTTCATTCATTGTTCCCTATGAGAATTCTCTTTCATATTTTCCACAGGCAAAAACATGAGGGATAGTTTAGTGTATTGCTCTAACATCCAACTCTGGGAAAGCTTGAATGACTTTGATCATAAACCAGGAAACATTTCTCAGACCTCAGACAGACTTCACTGCAAGAAAAATGTTATGGAAAGAAAAACACCTAAACCCCCTTGCAATGCAAACTTTAAATCTGCAGCTGGCTTCATGGAAGAAGGTTATTGATACATGCCTTGAACACTCTTTTCCATGTGCACTGGGCATCAGTTGATTTTATGTTTATTTTCTGGATGACTATCACACGTATTTTAATGTTTTGTTTCTATTTACCTTCACGGTCTGCTGACAAGATGCTAGAAAATAGTATGCCTGTTCTTTTTGATGCAAAGGTGTATTGATTTCTAAACAACTTCTCTGATAGCTGACAGCTTTTTACCATGTGGATGGTGTATGAAGAATCAACTGCTGACTGCTGGACTGGCATTTATTTTTATTGTCTACCACATAAATGTGTCTGTGATTCACAATCAGTGTACAAGCAAGATTTTCATTATGAAAAACAAGGTGAGTCAGATGTTGATGGGAGAAAACTCATTAAAACATAGTCAGGATAAGAAAACAAAATGGGCAAACCACGTCAGTTTGATAGTTGGTCTGTTGCAAGACTGAATTGCTATCACTCAGTTATTACCTGTGCAAACACATGGTTTTCTCCTCTTATTCATGTGAGAGATTTTATTCATACATGAAAGAACATTTAAGCTCCAAACTGAGACTGGAACTTCAGGTTATGTGTCTCTGAATATAGATGGCAACACGAATATGGTCAAGCTCTTGTTCTGGAGTAGGTGAATAGCTGCAGTCCCATTCCATGCTGTCAGCAAAGAACAGTTTCCTGTTCAGACAGAGGGGGATAAAGCCTGCACCTCTTGATTTTGGTCCACACAGACTGTTCAAGCAGACTTGCTCCTTTTTGCCACAGATATGCAATAAAACCACAGAAAGAACAACCACGTCTGTGTGCAAAGGGACTCAATTTCCTGCGCGCACAGACCTGGGTTCGTTCTGTACTTGGTGTTACAAAAGAAGGTAACCTCTGTGGCCTTTTGCGACTGCAACTGAACAATTTAAGTAGCAACACTTGGAGAAGAAAGAGGCAAGCAGCTCTTTGTCAGCAGAGTTCTAATTTCAGAAATGAAGGTACTGAGGTAAAGGGCTGCCGTGAAGCGCTGCTTCCGCTGCTCATTCTAGAGTAGCTGCTGAAGCAGAAACTGTGATCAGGGGGAATTAAGGCTACACACTGCTCACAGTGACCCAGTTTCATCCTATGCCTCCAATGAGGATTGCTCACAAGATCGTTTTTGAACAAAGCGCTAAAATCAGTAGTTAAATATCACACTTTTTAATCCTGAGAGATGCAGCGTACTTAGAAGACAAGTAAGTAATTTATCTTTACACTGTCTAAGCACCTGGCCTGTTGAGAGTGCATGTGAAGTGTTTTAGCATTCATCACTAACCCTTTGAAACATCAAAATGATGCCAGTCCTGCATAGTTACTGCTGACAGAGAAAGGTGTCCTCTTCATGTGCATTAGCAGTCCTTGCCCAGAGAAATCAGAACAGTTGTAGCACTGAATGAACAGCCAAATTGGCCAGGTGATTTTTGCCTAGCTGCTGTGCACATTGAACACTGGGTAACCTCCCTGATTTGTTCTAAGAAACACTGAAAATAGAGTCCTACTGCTCTTTTCATTTTCCACCAAGCCCTGAGGACTGCTCTAGCAATTTAACACTGAACTGTTGGATTACATTGCTCAGGAATGTTCCCTGGCACTGTTTAATTTACTAGTACAGGCATAGCCCAAGTCCTCCTAAGAAAACAGGCCTTGAAAGATCACGTAGCTGTAAGTAGTAAAGTCTGAGCAGAATGGAGTGCTGCAGTACATGTGGGTGGAGGGGCTGCCTTTACCACTTCTAGGTTGATTTCCTGGGCATTGTAAGTGTTTGCTGGTTGTTTCAACTGCAGAAAAAGAAATGCTCAAGCTTTCCACATACACATGTAAGATGCCATCTCTTCTCCTTTCATTTCCAAGCTTTGCAAATGAAAGCCTTTCCTGAAGCTTTTAGCTCTGCCTGAAAAGACTCAAAGGGATGACAGGAGAGAAATGTGTCTGAGAATCCTTTTTTCTAGCTCCTGATAATGGCAAAATTCCCACTGATGTGACCAAACTCCTGCTGCTGTAGATTTACAGTACATTCTTAATCCCAACTGCCCAGAGGCAAGAACATCTTCAAATAGTTGCATGTTCCCCATTTCCTAACAAGCAATACTTTTTCTGATTTAAAAGCAAAAATCTGTAAGGTATGACTTTTTGAACCAACTCAGCTGAAGAGAACGGTTTTACTGCTTTCATGCAGATCCAAGTTCTGGAAGTACTGCACTAGTTCTTTTATTAATATTATTTTATTAATATTATTGCTTTTATAAATCTCCTCTCCAGCACAAAAGCTCATCTGCAAACTATTAGAGTCCCACCTTTGGAGCTTAGATCAGAACATCTGTGAGTGGAGTTTGATACCAGTGAGAGTTGACTGTATAATCCATCAGATTTATAATTTTAAGGGGGAGAAAACCTGCCCAGCTGAATATGCTGCTAGAAAGCATACCTGTCCCTTAAGTAAATAGACCTCTGTTTGAATTTCCTATGAGTCTGGAGACAAACAAAATAAAAATCATGGGCTTTAACTGCTACCAATAAATCACCATGCTCTGCTGTCATCAAGGTGGGCAGACAATATAATTTCAATATTTCTGAAAAGGGTATACTGGAAAAAAAGCACTTTTTCTTTCACCTTTTCAGTCATTATTTGGATCTATTCTTTGATTCATTATTAAATCATGTTATATTTTGGTTTACATTTAATTTTATATTTAAGAATAGAGAGGCAATATTTCTGTTTAAAATATTTAGGCATGTTCTTCTGCTGTGTGCTGCACTAGACCAATTCTTTGCTGTAGAATTGGTTTTGGTGAGAATACTTGGTGTTCAGAAGTCTAAATCTGCCCATTGGAGAATATTTTTAAAAGTAAATGAATCACTATTAATGGTGTTTGCAACAACTTCTGTTCCCTGTTCACTTGCAGGAATATCTTATGTTTTCTACAACAGCTATCAAGAAAAATACAGTACCAAGTATTTCTTCAGGTGTTTAGTGCCAAGACTTCATTCAAGAAAGCAAGTAGAAGCCTGTTTCACAGCACCAGAAGTCTTGATAACAGATAAACAAGGACATATCTGTCATGAAAAATGTGACCACCTCCTCCCAGACCTCCCAAGACAATTAGAAGTGTTGCTAGCACTTGTGTAGGCACACTTGACTGAATCAGACTAGCTGGAATCTTTCATTTATAAAAGTGCTTGGTATTTTGTCCCCAGATGTCAGCTTGCCCCATGCAGGCTTCACCTTGGCATGTTAGCTGAGTCTGGCTAGAGGTGCTCAGTTCCACAGCAAGTCTTGGCAATCCTGGCTCCCCAAGTTTGAAGGCTTCTGCTCAGCTGGGGGCACTGGTAGCCCTCACTTGCTCCAGGCCTCAAATTTTTGGCCACAAAATTTACTCAGCTTCAACTACAGAGCAGCACTGGATGCTGGACAACAGTGAAAATCACTTGCTTTTGCTTGCAAAAATCACAAGCTCGCTTGCAAAATTATTGACTGAACTTGCTCTGCATGGAAAGATACTCAAGTAATGTTTTATGGATTTCCACGCACAAGCAATAGAGACTGTTTTCAGACAATTTGTTAGAGGAAGAATCTACATTTGTTAAAGAAGTTATTGCAAATGCAGCATTAGCAGTACAAGAAAGCTTCCTTAGTTCTTTCAGAGCCGATCAATAGAATGTCAAGAGAAATGGAGGCAAAAATGGGAAATTACCTAATTCAGGGGTATTGAAGATGTATGACTTTTTTGTAGTTATAATCTCCCTCCATTTTAGGGAAGGATTACTCTGAGGTACCAGAATATAGAGTATATAGCTTGTACATGCATCCATGAACTCCCAAACATCAATTTATTCTCTGATTCAGAGCTTATAAGACAGATAAAAAGGACACTCACATTCAGACTTCAGTGATGTCTATTCCAGAGACTGACTAGAGACCAGAGAAAATCTGCGACAACATATTTCTCTCATCTGCTTGCTCTGATGTGTACAAGTGTGCACTCGAGTTCTCTATTGTGTCTAGTATGTTAAACAGTTTAAGAAAAATATAATTTGCCCTTGCCAACCTTGCTTTGCTTATGAACAAAGGTACAGAGGGAAAAAAAAGGTAAGAATTACAAGAAGTAATTCTTACAACAAGTAATTCCTATTGAGGATGTTGTAGCATAAGTACCCAGTAGAGACCTATCATGCCCTTGTTCAAGCTGAGTTAGCGCAAAGTCTTCTTTCATTCATGAAAAGAAATAAACTTAGGTACCTCAGTTACTGCTGTTCAGTAACTGATTAGTTTGTAGTATAAAATAAGTACAGCTCCTGGGATGCTTTGTTCTGGCTGCTCCCATCGTGCTTTCACTCTACTTCTATTTCCACAAAGTAATATGTTCCTTTACTTGCCCTTACGGATGGATGAATGAAAGCTCAGTTACCAGCACAGGAGTTACCACTGGTGGGGAAACATTTACTCAGAATAGAAGTATTGTGCCACCAGCTGTGTTAAATTGCTGCCTCTAAGCTATTGTGGGACAATTCAAGCCTGTTGTAAAATAGATAGCAGGAAGGCATTGTGTTTCCAAGGAAACTCTTGGCTGCAAGTTTATTTGTATAAATAACACCAGGTGGGGAAGATGTGCCTAACGGAAGAGTGGGGAAAAAAATGAAGTGCTTGGCATATCTCAGTGTCTGAGGGAGGGTCGTAAGCAGAAGCAGCAAAACAGATTTACCAGTAGAGCAGTTGGTCTTTCTTCAGCCAGGAAAAGCAAGGAAAACAGGTCTGTCATACAGAAGTGACTGGGGAAGAAAATAGTGGCTGTCAGTAGTAATATGACCATGATGGGCAAGTCCATGCACCAAGGGGTGGAGAAGCAAAAGTAGCCCCTGCACCTTCTCATGCTCACTAGAGTAAAAAAGGCTGGTGTAAACCACTGATGGATTTGCTCAGAGCTATACAAGAGAAGAGGCAGATGAAGGTTGTAGTGGCAAGTAGGAAAGTAAGGGAAATATGAAAGAGGGAATCATCATAATTATATATCTAAGCATCAGGACAGATTCAAAACCAAGAGCAAGACATTTATGTTCTCCAAAGATTATCTCTGTATAACTTCTTAAGATTGTGGACAAGGATGCTACTGAATCCAACACAGTGCATATCACACATATGCCAAGACAAGAGGAGTGTGTGCTGAAAGCTTGTCTCTTCTTCTAGTCCTTACAGAGACTGTCTGTAATTCATCAGCAATTTCAACAGTCATTAGTGAAGTAGTCATATTAGCTTTCATTCATTTTATGGGCTTTACTGCTTCATACATAGAATCTGAGCACTGCAGTGCTGTGAGAAGTACAGCTTGGGTAGGGAGTCTGTCAGAGAAAGCAAAGGGCTTACAGCTCAGGAGAAGGGCTGATTTCCTTCCTGACAGTGATTGGGACAGGTCATTTCAGCACCTCATACCTTACATGAACCATCCAGTAAAATGGGATAACAGTGCTATCCCTATAAAGCAGTTCGAGGTATGGGTCAGAAGAGTACTCTATGAGTTGACAGCATTATCAATTTCAGTCCAAATCAGGTGCACAAATACTTCAGGGCAGATGAGCAACAAAAGCACTTGCTGGGCAATGGCACCCAGGATGCTCCAGCATATGCTGTCATAGTGACCAGAAAGATCTTGCTGACCTGGACTCCTTTCATACTTCAGATGGTTAAGTGAAGACAGACTGGGTGGGAGGCAGCAAGCACTTGACACTTGGGATCATTGCTGTTCACCCTAGACAGCTGGCTTTGGTCACTGATGGAGCATGGTGTTGTTCCTACACTCTACCAGCTGCCCCATCTGCCAGCTGCCACCTGGGCTCAGTGAAAACCCACTGCTCTTCCAGTGGGATGATCTGCCAGATTCCTTGACATCTGGCTATCATGGCTAGTGGGCCCCAACAGCCTGGACTGAGGACCACAGTCTGTGCAACGTGGTGTTGCTCGGTGGGGATGTTCCAGGCTGTGCCGGTCGGGCATGAGCCACTCAGCTGCTGAGCACACTTGGCTGATCTCTGGTGTATCCTCCTGCCTTGAACAGAAAGGCTCAGGATCAGGGAAGAAACCATTTCAGTTTGCAGCCTCAATCTCTGTGATCACATTTCAAGCCGCAAGGAATTTGTACTCATTGCAATTCATATTATGCTCTATTAAATAATATACATGCTATTTTTAACTTAGCCAATGCTTTCCATTTTTGTTCTCCAGTAGCTGCTTCATTTTTGTATCATAAGATCTCACAGTTCTAATTGCCTATTTAACACCCTTGTGGGAGGGTTTTTGGTCCCTTTGGAATCATTACAGAGCAGGACCTCAGTGTGGGAAAACCACTTCTGTCTGTGGAAGGACTACTGAGATCTGCTCTGTACAATTTGCAGGATTGAACCCACAATGCCCAGAAATACTGTGAAACTAAGTCCAGGCACTTGGAAACATCTTCCAAATGCTTCAAACCAAGTTAGAAAGCATCTGGTTTAACAAAAGCTGTCCAAATAAAAGACAGTTTCCCATTCAGGAACTTCATCAGGTCTCCTCAGAGACCAGGGCAAATGGATGAACCCTTAAGGTATTTTACTTTAGGAAGGTGTCATGCACTATTCAGCACCATCATATTTAGTGCTTATACAACAGCATTTCCTTGAAGTGGAAGTCTCCGTTGCTGGATTTATGATACAATTTCATGAACTGGGCAAAGCTTCAGAACATATTGTAAAGTGACTTGGGGAGAAAAATAATCTCTCATGCTTAATTTATTAAGTGAGTTACAAATGAACCTATTATCTTTCTGCAATAAATTGTTTTATTTTTCAATTAAGCTGGGAATCATTCACCTAATTTTACCTTAATGAATGAACACCTCAAGTCAGTATCCATTTAAAAAAAATATTTCAGAGCAAGTTATTTTTGCTTAAAGAGATGGTGGCTTTTTTCCTGTTTCAGATATGCCATTGCTTTCAGAGGTATCAGATGGAGAATCTTGGATTAAATATATACTGCAATTAAAAGTGTATGTCACTGCCAGAAGATCTTGGAGGATTCCTTGCCTTTCCAGACAATCTGTCCCTATTTTAACAAAATACTTATGTCTAGGTGATGTGACACTATTCCATTCACTTCTCTGGAATTTTAATAAATACTTACTTTGTTCCATTTCATTTTGGTCCTCAATACTGTCAGACTCTGTAAAATGTTAAGTTGAACTGCAGCTAGAAATCCTATATTCTTTAATGTTAGTCCAAACTGTTCCTTTAACTCAGTTTCATTTTGCTATCTCTACACAGGTAGTAAATATCAGTTTTACAGGAACAGTTCTTTCATGTAGTAATTTACAGACATATGGGATTTTAAGCTTTGGTGAGTTCAGAATGCCTCAGATGAAAAAATATTAGAATAACTCTCAATGAAGAAGCTGGTAGGTCTCATATACTTGCTGGGCACTGAAGAATCGAGGACTTTTTTAATTTTTATTTTGATGAGAAGAAATAAGCAGTTTACATGGATCCCTGCGTCATGGGAATTTAAATATTTCAGACAAATCACCACCCTTTATTTGCCTATAAAGCACATTCCAATTTTTTAGTATTAATTTTGGTAAGATTTCAAATATTCAGTTCCAAACTAGAGGAAAGCCAGAGATTTCATGTTTTCTCATCTAAACAAGTGATTCATATTTATTTCCTCTAATATCAGCAAACCTTTTAAATGCTGAGGTTTTAAAATCTGTTATGAGTTTTGTCCTTGCTCTGGTGATCATTTTGAGTGGTAAAGTGCAACCTAATATGTGATACAAGACTGGCAGTCAGGGAAGTGGGATGTTGGGTGAAACTCAGGTCATGCTCTACCCTGCTTTGTTGTGGATTTGAGTGGGACCAAGACTTTACTTCTGTTCTCAACCTTGAGCTGCATCTGTGTTCATGAAAAGGGTTCTGATGAATTAAAATGGCTGAGGCTGAATTTGGATAGCTGGATTGAAGAGACTTACAGCCAAGACTGCCACTCAATCCTGGAACACTTTTGCTGAGGAAACAGTGATGGTGCAAGTGTGCTTAAGTGCTTGGTGCTGTGGAATTTTCCACTCCTGCTGTACAAATCATCTGATGTATACCATGTATCTATATTGTTGGACTGTTTAAGAGCAGAAATTGGCCCTGCTTCCTGCTCCCAGGGCATTAAATGTTGGCTGTGGTGCACATGAACAATGATCCAGGTGAAGAGAGTAACAGAAATATCTGTATATGAAGAGGGCAATTGTTTCAGGTTGGTTTTGTCTTGTCTTTAAAAGTTACATGTTCTGACAGGGGCCATGTATCAAATCTAGTGCTGCTAGTGGACTTCATGGAGTGACACCTGTTATTCATGACGTGTTTTCATTTTCTCTTGACATTCTGCTTGTCAAAAACCACCTTCCTGAAGTTTAAAAAAAGTCAAATAATCCTTGTGGAAAGGCAGAAATAGAGAAAAGAGAATTATTATATATGCAAACATATGCAAACAAAACCCTAATGAATTCTTAAAGACTCTCATTATCAAAGTGCAGTACAAAACACAAACAGATCAGTGCTGAGGTGTGTGACTGCCAGAGCTCTCCTCCACCAAAGAGGCACAGTTAAATTCCTCTTTCCTTTGCCCAGTTGATCTTTGTATCCTTTCTGAAAAGCATTCTCAAGTGCATCTCTCAAAATCATTTCAGGCAGCTGCCCCAACTTTCCCTTGCTATCAGTTGTGCTCACACATTAGCCTCCTTGCCTTCAGAAGAAGGGAAAGGCCAAAAGTCCACAGAATAAACTGCAGATGAGGCAGACTAATTGGTCTCAAAATCGAAACATATGGCTTCTTTCAGGATCTTGACTTTTTAAATACTTGTTTAAAGTAAACATTTGCAATTCCTCATGAAAGGCACTTTCTTCCCCAAATCCTCTTGACCCTCAGTGACCTTTCTTACCAATTGCACACTGCTTCACCCTTGGGGATGATTAAATCTTGAGAGGCTTTTTTTCTTTTCTTCTTTTATTCCCCACATTTGTCTCCGAGGACTAACTTAAAAACTGTCTTGAAGAAAGCTAATCTGGGTCAGAAGGGCAGAAACATGCCAGATGCCCACCTGAGCACCCCACACGGGTTCACATACATCATCACATAACTTTGTATTTTAAAAAATGGACTACAAAAATAATCACCAAACACTGACAGACCAAAGCTAAGTTTTTGAGCTAGTCTTTGAACTGAAAGCCAGTTTTCGTGTCCAATGGGCAGAGGGGGAGCATGAGGGCAGGGAAAAGATGACCCGAGGCAATATCATCACTGAGACAAGATACTTTAAAAATATAGCCTATGGCTGTTGTCTCCTCTGACAAAAAAAAAGGCTGACAAAGGTGATTGACTCCAGGCTATCAGAAGGCAGGCAACCCCTCCCAGTTTGTCTCCCGGGTGTCAGTACATGAAAGTTAATAAAAGTCTTTCTGAAGTCACTTTATTTATAATTTGTGTTTCAGGCTCAAAGTCATTCCCAAGCCCTTGTACAATTGTTGGTTGGGCAGTGTCAGAGCTTGTGCAAGGCCAGACATGGCACAGCTGCTCACGCCCTGGCACACTGAGCCTGATGTTTGCTCGTAGGACCAGGAGGAGCTGTTCAAATCCAGGCAACAATTGTTCCAACCTTTCTTCACATTCTTGTTTGCCAAGAAGCTGAGAAGATAAGTTCTTGTAGAGAGCTTAATTTTCAAAATTTCTTCTGCCTAACACCTCTGTCTGTCAAGTTAGATGGCAGCCTTCTCCTCCCATCCCCAGTGCATAAATAGAAACATCCTGCTGGGGCTGCAGCATGTGACAGGCAGCACCCACTGTCCAGAGCCACGTGGAGGCAGCAGGAGCATCCCCACGTCCCTGTAAGCAGATGAGTGAGAGCCATGAAGGCAACAAAACATTGTGCTGCCATGCACAGATAGCTACGTGGAGAAGAAGGCTGGTAAATCAGCTGTGCCTGAGGAGATCTGCATTTTCAGCCAGCTCACACAGCCTTGTGCGACCCTGTGATGCTTCAAGCTTCACACTCAGGGAAATTCCTAGCCCTGTACCTCCCCATATGCCATGCAGGTGGAGATGGACTGTCCACAGTGCACGTGACATTGCAACACATACACCTGCCTAAGCTTGCTTCAACCCATCTGCTGAGCAGGTCTGCTTTCTGCAGACGTAATAGGTGTCTTGTCTAAATAGAGAGAATTTTGCTGGGTTTCATTCTCTGGTGAGTGCCGCAGCTTGACTGCTTTGTTCCCCATGGTCTGCCAGAGATTTCTGTACCAGAGCAGGAAAGAGAGAGAGAGACCCCAGCAAGGAGGGCAGGACCCTGCAAAGCTAGGCAGGATTATTTGTCAAGAAGATAGTGGATGCCTAGGTGTGGGCAGACACTATATGTGCAAGGCATCTCTTTCCACCAGCAATTCCTCAACCTACAGCTCCAATAAAAGATTCAAAGGGAAAAGAGACATCTCTCTTACAGAAGGAGGGCTCTACTTCACAAAGACGTGAGATGCGCAGGAATTCCTGATTCCACTGACTTTGAATTAGGACCTTGATTCCGGATTTCACATATTGACAGGAAGTACCCTCACTTCTGCACGCTGGATACTCTGTCCTCTTGGCTGAATCTGTTTCCAGTTTGTGTAACTCAGGATTGAGGGAAGATACTTGGCTCGCCATGTTGCAAGTCTGTCAAGTGCTTTAACCACTGTGCTGTAAAGTTTTCTGATCTGATTAATGTTCATTGCTCTTGAAGGGTGGACTTTACTTCAGAGGAAGAGCTCACGTCTGGTTCCCATAGCCTAAACGCTATCTCTCCCACCAGATCTGAGTTCTGGCCCCTTTCTGAGCAAGGTAAAGTGAAGTCTCCTGGGTTGCAGGAGAGTGCTTTAAGTTAGGAAGGAAAACAGTGACAGCACTTGCTTGTTATCATGGAGATGATCTGAGAAGATGACGTAGAGAGCGTCCTTCAAACAATTGACGGGGAAAAGCAGTGTCTGAGCATCCCTCTGGACCTTAGGCATTTGTCTGGTCTCTGCACAGCTTGGCAGTATCAGAATGCAACTGTTGGAGCTGGACTAGCTGCTGATAAAGTCCAGGGCAGGGAAGCAGAAAGAGCTGTTGCATAGTATCCACAGATGTTTTATTCTGCTGCGTGGTAAGGTGTTCAAAGTCACAAACCAGCCACCCTGGGCCCTATCCAGCTTCTTCTGTCCCGAGGGGCCGGGGCTGACCCATGGCATGGGGGCAGCACAAAGCCCAGGATCAATGGGGGAACAGGGAGGGAGTGGCCGAGGGACACAGGAACAAGGGGAGGGGGCAAATGAGGAACAACAGCTCTTGAGGAAAACCTCCCGTATATCCCAACCCAGGGAATGCCTCTCAGGGTCTCCACATGCAACTTGTCCAGGTTGATTGGGAGTTTAGGGACATTCAGGGGTTGATTGATCACCCAAGATCTGAGCAAACGTCTAAAGCTGAATCCAACACAGTACTGATTTAAGGCATCAGAATGGTGCCTTAATAGGTCAGAAGAGTGATCTCTTCTATGGACTTGTTCTTTCATACCTGTGACCAGGTGTGCATTTTTGTTAGAAACATATGATCATTTCTGTTCTCTCTCATTCTCAAGTATTCCTGTTTGTCAGACCTTGATTAACAAGAGACTCTTAACATTAAAAATCACATTTGTACATGGAGGATAGTCTTATACAAGACACTGGGAGAATTTGCTGACACTGTGAGAATGTTACTTGGAATTATTTCAGTCTTCATCAAAAACAGTATTTGGATGCCCATTTATTTAATCAAGGAATAAATAGGAGATAATTCAGTGAGTGATGTATTATCATATGATTTAGAGCTAAAAATTGATCCCATATTTATCAGACTCCCTCTGTACATGCTTTGGTGCCTCATTTCTTCTCCATCTGCAAATAAAGGATTGTCTCTCAGCTGTGCCCTAGATACGACTGCAGCAGAAGCCTAGAAGTGATACAGCCAACCTAATAAGAAGCAGGGGTTTAGCTGATCTTAAAAGCAAGAATCAATGTACAAGCATGACCTAATGTGAGGGCTTGCTGGGACTTGACTGAATATATTTATAAGCTTATTTGTCAGTTCCTTTCATAGGCAAGGTCTCACATCTGGTGCATCCAGCCATACAAGCTAGCAAATGTATCCAAAGAATATTCACCATCATATGCCAGAGAGCTGCACAGCCATTCTATAGGGAACCTTTCTTCACAAAGCTGAATGCATACATGCCTGTGCTTACTAATTATCTCTGCTGATGAAATTATCTCTTCAATTTTTTTTTTCCCTTAAAGGATCAAACGTTTTATCCCACATTAACTTAAATCCTGGAGCTAGGTGGGGAAAATTCTCTGCTGCTTGCTGATAATGAGGCTCCACTATCTCATTTTCAGTCCAGGTGATATGGAGATATGCATAAACTTATCTCTGACTACATCTAGTCTGTGGGTCTGTCTTGGTCTTTTATCTATATCTTGGTATGACTAGAGTGTGTTCTGTCTAACTCCTTGCCAACTGCATGCCTGGGTTTTTCGCCCAGAGATTTGGGAAAGTTGCATATGCCCAAAACCTCCAAATTAGGCTCCAAGTCAGAAGCTTGGGTGAGGCCCGAGCATCCTCTTCTGAAAAGTCCTCCAGAGGGTTCAGACAGGGAGCTCATGAAGGGCCACTCAGCAGGAAGAGCATCCTGAAGCTCCATAGGACAGTACAAGAGTACGTTATTATTCAAAGTTTTTAATAGAAAATACTACAGTTTCAATCTGAATAGGGGTTCCATTATACTTTCAGATCTTGAGACTGACACTGTATCTGTTCGATGAAGATGTAAAAATAAATTATAAACTAACTTGGAAGTAACTCACCAAAGTTGTGCAAAGCAGTCTCTTCATCTAAGTTATCTCTTTAGGTGCAGATAAGAAATTCCTTCTTCTCCGCTCCCACCCAAAACCTCATCATGAACCCTCAGTGAAAACAACTCTCCCAGCCTCTGGAGAGGTGAGGCAACTCCCTGCACTCCACTGTCTAGCAGTGACATTATCATATGGATACATGGATTCTCCAATCATTATGGTTCAGCTGGTGTTGAGTGAAGAGAGCTCCATCTCTGGGGCTGTCCCTGAGCCTCCAGGCTTCCCTGCTGTCCTACTCCTGACCTTTAAGAGAATTCTTTCAATCGCAGGGGACCGAGCTGGGAGGAGGCTGTCCCGATCAGTGTCAGACGCATACCCACAATTTCTCTGACTAATTTGGCAATACAATATAAACAAAAGACACACTTCATGGAAAAGGCATGAGGCACACCCTGACCCAGTTGCTCTGCACACTCACCACCCTGCATACGAAAGGCTGCATAGCTAGACTATTTCCATTAGCTGAAGTAAACACTAATTGAGAGAAAATAGGAGGGAGACGTGCCTCCTATTGAAATATTTGAGTCCTTTCTAAAATGGAGATCTTTCAAATGTTTACTGTCCTTTTCCTAAGGTTGTGTTTATAGTTAGTGCCACCCAGCATCCCTCTGTTTTTTCATGAATGAGGTTTTGAATGGACTGGTTCAGATTCTCTTGCCGGGGGAATATACCTCATCGAAAAAACAAATAGCAGTTTTGTTTATAACTTGAGACTTTCGTTTTATTTGTAATAAAACTTCTTCACTTTTAAAATTGATCCTGTTACAGTTTTCCTTTGTCTCAGCTTTTTCATCCCCCTTAAAACTGAAACATATTTTGGCTATTCTGATAGTCAGAGCATCAATATGAAGACTGCTACTTCTCCAAATTGTGTATCAGCCATAGCCCAAAGGCTGATTCCTGGGCTGAGAAAGAGTTGTCTAGGAGGTGCCTTCTCACCTTTCATTGCCCTTTGAAATTCCAGTCCCTGCTGTTATCTGCACCATTGACTGCAGCCACAAACCTCTTTGCAGAATGGGATTACAGGAATACTCATCACTTCTCACATTTTTCTTTAAATTAAGGTGGGTAGAACATGCATAGGGTCCCAAGACCATGCAATGTAGAGTAAATGATCTCGCTGCCTTCCCCAGCAGCAGCATTAACTGCGGCTCTTCTTTTAAATTGCTGTAAAGCACATTCTTCTCACCAGAAATTATGAGTTTTTACTCTGGTTTTCTCACTGGTAGTCTGTGAATTGATTGCATATGTAGAAGCTTTTCCAGCAGTAAGTGACGGCCATTTCTACAGCTGTGCTTTTGATTCTGAATCGTGCAGTGTGGCTAAGCTGGTAGAAATTGAGTAATGCTGCAGGCAATTCACAGTGAGAATTTCTCGGTATGGAAATTCAACCAGGAACAGTCTTGAGTATAGAATCTATATTGATATATGTCTGCCTGAAAATTGCAGTTGAACAAACCATATTCATTTTACTGACTGACTTTTAGATGGTCATTGAGTGCTTGGGGTCCTTGGCATCTTACTTGGCAAAGGATGAAGCACAGGCAGCCTGGATTTCTGCGCCAGCCCTTTGTGAGGCTGTGCTTTGCTCTGTGTTCTGCAGGGCGCTGGCCCAAGCTTTTGCTCAGGCAGGAAGGACAGGGATCTGAGGTGAAGGGACAGTGAAGAGCAGGATCTTCAGGTATTTCCCAGCCTCCGAGCAGTTGCCACGAGTTTCTGAGCTGAGCAATGGCACAACTTAATTCCTGGCTGCTTTTTTTTTCTCAGCCAACACTGCTCTGTTGTCATTTTAACTCTAAGGTCTGCTTCCATGATACTCACATGCTTTCCACTTTGATGACAAATAGGAGATCAGTTTGTGGATTACTGAATATACCAAGTTCTGCTTTTGTGAGAAATGATACTCACTTCCAAAAAATTTGAAAGGTTTATTAAAACCTTATCAAAAATACAACACAAGACTGAACAGAGAAAATATTAAGGTGCCAGGAGCGGAGGATCTTTCCCACCATGTGCTCATCCACACGATGGAGGTTTTGCCTTTTAACCCTTTAGCCCCTTCCAAAGTTCTGTTCATCGACTCCTTCTTCCCTGTCCATTGGTGGAGTTTATTTCCTTAAATCTCGATTGAAGGTCAGATGTTGCCATAGTAAGAAGCCACCCCTTCCAAACGTCCTGGACCCAGGCCACCCCCTGATAACAACACAAGGGGGGAGTAAAACATAACTATAAATCTATAGAACTTCTCATAACTTATATACATGATATTTTCCTTTTAATTGTGAGAGTCAACCATCACATTACTCATTCTGGCCATCTGCAGCCAACCTCATACCTAGCTATGCACAAATGGAAGAGCTGCCTCCTGCCACAGCCTGAGCTGACCCTCGCATCCTTCTCCATGTCTTGTTACACTCTCAGTCCATAACAACAGCCCTGATCTTAAAGGAACACAAAAGGTGTATTTATAAGGAATCTTTTCTGGGAGATGGAAGTCTCCATAACCCTGAAGCTATAGAGGTCCTGTTAGGATGCTGCTGAGGGCTGCATCCCAGTTGAATTACAAACTATTAAACCTGGGCCTGGAGCTATATGAATGTGACTCTGCAGCATCAATCTGCTTTGTAGTGTGGACACAGTGAAACTTCTGCCATCCAAAGACCCAGGGCATTTTCTTTCTAAAACAGGAAGGATAACACCTGCCCCAAAACTGAGATGTTGCACAGAAACCTTTGTAAGGCTTTCAGATGCAGTTCTGGTTTGAAGCAGACCAGTAATAAAATTTCAGATAGGTAGACTACTACATGAGTTTGTGAGCTCTTAGCTTACCTTGACTACTCTCTAAATGTGAAGTTCAAAGAGCTTTACTGCTGAAAGTTTTCAAAAAGATTAATCTCTCAAATAAAGATCTATCTTGTTGCAGCTAAGGGAAAACTGCTGAAATGTTAGAATGACTGATTTCACCAGAACAAGCACAAGTTATTATTGTGTACAACTAACAGCAAAATTCAGCAGTGTGAAGGGATCAATGGGAGAAGATGAGAATATAAAGCAGCTAAAATCTATACCACTAAGACTGTGTACTAAAAATTCATGTGCATGAATTATGTGACGTAATGAACATCCCTCTGAGGATTTCAGCCACAATTTTAAGCTCTGAGTGGTTCTAAATAAAGTGGAACAGAAGAACAGAACCAACAAATTGCAGTCATATTTCAGGTGAGTTTCTCTTAGTACACATATACTTTAAAAGAGCATGAGTGTTATTACGTAGAAAGAGAAGAAGGAAGAGTGATTTTATGCTGTTTGCAATGATGTGAAGAATAATTTTGGCTTAGGATGTTAACGAATCACTGTCATCTTAAATTTATCTCTGACCTATCTGCTCACTGCTGCACCCTCAGCACCTCCTGTTTTGGTTTTTTTGCAGGTTTATGCAGCAAAAGAAAGCAGCACACTCCAGACTGACCCCTGTGAATAGCTTTGCAAATTGGCATTTCACATCTGTGCTTGCAATTAGACAGTGGTAAACACAAATTAACCTTTCAGGGCAGTTTCATGCTTTCCAAAACTCAGATGGCTGCAAAAGCAATGTGTCCAAGCACTAAACACATTGCTAGCATTCACAGGCGCAGCTCAGCTGTGGTGTCAGACAGCTGTTTTCAAAACTTTAGCCATAAATTAGAAAATAATTACTTTTTTAGCTGATGGAACAAATGTTGACTTAGTTGAATGTAGTACCTATGGTTCAAAGGTGAATTAAAGAGACCAGAAAAAGGGCACATGGCTTGGGGCCATATGGCTAAACCTTTCTACCATGAAAAGGTTTTTCAGGTCAAAGTTTTCTATTTGGAACAGACTCTGGCCCATTCTGCCTCCCCAAAATATGTCCATCCCTCTTCTGAGAGAGGCTGACCAGCATGAGACCGAGCCTAGCAGGGAAGCCTGATATGCACACACCATTGCCTGAGCCAGTGTGCCGGCCCTGCCCCGCTCACTGATGTAAATGAGGCACCAGGGACAGGGGATGATGCAAGAGCAAATCGTGGCTGCATCACACAGCCCCAACAACACAAGGCATTTGGTGGTGTCAGGAAACCTGAGCCTGTCCTCTAAACTTTCTGCTATAGAGCAGCATGGGGCATATAAGGAAAATGTCTTAAAGCCCTTCCTCCTTTCCTTGTTATTACTTGCCTTGAAAGAGAGGAAGAGCAAAAAGGGGAGGAAGAGAAAAAAAAGGCACGCATCATGTAACCGCAGAAATACTGACCTTGCACAGGTTTATATAAAATATTAACTTAGTATGTAGGGTATAATCTGACCTGACCACAAATGGGATCTTAAAAACACTTTTGCAGCCATATAAGAGTTTATCATTGATTGAGGAAAGTCTCCTTCCGTGTGTGCTTTAAAAGATAATCATATGATTGATCCAGGCTATTTTTAATAAGGCTTTCACAGTCGTATTTTTTTTTCAAAGAAACCTGAGAGACTGACCAAATCCTAGATATAATCCCTCTAAGCCTTTAAACAAAAGGGCAATATTGACACAAGGACATGTATGTACAAACCAGGTAAGTAGTGATAAGGAGGTACCCAGGGGGAACAGCTTTGTGTGGAAGAAGCAGAGGAAACATTGCACAGCTCTAGGGGATGATATGGTGATATAATTGCAATAGCCAGGAACTGGACTTTGAATCCAGTGGGTATTGCCCCACTCATGTGCTCCTGTGACATCACTGTGTAAATAACTTCAAATTACACATACACATTTTTATTATCATGAGGCCTTACACTGCCCAGTCTTTGCTCCTCTGCATCTTCTCTCTACAGAGAGAGAAAAATATAAGAAAGAACATCCTTTGTTTAAAAGCTGTAGTGCTAGAGGAAAGGTAAATTATCCAGTCTATAGGTTGGTCTGGTAGGTTGATTTGAGATGTAGAGGACTAATACCACAGTTGTTTAAATGAAGGGTAGAAGGAGGAAACTTCCATTTCCACACACTAAACATTAGTAGGAGAAAGAAAAGAAACCCAGGAAAATAAGTAAATATTAAACACATAAATTCCCCAGAATAAAGAAGTGTTTCCACAGACCATAGCTCCCTCCCAGCAAGCTCTCTGGGTGCAGTTCACTGACGTTTCGAGGTCTGAGACTATTACTGAAGATAGTCTGAATATATCAAGAACATATCTCATATTTGTAATATCTTAATAGCAGGCTACAGTCTCATAGGATATGCCAGGGATATATAAATTGCAAGAACTGCTTCATTGTTTTCTTGTGCCCTGAGTCTCTAAATACTCCCAAGGAGGAAGATGAGAGCCATCCATGGTCAGTGATGGCTGAAGTATTTGCATGTATCTGGGTCATCATAGGAAGCATTATTAAAAATAAGCACAAAATCAGACATTTTAATTGTAGGTATTCCTGAGGTAGAAGCCTTTCAAAAACCCACAGACCACTCCATTAATGAGACAGGATGCAAGTGAAGCACAGTACTGTTGGGAAATATATTGCACACTTCCTCCGAGTGACCAAACCATCTGAAAAGCAACTGAGTCTACCCAATTTAAGTACAGTCAAAAGAATCATCTGTCCAAATATAATTACTGCCTGAAGCAAGAAAACTGTGTTCAAACCAGATAAAAAAGTTTCTATGGATCCCAGCACAGCCTCAATTCTGCAGTCAGGATCAAGGGACAGTACATATGCTAAGGAAGAACAGAGAAATTATCTTGTGCACTACTGCAGTACTTTGGCCTATATTCACATTTAGCAAGTTCTCTCATTTTTTTCCCCCCCACTGGAAAATGCCAGCTTATCAAAATAGAATTTCTGTTGTAATGGACTCACTTCAGCTAAATTTTTTCAAGACATCAATGACAGAGAAGTACTTTCAGCTCAGAGAAGGGAGGAGAATACTCCAGAAGATCCGAGCACCCAGGAGTGACAGTGCTCACCTTGGCCAAGAACAGAGTGGTTCAATCAATTTCATTAACCAAAACAAATAATGATTGGTCTTTGGCCTGGGGTTGAGTACCCTCTGAAGCAGAATGTGGCTGGACAGGAGGAGCCAGGAGGAGCCAGGAGGAGCCAGGAGGAGAGGCAACACAGAAACACTGTGGGACATATTTGATCAATCAAAGATCACAGCTTAATTTATTTCAGGACTGGATTGAAAAAAGGGCAGTCTCTGTCATGGGTAGATTGCAGGTTGCAGGGAAGGGCTGAGACCCAGCAGCAGCACCCCACCTATTCTACATATTTCTCAGACACCACTTCTTCACAGTCAATATTTCACTGCCAAATCAGAGCAGCCTTGTGTAGCTTTCTCCAAAACTCTGGCTTCAGGGGTAACCTTAGACAGTAGAATTTCAGAAGGAGGACTACAGCAAGGAAATGGAAAATAAGTGACACTATTTATTAACAGAAGGAAAACATCTGATTGATCTGGGAGAGGAATTTCTGAAAGATAGAACTTTGACAATAGTCTCCTGTGACCCTCAGGACAGCACAGATGTCTTGCTACACTAGATTAAAAAGAAAGAAAAAATGAAGAAGGAAAAAAGAGAGGACTGTGAATTTAGCATCATATTAATCGACTCAAGTAGCTGATTCTAAATTCAGGAGTCCTGTGTAGTTTAACAAGCACAATGGGCTTAATGGGCTAAGTCAGAACTAAAAATCTGCTTTTCTGGTCCTTACCTATTTCCTTTCAACTGCCTAATGGCTTCCCCTCAAAAGGTGTGACAACATCATCCCTTCCTACTTCAAAAACTGCTGTTCATTTATGAGTTAATAATTTACTAGAAGCCTCAGGTAGTTCTTCTTTGTAAAAAATGCACGGGCAATCCCAGCTGCAAAGTCAGCTCTGGCACAGTTGCACCTCCACATTGTCATTAAATTACCTTAAAGCTGCTCAATACAAGGTAAAGAGCCTGGCCATTGCATCTCTGCTTCATCAGCATTTGCCATCAATATAATCTGCCTCTACTTGCAGGATTCCTAAAGGGCCTGAAACACCCATCTATCTTTTGCACCAAGACATGGAAAGCAAGTCTAAAATTGCTGACAGCCTCTGATTTTGCAGCTTCTGCTCAGAGGACCCACACTGTAGGAAAAGTAGACCTTGGTGTATTTACTGTCAAAGCACATGAACATTCAAGTGGATGTGCCCTTGCCATGCCACGTTAGCAAAAAGGAAGACTGCACTGTTTTATCATATTCCCATGAAAGGGAGGGCTGAAGCCCAGGTGAGCCATCCTGCTGAGTGAGGTCTTGGAGACCTTCAGTGGGGGCAGTAAAAGAGGCCAATTTGCAGAGCAGCTTCCCAGGCACACTTAGCTGGCAGTAGCAGTGTACCCCAAGGTGCTCGAGGCACACATGCAACACACAAAAATGGTTTCCCATACAGAAATGCAAGTCAGTGATGGGTCAGGCAGTGAGACATGGACAAATGAAAAGAAAGAGGTAAGGACAGGAAAATACTGGTGAGGAAACAGGTGAAGGTGATCATAGGTATGGATTGCCAAGTGTCAGGCCTATTTTCATGTCAGAGCTGAGGGTTTCCTGCTTCCCTTTAAGCATTAACTCTCAGAGGTCACATCCTCTGTTCCCCGAAACTGGAATACTGATACTGAGTTAGTTGGGGTTTTTTGCGTGTCTTTTCCTCAGGAAGATCAAGAGTTTTCTTTTCAAGCTGGAAATTAATTTAATGATAGAATTCTTGGCTTGGCTAAGTTTTACTGAAATGTAATTACAAAGGATATTCTTCAGGGACTACATTTTATAGGAAATCTGACTATTAATATCACATACAGTGCATGACTGAAAGCTAATAGAGACTATATAGGAAAAAATCTTATTTACATTACTTACATATTCAAATAGTAGAGGCAAAATGTAATAAATTAAACCAAATTCATATGCAGCTTCACTGAAACAAAGATTTTGTTATGTACAGTTGAATGCTCTAAACATTCTATTTTTCTTCATAATTACATCAGATGTTTCCTGCCCTATGTCCATTACGTGGGGAAAACAAACTTCGTGTAAATAAACAAAATTTAGTTTGTATCTATAAACTTACCTTGCATATACAAATGCATTGAAAACTACGAATAGTCTCACACAAATTTTGGGGGGCTCAATGAATAGGAAGTGTTAAAATGGAGACTTCATATGTGTGTCTGTATATATATGTACATGTAACTGTTCTAAGCTAAAAATGACTGATGGCTCTCACCCAGAAAGGGCAGTATATTGTCTAGAGCTGTGTTTAATAAAAGCTTTTTTCATGTCAAGTTGATTTAAAAACTGCAGCTGGTGCATTTGTTGGAAACTCATTACAATCCCAACAGAGTGTTTTATATTTTAATAACTGCAGTGCATTCTAACACTTTTTTTGCTCACTTGAGTTTCTATTACTATTACACAGAATACAACAGATTTTTGATAGACTTTGGAACCCATTAAAAGGGACAGATGTCTTGAAGAACTTTGAAGGTTGTATGTATAACATTTTTAAAATCCTCAATAAACTATATTTCTGTGCAGTACTCCCATGGTTTTTTTTAATGGTCTCAGTCAGTAGAGTTTATATGAGTACACCAGTCTTCCAGATGATGTGTAAGCCTGAACCAGATTTTCAAAGATTGTTTTATGTAATTTTTTTATATCTATTCCTTTTGTAGATGTTTACAAAAGTAAAAAAAAAAATAAATAAAAAAGTGTGGCAGTTTTTTTATTTTCACAAGTTCTACCTTGTAGCATTTTCTAAATTAAACTGTCTTTCCTCTTCTACACTTTCCCACCTTCCTACCATTTATCCTTTTTACAAGATGTAATATACTATCAATATCTTCACAAAATTTTCCTGTTACTTCTCCTCAGTTTTGTTCTTTATATCTTTTCCCACTATTTACACCCCCAGTACACACACTCTAGTCACACCTTTTTCATGGCACAAATATAATGCATTGAGAGGACAAGAAAACGAAGTCTACTACTCTTTGTCAAATCCCTCCTCAGCTCCAGACATCTAATACAAATTTAAGCCTTCACAAAATAAGAGGCTCTTTAAAGACAGAATTACAGTCTGCATAACCTATATTTTGACATATACAAGATCCTGTGACCACAGCTGATAGAAGTGAGAAGGCTTAATTCTGTACGTGAACTAATAATGTACCTAGAACTGTCCTGACAGATGTACCCTTAAATTGCATTTTTAATGTACTCAAATAAGCTATACATAATTAGGATTAACATTGCTATCCCCTGACTGATTCATGATTAGTATGTGTGGGCCTTAATATTGCTTAGGAGAAGGATCAAGTGACCCTAATTGTATCCAGCTTGTCTATTTAAGTGCTTGATTTTTTTTCTGAAAGAGTTGTTTATATAAATAACAGAGTGAAGGGGAGCTGGTTTTGTTCTGGTTAAGTTTCTTTTAAACATGGTGTAAATTACAATTTCAGTTATTCATGTATCTTGTAGAAGTATACTTCAAAACATTTCACATTAAATTTATTAGAGATTATGAGGGAAGGCATGAAAATGTAGGAAATGACAAACCTTATTCATATGCATCAGTATAATTACTCTAGCACGTAGAAGTGTTTCTTCGTCTTTCAGCTAAATATTTTCTTTTCCAGTTCACTGTTAAAGCAAACAGAATATGTATGCTTTTTATCTTATTGTTGATTAAGAAAACCCTCCTAAAACCCGGCACCAGACCTCAGAAGCATCATTGTGCATCGACAAAAGCTTTTTATTGCTAATTGTAAAAGCAGGGCAGTCTCCAGCAGAGAGTTGCTGGGTTGCTGACTGATGCTTGACAGATAACAGACGCTCCAAGATTCCCGGTGGAAAAACAAAAGGCGCTTAATTTACCAACAACAACCAGCATCCACTTACGGATACCATTATGCACTGGAAAAGACTCTGTGCCACGCAGACATACAATGAGCTCGCTACAAAGTAGGGAAAGCGCTGGGTTTTCCCCTGAAGGAATGGCCATGACACTCACTAAAGGCCCCAAACCTTCTTTCCCAGCTCGGGTGGGGCTGTCTAATGTTTACACAGCGGGTCGTGGCAGCAGTGCAGAGGTAGACTGTGCTCACTTGGATATTTAGACTTGTTTTAAGGGATTTTCTATCCCTCAGTTTGTCAAAAGGGGACTATCGGATATTTCAGTCCTCTTCCTCTTTGTATTGACAGCAAATGATGCCACAGGTGATGCATAAGTCATCAGGATGCTGTGGACATGGAACAAGGGTCCAATGATCAATGGGATTTCTGAAGCTTCTCAGTAGCTTATTACAAACAGGTTGTGTCTGGATCCTTTTTCTTTTGAGTATAAATCTCACACCAAATGCAGTGCAGGAGGAGTGTGAAATACAGAACTGTAATGCCAGCAAAGGGCAAGTTTTACTGAAGCAGCAAGGAGGATTAAGCTTGTTATGTTTGCTTACTCCATTAACAGCCCCTCTTCACCCTTCATCAAATCTCTGTTGCTGTTATTATTTTTATTACATAGATGCAGACTGTGATGGCAGCAACATGCCAGCCACAAGCAAAACCATGAAGACAGAAGTAGATGCAGGCAAAGAGGAAAAGGGGTCTCTGCCCTACAGCACCAACCATATGTCACAGGAAAGCTTGGAAGATGCTAGGGAAATGTATGACAAAAGTAGAGGATGCCAAAAATTTAGCAAGCACCTGAGGGAGGCTGAGATCTACAAATCTTT
This sequence comes from Irena cyanogastra, assembly GCA_013397155.1. Lineage (NCBI taxonomy): Eukaryota > Metazoa > Chordata > Aves > Passeriformes > Irenidae > Irena > Irena cyanogastra. Next base: position 98,931 of record VWZV01015026.1, read on the forward strand.
TAGAGTGCAGCTGGCTCATTCATAGTGCATGAGAAATTCTGGGTAGGGCAGAGCTATCAAAGCAGCTCTGAGAATACAGGGTCTCTGTGCACAGCAGTTTGGCTACTGTCATTTGTTTTATTAGGTCTTTTGCTTTTAACTTCAGCCTTTTCAAACTCTGTTGTGTCATTGAACACTGAGCTGGGTGTGAAGACTATTGCTCTATGGAATTCTTTGTAGCTGCAGAACATGGGAAGAGGAAGTGAGGGATAAAACACATCCAAACCCTGACTGGCTAGAGGAAAGGCTTGCTCCCACTCCTGCTGACTATGCAATTAAAGCCACACAGAGTCTAGCAGTGCCTCGTGGAGCACTATGATAGAGGCTGGGTGTATCCAACAGCTTGTAATTAAACCAAAGGCAGGATTGTCCAGACATGGCAAAAGGGGACGTGTGGGGAAACAAACCTGTCAGGCCCTCAGCATGAAATCACACCAGCTGAGAAATTTCTGGAGAAGAGCAGGGGCTTTGCTAACAGATAGCCAAAAAAACCATCTGAGGAATGATTATAATGTGACAATAAATTACTGACTGGGCTGAGCTTTGGTTATCCCAGGCACTCTGCATCTAGTACAATGGCAAAGCTGATTGGAAAACTGCTCCTCCCCAGCATTCCAGCAGCTTCCTTACTGTTATCTAGATGCTCTGCAGTAACTCGAGAGAAAAGGCAGTTTTGAATCAGTTTGTAGAGTGGAACACAAGCTATGTTGAGACACAAGCAGTGACCTTTTGACCATGTTTGGTGGTTTTTAACACTGTGCTGGAATGTACACTGAACAAAGAGAACAGTTTCTATGAAGACAGGTGCATTTGAACTGGTCAACCAAGTACTGCTGAACAAAATAGAAATGCTGCTGAGATTCCTGCCAGACCCCCTGGGTGGGAGCTTTCAGTTAAGACCAGAGGAAGCTATCTCTTGCATAAGATACAGTTAATTCCTGTGGCACCCTATAGCTGAATGACCTGCCATCAAAAGCTGTCCTTCTCCTCTGGCATGCAGGAAGATTGTCCCTTCCCATTCATATGTACACTAGGAACTCATGGAGTTTGCAGGAACTTGCTCTGAAGTTTGTTGTTATTTTTTTTTTTAAACTCTCGAACAATATCCGAATTACATTCCAGAGGAGAAACAAACACAGCAGTGCAAGACTCGAAACTATTCAGCAATTTCCCTCACAAGTTACGAAAGTGCACCTCTTACTAAAGGAAAAAGAATGCCTGTTACCTTTATTCAGCCCACCCAAGGGAGTATCCTGCTGGTAAAATCTCTGTCTGTGGGCCCATAAGCTTCTCCCCTTTAAACTTCTTTTTTTCAAGGTTGGCTTTTTTTTTTTTACTCTAAATTACATCACAGGGCTTCAAAAACTGAGTATGTGTGCATGCCAGAGTAAACTTTATTGTAAATTTAGTTACTTACACATTTAGTATCAGCAAATGAAATGCGATACAGTACTTTCATGCTGAGAGTCCACTTTTCACATGGATGTTTGTGATAGATGCAAGTTCACTGCATGAAACTCTGTGTTTGAGTAAATCTACAGAGGCTTGATGGTAATTCAGACTACTTCAAACAGTATGAAAACAGAGCAGTTATGTGAAGGAATTAACATAGTAATACTTGGGGGGAGTCCCTGTAAAATAGGTACTTTTCCTGTTGATAGAGAATATATGGGACTAGTAGACATCCAGACTACCAAAGACATACTTTCTCTTTCCATTGAACAGTTTGATATAAGTGGAGAATGGAGCATTGGTCATGTCTTGGATTTAGTACAAAAAACAAAATCTGAGAATTTTTTTTTTTTTAATTTTTCCTTCTTTCACCGTGAATTAAAGGATGCCTGGTATTTAACAGTCATTCATAGAGAAAGTCAGTTTTACTTTTTTTCCTTTTATTCTTTCCTCTACGGAAAGAATGTAAGTTTTCATTCCTTTTGTTTTGTAACGGTGTAAAGTCATATGAGAAATATCCATTTAAAAAATCAGCTGAGCTTTTCAAAGCCTGTGAAAACCAATTACGTGCAAATTCCCTTTGATTTGATTTAAGTGACTACATAAGGTGCACAGGAATGGTAATCTGGCCTGTTTGATTCTTAAACAGATTATTGAGCAGAACAGTAACTAAAAGCCCAAAGAAAGAGGGACACAAAGTGCTAAAGTCTAAAAAGGTAGATGCTGCAACTCTCCAGACATTATTAGGTATTACTGAGTTTTTGCAATTCTGTTCAAGATATAGTGTTTTCTGGAGTAAAAAATACTTCCTCCTCTCTGCAAAAGTAGAAGAAAGAAAAGCACAGGTCCAAGGGATTTTTTAATGTGACAATTTCTGATTTATAGGTTCATGTTTTATTTTGTTTTTCTTAGATTTATCTAAGGTTTGACATAATTTATAACACCACAGCTCTATAGTGTGCATGTGCTATGGCTTGCCCTTATTTGTATGATCTGTACATTTATGTGCTGTGCCTACCCTGAAACATTACCAGCATTGCCAGCACTCTCTAAGTAGCTTCTTTATAAAAATCCCCCCAAAACATATTAATCCTCTTTCCTTTTTTCTAACAATTCCTTAGATAGCTCAGTGACAGCCGGATACAGTCAAAAGAAGCTACCCACACCCTCAGAAATCACATTTGTCTAATCTAGTGTTACTTATTCAAAAGTCAGGTATTGCTGAGCTGAGTAATTTTGGCTTCTCACTGTGAGTCCTTCCCGAAAACAATTCATCCCACCTATCTGGGAGACCTTGTTTGGAATGAGGTAATTTCCTTGCTGGCGTCAGTGCTGTTCACTCTGCTGGCAATGTGAGGTCCCTAGGAGACTGGTTTAGCCCAGATTCCTAAATTTCAAATGCCTTTAGACAGATGTAACAAATTCTTTCTAAATCCATTGCTATTTGCCTTTAAGGCATTAGAAGAGACTGCTTCCCCTAGCTTGCTGGGAAATTTTTAAAACTGCTTTCTTATCTAAGCATTGCTCTTCCCTCAAAATGGAAATACTTTATAGGAAACAGAATTTAAAAAAAAGTTCATGGACTAAAGCTCAGAAGAATTATAGAAGGATTTAGTCTGGCCTCCTGCATATTACAAGCCATAGACTACACATGAGACAATAAAGATTTTTTATTTTCTGAATGACAACATGGAAAGAGTTACTTTTAGAGAAAAAGGTCTTTTAATGAAATAATGGAATAATTTTCATTGAAGGCAAATCCCTGGCAACATACAACTTTACTTTATAGTCTTGTCCCTAGAAAAAGCAGTATATTCTTCTAGAGATTTGGTTTGATCTGGCTTGAACTCACAAATGCTTACTGAAAGGCTGGAGGTGAGTGTAAAACACAGAGATAATTTTGGCTCTGAGTCTCTTTAAAAAAAAAAAATCAGGTTTGTTTCGGGGAAGATTTAATGATCTGTTTACTTTTTTAAACACAGCTTTCCAACTTCTCGGATGAATATTCAAAGGAAACCACAATCATTATCCACAGCCTTTTACTGATGGAAGCCAAGTAAATCACAGATAGGAGACTTTGTATCTGGAAGACAGACCTTTAGCTTTACAGGAAGAAGACACTTTTCCTACGGGCATTTGAGTAATTGAGAGCAATTAAAACTGACGATGGCATTGTGCAGCTGCTCAGGCCAAACATACAATGACTGTATTATATATTACAATGCACACTTTATTCTTTGTATTCCTGCTGTGGATTTCTCTTAGCAATATATGTCTAGTGAAGACAGTAATTGTCCTAGCTGCCTTCCTTTTAGTCTTGTCTGTAAGTCTGTATACTTACACAGTAAATACTTATTTATATATATATATATAGAGAGAGAGAGAGAGAGAGAGGGAGAGGGAGAGAGAGAGAGTATAGCCTTTATAGTCTGCATGCAGACTTGGCCTTCTCATACCTGGAAAGCTGATGTGATCTGAACCCATAGGGAAATACAAACAGTGGCCCTTTGTTGCAAACCACATTATCACATTGAATTTTATTATAAAAAGTGATTTCATGCTGTGCAATTTAGGCTCAAATTGGTCTTGGAATATGCAAGAAATAGCATTCTGCATCAGAGAATCAGGCAGTGACAACTTCAAATTTAGAGAGAGGCCACTCAGGAAGCAAAGTGTGCAGTCGCAAACGAAACTGCAGGTCATGTCTCTGCTTCTTAGCACATGTTGGGACAGACAGACAGACACCAGAAGGCACAGAGCCTGGTTCCATGCTCTTACCTCTGAGCCTGCAGTGGCCATCTCAAAAAAGTCAGGGAAAGTATCGTGTAAAGGGGAAAGTGGGTGAAATTAATTCTTGAGTTATAGTATGTAATTATAGGTAATGGTATAGAGAACAGTTTGTATAAAATAGGTGTATTTTGTTTCTCTGCTTTCTCGTGGATGTCTGTAGAGCATTCAGCTCATACCAGCCAAAAAGGGCTTGATATTCCTCCAGCTAGTAAAGGTGAAGATCACATATACCTATGTCAAGGAGCTGAACTGAGGTAGTGAGTGAGGACACTGAGGGATGGTGTGTTAGGTGGGGTCATTCTTCTCTTCGTTACACGGCCCCAGATGTGTCACCCAAGATGTGTGGTGGCTGCATTGCATGAAGTATTTGGTTGCACCTGAAAAAAGGGACAGTGGAGGACCTGTTAGTTGCCTTTTAGGTTTTGATTTCTAGTCCCAGCTGCATCCTTCTCTGCAGTAGCTTCCCTTGCTTTCTAGGGTGTTACCATCCAGTGTCCCCAGATCACATATCCCAGAGACAACCACACCAATGAACATGAGCCATAACAGTACATTTCTGCAGGCTGCTTGTGGTGAGGTGGACAAACATCTTCTCATTAAAAGTTCTCTGCGTGCTCTGAGGTTAAATTTTATAACCTGATGATTCTTCTGGAAAAAAAAACAAAAACAAAACAAAACAAAAAAAAACCAAACAAAAAACCAAATGGAATTCCTCTGGAGGAAAGTTCTTGGCTGCAGGCACAGGACACATGGCAGTCAGAGAAGTGACGAGGGCTGGGTGGAGGGGTTGGGGTGCAGGAGCAGCCCAGAGGGCTCAGATCCCCAGGCAGCTGACACCCAAGGCTGGGCTTGGGAGAGTGCCTTCAGCTGCAGATGATGCAAACACATTTGGGATATTTGGCTCCTAACCTGGCGTGTTTCTGTGGTGCACACACCTTCCTGACAACCACACACTATTACTTAATGTGGGAGGCTGCTGTGATTATATACTAACCACAGTGCTAGAAAATTATTAACCCTTCTATAATAACAGAGCTTTAAAGTGTCCCTTTTTATCACCCTCCCTGCCTATCTTGCAGCCTGTGTCAGTCCTCTGTACTTATTTAACACCATCTGTGGAGAGCTTTTCCCCTTGATTTGTAATAACTTATCAGACTTTGAAATTGTTTTCCTCTCATCTCAGCTCTCCTGGAATTCTTCCTATTTCTGGTTTTGTAGGTTTGTTCTGAAACCCTTTTCATCTCGGGCACCTAGGAGACAATACGCGGGTTTTCAGCCTTTTTTGATTTGTGAGCATCTAAAAATTTGAATGTAAACTCATACTGTGGTACAGCGTAGTTAGGCCTGCTGGCATTAGGCTTACTGTTCATAGTTACCTTTCTTTGACCTTCTAGAAGCAGGCTGTGCACTACAAATACTGGTTATAAAACTGTGGTTGTAGGCATACCAGTATTATATCAATTTCAGTGCCCCAGTGACAACAAAGGAGACCCACGATGAAACATAATCAAAGTCATAGAATCTAAAGGTAGTGTGAAGAGCTAGAAAAGCCATTATACAATCACACCCATTTTATTAGAGGTAATTTGTACATGTGCAACATATGCCCACTTTTTTGTTAGAAGGGGTCAGAAATTTCTAACAGATAGTTAAATGCACATTTCAGATGATTCAGATTTCAGGTATAGATAAGGTAAGTACAGAGGAAGCTTTTCTGAACATCTTGGTGTAACAAAAGAATCGCCAAATTATTTTCAAGAAACTCAGCCCACTCCAAAGTCATATTTAATAGAACCATCCCCAAAGACATTAGCTTCAGCAGACACAATTAAAACAAAAAAGGGGAATGGTCACAGTATTAATTTTAATCATCAACATCTCATTCTTAGTACCTCTTCAGTTTTGTGACATTTTTCCTTTGGAAAATACAGTCAGAGTCAGTGGCAAGACACAAAGTAGTCAAAAAACCCTTTCTGCTTTGATTCCAGTTCTGGACATAATCACATCCACCCATTCCATGAACTTCCTCTTCCCAAATATTTATATATACATCTAATGCTAAGGAGATGTATGGCAAATTTCCATTTCAAGCAATAACTTCATAAACCTCAGTCTTTATGAAGAATAGCGAGTTCTATGCCAAGGGGAAATTCTCAGCAGTTAGAGGTCACAATGTGGTTGATGAGCAGTACCTTGTTCTTCCACTAATGCACAGTGGAATAGAAATATTGGGGAGACAACAGATACTGATTTGGTTATGCACAGAAGGATGTTGAGCAACACAGTTAGTGAGCACACTTAGTATAGAATCAGGAAAATCTTCCCTTTGGGAATATTTCATCGTTATGTAGCCCTTCATGTAGCCATCAATTGCATCTGAGATAAAGAATTTGTTTAACTCAAATGATCTCAGAATAGGAAACTTTGTGTATGCCCTAGACATTAACTTCTTCCACTTTCTTGCCATCGAATAGGTTAAAAAGTGGCTTTCTGCATGGCATTTCTAAGATACAACCAATTTTCATCCTGTCTGCAACTGTCTCTGCTCTTGCTCTTCCGTGTGTCAAGTCAGATGACCCTTTTAATAAAGAGCATGAAAATGAACTTCTCGTTCTCTTCATTGTATTCTTTAGGGAAAGTTAAGTAGAAAACAGTGGAAAGTGCATTAAATCCCATATTACTGGCATTTTCTGCTAAATTCTGTACAGCCAGACAGTAGTTAAACTCTTTTTATAATGGAACTTTTTGGCTTTTATTAGTGAATGAGATAATAATCTTAGAAAATGTAAGATTTTTATTTGTGTTTTGGCATTACAGTGGTCAGGACAGTCTTGAAGGAAAGCTTCATTTTTGATGCTACAGCTTGTCTTACAGTGTCCAGGTTTAATTTCTGGATTCCTGCTGAAGCATAGGCCTTGTTGTATAGAGAATCAGCGTGTCCATATCATTCCATCTTGCAAATTGTAGAAGAATTTGGTGGGGTCTTAAACATAATAACATATTGCATGAGAGCCTTTAGCTTTTTAAAATCACTTTTGATACACTAGGAGTACATTACACTACTACATCTACATTACATGCATGCAAATGTAGGAGTGAAGGTTTGCAGTAAGACATATTTCCTCAGAGCAACTTGCTAGCCTGACATATCCATCTTGGGCTGAAGAGCAGGCATCCAGAATGATTTGACAGAGCTTTTGAGCACATCCAGTTGCCCAAGTCTACTGGAATTAAGATCCTTCATTTGGGGCTTCTAAGACTACAGTTTGGGTTCAACATTGCCTGATTAACCCTGCGTGGTCAGTTTGATCTGTGGCCTTTCTCCTCTTGATTTGTAGCTTTACAGGATTAGTAGACTACTGATACTCTTTCAATTTGTGTTTTGAAAACCAGAATAAACATGAAATTCCATCACTGTACAAAGCCCTAACCATTTACCTGATTCATCACTAACACAGATGTGGCATGGCAGCAGCATTCTCTCCATCCAAGACAGCCATAAGCACAGTTACTGCCACAGACTGCAGCACCTTCAAGAAGGAAAGTGAGGTCTGAAATCTTCCTTATTTTCCATCTGTCACGCCAATCATCCCACTTGCTGACATCTTGAGAACAGCATGAGGAGGATAAATGAATCAACAGAGTAGCTCTAGTGTCTTCCCAGGAATTGTGTCATGGGTGAATTTGATGCCCTCCATCGCTAGTTGCAAATGCTGAGACAGGAAAAACACTAGAATGCTTGCGGGAAAAATGATAGTGTCCAGGCTTTATTATCATGGTAAACACAATATTAATAGAATTGATTGAGGCTGGACTTCTGCTCATTTCAACTGTTATTCTGCTGATGGTCTGCATTGCAAAATAAGCAGGCATACTGTGATGGCTTCAAACGTAAGTATATACACCAAAAATCAAACCTCAGCTGAGCATTTTCCTGTTGATCACTCTTCATCTGTAGCTGATGGATCACAGTAGTTGTCTGTACAGAGTGGCAGCTAATAGTGGAACTCCAGGTTTCCTTAACATCTATGTAAGATCTGGGAAAACTGCCTGGATTCTGTATCGGTGTCATTGGATGTTTGCATTCCTCACAGGCAAGTTTCAGACATAGGACTCCTTGTTTTCCAGAATAACGATGTTCTTCCCATCACATGGTTCCAGCTGCTCATGTCAGGGCAGCTTCCTTGGGAGCTGTTCAGTGAGGAGGACTGAGTTTGTGGTCAGGAAGCCATAGGAATTACAGCTCTCTGCAGGAGCCAAAGGCTTTGCTGTGGTGTGGAGGGCAGAGGGGGGCTGCTCTCTTCCACTGAGCACAGCTGGAGTGAATCCTTCATCCTCAGTGGAATTGAGAAGGGCTCAAAAGGGGCTGGAAAATGAAAGCCACTGCTATTGCTTCAGAAGAGCAGCAATAGGATAGTCCTTCCCTGGCATGCTGTTGTCTTGTTCCCTGTCAGACAGCAGCCACAGATGCCTCATTTTGCTGCACGCTTCTTTCAAAAAACCTTTGCCTAACTGGGGATTTTGTACTTGGTAGTCTGGAAGGACTCTGGATTGGACTCCCTCATCTTGTAGCTCATGAGGATGGGCCTGTGCTGGGCTTTGAGTGCTGGGGGCCCATATTTCAAGTGCAGCATCTAAATCACACCACTGCCACATGAGCAGAGGTGGGGCTGGGTTACACCCCGAAGAGGACCTTACAGAACCAAGCAAAGGCTGGTGGGGCTGGAACCACCAGAGCCCTTTGGTGTTACGCTCAGCCTGCTTCATCCTGTTGGCAACAACTCACTCCCCAAAGAGCTGCTGGTACCCCTTGCCTTTCAGCAGCTCCTGGAACACCTCTTTCCTTCATCTCTCACCTTCAGAGTTTCAGAATACTATGGGGAAGAAAGCACAAAAGACTCCAGCATAGCCTTAAAATGTCCACTGAGCTCAAGTTCATCAGCATGAAAATCGTCCACAGCTGATTTTGAGACTTACTGCTGCCTTTCTTTTGCCTAGTGCCCTGCCTGACCAGGAGTCACTGCAAATGAAGGTCTGAAGGATGGTGTCTCTGACAAAACATCAGTTCTCTGACTATCCCATGGTTTGGGTAATGCATGTGGACTCGAAAATCTAAGATTGTGTCAAGGCCAAGAAAACTGGTAATTATACAGTCCCAAAATTGTTTGTGCAATAAAAGGATTAACAAAAGTTTTTAAAATCGTAATTATGATCTATTCTGCAAATTGCTCCTAAAGCTTCCTTAATTCCCTTTCTATTCTCTTTTTTACTTTCTTTTCTTTCCTTTGTGGTTTAGGAGCAATTTGCTCCTACACTGAAGTGTAAATGTCTGCCTAGGACAGAAGGAAACTGCTGATCTGGCACATAGATTTCAGCAGTAGATGATTTTGTTTCACTAGAGCTTGGAGTGATGATGACAGATGTTAGCTCCTGCAACAGAAACTCTGCATAAAGCTGCTCTGAAGCAGCTTTATTAGATCTATACACTTGCTAATCAAGTCACAGTAAAAGTGCTAAACTTCTCACTCCCAAACTTTATCAGGTTTGGTGCTAGACTTCTAACTGTATCATCAACTGACATTTTTTGCATTCTCTTGGGCCTTTATAGTATAAGAGGCTGTGTGGTAAAAAGGTTTTGTAGGTTTCTTTTGAAAAGAAAAACAGTGAGTACTTCTATTTTGTATGGCCATGATCCCATGGTTAGGCATCCCTTATTTTCATGATGAGGCTAAAAGATATTTTTATGATAGTTTTATGATGTTTAATACATACACATAAAAGAATAGCACATCAGAGTATTTACTGACATTTGTGATTTTAAGTATGTTTCAGCTCTGCTTGCTTAGGTGGCAGGTGTTGTGGGGTCCTGTCAGCAGAGCTACCCCAGTCTCCGATGAACAGAGGCATCACACTTGTACCCAGTGGTTATCAAAATTCTTGGTATACTTGCCAACAAAACACCCTACAGCACACTGAACTATCATGTTTTTCTGTCAGTATACCTGAACTATTGGCCACCCAAGCCTCCTCTCCTGTTCTGCACTCTCCTATTTCTTCCCTCCGGAGCTCTGGTCCCAGCACAGTTTCTGCTCCAGCAGACAAAAGCAGTGTTTGCAAAGGGCAGTGCTAGGGAGAACATCCAATGTCCTGGAGTAAAGAGGGGAAGCACCACTTGTTCTGCCCTTGCCAAAAAGTCACAGCTCAGTAGCATAATGCACATAGCAATGCCTCAACACCTAACAGCAGGTTCTCTGCATTGCTGGGCTTCTCCAGCACCACAGGTTTCCCCTGGATCAAGTGTGGGCACATAATCATATTTCTGTCAAATTAGCCAAAGCTCAGGATGATGTTTGGGCCAGCTTCATGCTTTTATGTTGGGTTTATGCTGGCTCTGGGAGGAGAGATGGTATCTGACCTGGCAGAAAGTGTGAGTCGTAGAGGCAGTGATACCTCATCTGGCATAAAACCTGTCAGTACAAAATTAAGTCATCATTTTTCTTTATTTGAATTGGCAGCCTGAGTTCATTCTGTATCAGCACTTTCATCATGTGTCTGGCAACATTTCTGACGGAGTATTAACAGCCCTAAAGCGGGATTTACTGAGTTGCAGGACCACAAACTTATTGTTTGAGCTTACTCTGATAAAAAGGCAGGGAGCTACTGGGTGGCAGTTTTTACCAGGTTTCAGAACACTGCTATCCAGAGCACTTTTCTACTTAAGAACAATTTCCTCCTTCATGAAAAAAACACCCTCAAAATTCCTACTCAACCAATAAACCCCACCCCAACACAGAAAATCCCTGGATTAAAAGATCATATGTAACTTTTGACACACTCCCCCAAATGAAACCTTTTGTGTAAATGGAAAAAAAGAATGCTTTCATGGTGTAGAAAGTCAACAAAGCATAAATCACTATTTTGTTTGTTCTGTTGCTAGACATGCTGAACAAGAAACCACTGCCAGACCTGTGAAATCCTCAAATTAATCCTACCAGAGTGATTATGTCCTATACTCTTGGAACAATGAAAAAATGTTCAAACATATTCCACCGACTAAAATGTAATGTTTTCCTAGTTACAGTAAGGATGATGTTATGTGCTAGTTAGAATACTTGAATTAAACGACTTTACATACCTTTTACTTTTCTCCTAATTTTCCACAAATAATTTGAAAATTGGGTGGTTTCAAAACATAAAATAGCTTCCAAATAGCATTGGGTGAAAGCTGTCTTTCAGTATTTCCATTTGGTACTGAATCCTTGGAGTAAACAATCACTCTTTTACCCAGTTTCTGCAAAGCACTTACTTTCGTTTCAGATCCAGTTCAGGCAGCTGAATGAGGTAATGCCTGCATCTCCTAGGCTGGGAATGTACTCAGACTGAGCACAGAAATAAGGTAGGAGGATAATACCTGCTCTTTTGTAAATTCAGAGTGAACTTCAGCTCAGCTTCCAGATTGCTGTGCTCAGAGGAAAGAATTAGGACTGCTTGTCTGAACACAAAAAACTGACTTCTTCAATTTAGACACTGATACAAAGCATCACATCAGTGCCCTCAAATCCATTCAAAACACATTACGTATACATAAATATATGTTCTAATTAATTTAATCTTCTGACAAAATTGCATCAGTTTAAGTGAGTCAGTTAAACTATCCTGTCCTCAATAAAAATTACCATTTTCAAATTCTTTCATTTAGAGGTAGGTGCTGAAAAAGCTTTCCTGAGGAAGAGGGTGAGCAGATCTGGTTCTGACTGAGCTACAGTGATCCTCTGAAAATATAAAAAGAACCCCTCTGCACAGTGATCATAAAAACACAGAACTGTTTCATATCAGAGACCAGAATAATTTTCTTTAGACATCAAAGTCAGACAAACATAATTTTCAGAAGTACATTAAATAGTATTTATTGAGTTTGCAATTTCAGGGGCAAAGCTATTATCTCAGTCCCAGCTAATCACACACTGTGGTATGTCGCCCTCATGTTCTTTCATCCATTCAACAAATGAACAATAACATGGAACATCATAAAGAGGAGGGTTGAAAAAACAACCCTATGCTATTTTGAAAAAAAAAAGTAAGCAAACTGAAGTCTTGTTCTCATTCACAAATACACTTGCCTTCTTGATTAAACATACTATGTGTTTATGGAAGAACAGACTCATCCTCCCAATGTTTGGGAGAAGGTATGGTATGGTTGTTCTGAAATAAAGTAAAACTATGTAGAAAACAGAGCTTTTCCATATGACCACAATAACAGCTAGATGGCCAATACAGACTTTAGACTGCAAAGAATTCCTCACAAGAGGGAAGTACACTTTCTTCTCAGCAAGTCTTTGTGTCTGGACTGATTCTGTGGGTGCATATGGTTAAAAAACCACCAAGGGCCTGCCTGCAAAATCTTACAGCAGAGGTTGTTTTCATTTTCACCATGGTGACCATTCTGGATAATTAAAAAAGTCATCACATAACATACACAGAGATTCATATTTACAGAATAAATGGCAAAAAAGGGAATTACATACAGTGACATTTATGTCATTAACAAATGAGACCCCTTGTGTAGAATCAGGGATTATTCACAGGTCCTTTAAAAAAGTCCTTTTCTCTGCACATGCATCCTCTTATTTTGCAAATGAGAGCCAGCAGGATGTCTCACTGCAAGGGAGCTTGCTCTCCCCTAAACCATGGTCATGACCTTCAGAGAGGCAGGCTGGAACCTCCGTATCTTCTTTTTTAGTGCCTTTGAAGCTTTGATGCGACAGATTTTGGGCACTGGAGGAAGAGGCTTGGAAGAGGCCTGGACAGTCACGGATTGTCTGACTGAACCTTCAGGCCAAATCAGCTCACTTTCATCCTCCTCATCATAGTCAAGAGCAAGGCTGCTACTGTTACTGCTGCCATCCCAATCGCCTTCACTGGACTCACTGTCCCCAAATCGGTTGGCCGTGAAATCGCTGACCTCCCCTTCGCTGGTCTCTGCGATGGTGGAGTGAAAGAGGGAAGCGCACTCTGCAGAGTACTCAGAGTGGTCTGACTCGCTTTTGGCATAATCTCCGTGGCCCTGGCCCTTGGGGCGAGCCCTCGTGCTGGCAGTGCGCAGGACGCCGGCTCTCCTTGCTGGCTGCCTTGGCGCTCCCAGGCCAAAGCTGTGAGCCAGGCTGGCCGGGTGGGCCTTGGCAGAGATCTCCACTGTGGACTGCCACTTGCGCTGCTTCTTCCTGTTGGCGGTGTCTACGCAAGCTGCTTCAAAGGAATACAGTGCATTGGCAGAGGCTCCATAGAGCTCTGGCCTGGATGGCACAGCGGGGAGCCTGACCTGCACTGGGAACAGACTCGACTCTGAGCATGATCTGCCAGCCATGTCACCAGAATACGAAGGTCTCCGCACGAGGCTCTTCATTCCTTGTGCTCTTTGGAGCTGATTCCACTCAGCAGGCAGCTTGGTGGCCCCATGAGACCCTCTCACCTTCTCCATGCAAAAGGCCTGCTTCCCAGGCCGAACGACTTTTTCACTGTTCCTCCTCTTTATCTTCACTGCCTTTGTTTTGGAGCTGGCAAACTTTACCCGGACGTGATGGGATTCTGCAGGGACAAACTGAGCATGAACAAACTCAGCTCGTTCATGACCCCCAGCGTAAGCCAATTTGGCATTGCCACACCTTTTGATGGGCAGTTTTTTGGGTGGGACAGCTTTAGCATTCCAGGTGTCTGGGCTAGAGTCCTCTTGACACAGCTGTGAGTAGGACAAACTGCGCTCCACGCTGCTCTCAGTTTCTTCTGCCAGAGGAGAGCCCCTTGTTGCTGACTTGGCAGGATAACAACTATTCACAGCTGATGGCTCTGTGTCAGGCCGACTGGATGACTGCTCTTCATTCACACAGTTCATGGTCTCCTGCTGCTTGGCACATTCCCCCTCTGGCACCTCTCTTGACAGCTTCCCTTCAGCTTTGTTACTCTCCAGAGAACTCGTCTGTTTTTCCAGCTGGCTACTGCTGCTGCTAATTTTCACTCCACCGGTGCTGGGGGTTACAATGAGTCTCTGGTGCACTGTGGCTGGCTGGCTCTTCAGTGAAACCCATTCACTGGCCTCAGCCTGACTGTTCCCTTTGCATCTTGTCAGCTGCAGCAATTTATTGATGTAACCCCCTGGCTTGACCTCAGTGCTTGGCCTAGTCTTAATCAAGCTGGGACCTGTCGTACTAGGCATAGGTTTGCTGGGAGGACCTTGGAAGTCTGATTCTGGGGATGTTCCCACCAGGGAGAAAAGGGGACTTTGTAAAGCCACTGCATGGAGGGGGCTTGGGTAAGGATACACATCAATGCCATTCTTGGAGACCAAGTCATTCTGGAATTTGGGGTCCATGCCGAGCAAGTGCATGTCTCCATTATGGCACAGAGGCAACGCAGATTTGGAGTCCATTTCTTTCCGAAATCTAGCGTCTGCTGGAATGAGTCTTTCCAAGTCACCTATATGGTGGATGAAAATAAACAACCTAATTAAATCACAGACAATTACATTCAACCTGGTTCATGCTAGAAGTGCTATATCAGAGAGATGTGATAGCTTTTACTAAAATCAGTAGCATGGATAAAGAAAGTAATTTCAGTCTTCCAAGGTTATTGAATTACTTTAAAGCTTTTATCACCTAAGCATAACAGAATTTAAAATGCCTTTTAATGCCAATAATAAAACTCTTAGCTTTGCAGAAAATTTAAACTGTGCTACTTGGATGAAAGTGAATCTGTGCATATACAAAATAGTTCTAAAATGTCACAGACCAGCAGGAACCCAGCTAAACAAAAACAAGGGATTTATTTCTATTTCTTAGCAGAGAAGCCATAGAAGAATGAACTTAATAATCTTTATTTTCACAGAGGAAAAAAATCTAAGGCTAACTACTCAGGAAAGTGGGAATTGTAGTCCCTGAAGATGGCATTTATAGACACCAATGCCTATCTCTTCTATTTTGGAGTACTGTTAAGGGTGCTGTAATTTATTCTTGACTGCAGCACCCTCCTCCCAGAAGCATCTCCTGTGCAAAGAGAGGCTGTGTTCTTGTGTGAAGAATGCTTGTTCCATCCAGACATGTCATTCAACAGAGCACTACGGTGCTGTGTTATCTCTGGGACCGAGAATACTGAAACCAGTTAGCTTGGATTTCTCTCTACTACGATGCAGACTTCTGTGCCAACAAACCCTCAGCTAACCAATTTCCTGGGTGCTTCCTGCTGTCATGAAACCCAACCATCACATTCAACCACATTGTTCACGAACTATGTGAATAGTCACATGACGACTATCCACGTCCTGTGACAGGAAGCTTTTAAAAGACTGCAAAATTTTGAGGTGGTCTGCAGTGTCCTACCTATAGATCTGCCACAGCAAAGGTTAGGATGACAACGTAAAAACCTAATTTCATAATAAAAACTCTTTAGGAAATTGTTGGCAGTGTGTAATGCTGCACTCTTTTGCAAACAAACTAGGAAGGAGTCAAAAGCATGTTGTGCTTGCAATGTCTCAGCGAGCTCTCCGCTTGCCACTGAAAGAAAAGGCAATTGGTCTGTACTTGCAATTTTCTCTAAGGAGAGGAAAAGAGAAATTTCTTCCCTCCTCCAAATTACGATTTTCTGAAGTAAAATCTTGCTTCACTTCCTGCAATATGGTCAACTTTGTAGGAATTGTTTATTCAAGGCTATACCCACTACTATCCCACTACTTTTGTTTCTCACTGTGAAAGAAGTAAGAGCCTGGAAGAAGGGCCAGGAAGAAGGGCTGAAGGAGGTCTGCAGTCTCACGCCCACACTCCTGCTCAGTATCAGCTATCCCTTTTTGTGCTAGTCTATCTCTATATAAAAAAAAAGCGTAAGGCCCTGGAGTCTCAGCAACATGTTTCAAGGCAGGAAAGTTTCTCAAGAGAGCAAAATGTCTGCAATCTGAACATGGAAGCCATGGGTCATGAAGCTCAGCTTCACCCCCAGCCTTTGACAAGCCTTAAGAAGACTTTGCTTTTATGCTATAACTTCCTTCAGGTGTGTCTACACACCTAAGTATAGAATAGGTGGCCTTTGCTTCTGTTCTGAGCAAGCCAGAAGTGAGTTCAGCTCAGGTCATCCCTGCACTTTCACACAAGGTATTTCAAATACTGAACTTTTCTGATTTCACATGCAGACCACTTAAAAAAAAAAAATCTCAATACTCTTTGCAATTTTACCTCATACACTAGAGTATTTCTCCATTTCTAAACGCATAGGTCCTCATATTTGTTACTGTTTCATCCACATATTTTTTACTCATTCATTCTAGTATTTGTCACTGTTCAAAAGTATCTGGAGTATGGAGACAAGAGGAAGTTGGACAGTAAATGGTTTGGCTCTGTGGTTTTGATCCACTCTCACTTTGTGTACCGAAAATGAGAGCTATATATTGATTACACATGGCTAAACAAGGTCCTAAGAGTAGCAACCAGGAATCTACCCTCCTCTCAAATGAAGTATCCAGTTCTGCTATGAATTACCTGTGGAAACTGGCCTTGGTCTGGACCTGGCAGGAGTCCCAGAAACATCTCTGCTAGCTGCAATCCGACATCCATCGCTGACATAGGTTCCCTGCTGTTGGAAGCTGGTGGTGTGCACAGTAGTTTCATCTGCAGACTTGGGTCGGTAATCAAACACACTGAGCCTTGCTTTAGGGTGTTGAGAGCTGGGTAAGAGACTGGTGTGGGAGGAGGAGATAGACTCACTGTACACAGATGTGCAAGAATTGGAGAGTGAGCAAGAACCACCATCACTCAGGTCATAGAATCCTGCAGAGTTAAAATAAACAGGACATTTCATATTTAGAGCAGCTAAACATGCTCTGTAGAAGAGAAGTGCAGAGAATAAAATAAATCTTTATTTTCTATGTGCCACAAGCCTAAATGTATGATCATTTATTAAGGTAACATCAGCAGAGGTATACTCTAGTTCGACCAACCTTTATTGGGCTTCTGCATATTTACTTAGGCCCTGAGCCAGCTCAGCATGCACATGCCTGCTTAGTTCTGAGGGCAGGATGGGATGAAGTGCTGCACCATCATGCCCAGTTCTTCACTGGTGAATGTCTTTGGGGATCATGATGCAACTGGTGTAAGACAGAGACCTCTGACACTGTTGTGACTTGTACTGGGTGCGTACAAGCACCGATTGGATAGAGCAAAATTAGCCTGTGATCAGAGCTGCCAAGTCTGTGATAGCCGGAATGTCTGAGGGCAGAGAATGGAGACTATCTTCTCTCTCCAGATATTGAGATAATTTCCAATAATTGTGGAAGCATTAAAAAAGGCTTTGTATAAATTCAAGGTAGGAAATTTTATTATTCTTCTCCATAACAGAGAAGGAATATTTTCTTTTGAACTACGTGCATGTGCCCAAGTGCAAAACTCCTGAACCCAAACACGAACAGAAACTTGCACTTTTTATATGCCTTCTAAGTACCAGGCTGCAAATTGGTATGCTGTATTCAAAAAAATAAAAAAAATCTCATCTCACTGAAGACCTGAGGCTTTGCAAAAATTCTGTTTAAAAGAACTACTTTCATTGTCTCTGACTAGATAACAGAAACCGGTTTTGACAGACATCCTAGCTATAAAAGTCTGCAGTAAAGCTCTCACTGTGATTCAGACCAGAAACCTGATACCCAGTATCTTTCTGTCCATGAGAGCTTTACTCTGTTGGCGTAGTTTTTCTCAGTGTCTTTTAATAGTGCTGTTTTGCTTCTACATAAATTCATTTGACAGGAGCACTGCAATAGTGATTTTCAAAGCCCTAGCGAGGTTCAGAACCCTTCCTGGATTCAAGCAGAGTGTTGATATTGATGTTGGTCTCCACTTCTTTTAAGTGCTCTAGCCATTTTACCAATGGTCATTCTACAGTGCACAAGGTAATTAATAAGTAAATCTGTCTCCTTCTTCTATGTGTGGCTACAAGGTGCATTAAAAAAAATTAAATAATCCAGAAAGTATACTGCTTGAGTGAGTGAGCACTTTGCAACTGAACCAACTTTGCAGGAAAATTCCTAGCAGTTCTGTGAGCCTGCTCTGTGCCAGATGACTATTATCCACCTCAGCCATGGGGCACTGCTTCTGACCAAGTAATACTGAGAGTTTTACTTAGCAGCTGACACTTTTCAATTCTCATACTCCAGGGAATAAATAGCCAAGTGCACATTACCTGAGCTGGGCCGGCTGTCACTATCCAAGTATTCACTGGAGGTCTTACTGACGTCCAATTTCAGCTCACTTATTCGCTGGTCTAGCTGATCCAGGTGGCTTTTCAAGCCGACGTCCTGTCTCCTCAAACGAGACTAAATCAAGGGAAGTAAGAGGAAATGAAGAATAAGCACAGTCAGAATCTCAGCAGCAATGCATGAATTCAGGCCACCTGTGCCAGCAAGATTCTATTCTCATGAAGTGTTTTCCTTAGCTAGGGACTGTTGCAGTTGGCTCTCTGTAACAAGACTGGTCTAATGGACAAGGACAAAACATTCTGTTTCTTAGTATATACTGTCTTCTGCCCAGCTAAACATGTTCTCAAAACTCACTCTGAAGGTACTTATTTGAACTTTTGGCTCTTTTGTTACACCCATGGCAGGAACTGCATCTCTAAATAAGACAGAAGTCTTCTAACTTATTGAACTTTGCCTTACACTGCCTCTGAGCAGAAGAGGAGATAAACGTTATGGATTGTGTGCATGAACTCAAGTTCTGCCAGATGAATGGAAACCACTGTGGCTGAGGTATCTTACTGCCCTACCAAGTAAAGGCAGCATACACACTCAAGTAAAACCCTCAGCTTTGATGACATGTCTTTATAGCTGAAAGGATACACTGCAAGAATTGTGACATCTATTTTACTGCAAGTTTTCCTTGCTTGTGTTGTGGCCAGTTATTTCCACCCATTTCCTGGAAGGGGAAGGTGGCATTTGAATGTGGTGGGGAAATTACTGTATTTAAAATAAATGGTGTCTCAAGCTTGTGAATAATCCTTCAGAAGCCAGCAACTAGACCTGCTGCCTACTGCAATCACTGACCAGGCTGATCTGAGGTAACAGCTCCTGCAGTTGCTCCCCCAGTATTTATGCTGTCAGCTTGGCAAACCAAATGGCCAGGCATGAGGTACCAGCCAAAGAACCACAGCTGGTTTCTGGCACAAACTTCTCACACAGAACCTTACATGGCAAATTATCCAAAGCCCAGTCACTATTTAGGCAGCTTCTAATTATATCACACCTCACCATCCATCCTACAGTACTTTACAGAAAGGTGGTCTCTTGAAGTTGGTTTTAAAGTTGTGCTCAAAGCCCTCAAGGCGATGGGTTTCCACTCAGTAATGGTAAGAAAAACATTATTAAGATTCTTCTTTATGTGTACATTTCATATTTAAAAACACAATTTTTTTTAGCAGCATTTCCAACCTCAAATATATAAAAATTAAAAATCTACGTCCCTTGAACCAATTAAAGTATCTTACAATTCAATGACATGCAGAAAATCAAGATCAGTATGTGCAAACTTTTGCCTCCTTCCTTTTTCAAGAATTATTCAGCTTTTAACATTTGCACAGGTTTCTCCATAGCTACAAATACTAAAAGAAAAGAAAGCTAAGATCCTAAGTAATCAGTAAATTATTAGAAATTGTAAGAAAAAAAATACAGATGCCCTGAGTTTCACAAGACAACTCTTGGGGCTGGTGATGCTGCTGAGAAGAAAAAAAAATCTATTTTTAGCATGCTTTTAAAGAGGACTGGAGGAACATATAAGACACAAGGAATAAAGCCCCTTTTTGTTAGAGCAACACATCTAGAAAGGTTTAAACTCAAGAGGCTCATTACTGCTTCCTAGAGAAATCCATAGTGGTTTTCCCCTCTTCCTGTTTCACATAAACAAAAAAGAAGGGAAGAAATGGATAATAAAGGAGATTTTTCTATTCCACCTGAATGATGAATGTATGACTTCCTCAGTACTTCTCCATTTCGTGGTAAAAAAGCAAAACCATGCCATGCCTTCTTCAATCCTACCTACTCAGGAAATCACAAAGTTTTGGTTCCATGGCTGGAATTAATTGCTTAATGATTAATGTTTTGCCAGCCAATCCCTCAGTCTGTGGTTTCTGATTAATGACAGAGAGGCCACAAGGCTCTCAGGTATTCAAACATTATTTATTATACCTCCAGGTTCTGTCTGCGCTTTCACAGCATTTTAACCAACACACATAATTTACATCATTGTTTTTAACCCTTTATGGTGCCTCACCCCATTGGGTTTTCATGTTTCCAGCCACTGACCCAGCTTTGATCTTTCAGTTAACTACTTCTGCACTCTGAGAAGGGAGGCATTCCTCAAACCACTTGGATTAGAATGACTTTTCCAGTGTGTTTGTTTCCAGCTTTTATGCTCCAATACCCATGCTAGGCAGCACTCAAAACAGTAACCCCTAAACACACTCTTCCCTATTCACAACATGAATTTTACATGTGACAAAACCCTGCAGGCAAAACCATCTGTTTGCTTTGGGCAATGCAGCTGTGAAGACTTCTGGACACTGCACAGTGTGGGACCAAACTTTCCCAATTGACATGCACCATCAATGGACTACAGTTTGGGGAGGCAAATCTGGAGTATCATCATACCACCCATTTTTCAGAAGGAAGAACATTCTCTGAAAAGCAGGTTCCTTTACACCAACACAAGTGGGCACCCCAAATCAAGGCACCAAAACCCACTGGTCATACTTGACTATTCTTCCCAGCTATTAATCTCTTCAGTCAAAGAGGAACTGTTGACATTTCCTGGTTGTAGATTAGCATCCAATAATTCTATTAATCGGACTTCATTCTGGAATGCACAAAACATAGCATTCTTTTCTAGTTTTTCCCACATATGGGTCTTTTTGTAACTGGTGCAAAGCAGCTGGTTTCAGAGGGAAATTACTATCATCTATCCCAGACACTTGTAATAGAGCAAAGTAAACTCCTTCCAGAAGGACATCTTTCTCTCAGCTGACAAAATTTTGTTATTAAAAAAAAAAAATCTCTGGTTTAAAAGATGTTTCCTTCTATTTAAAATTATCTAGAGGGGAAAAAAATCTGTGTAAAATGCAGGGTACCAAGTGGTTTTTTCTCTTCAGTATAATGTGTCCCTTCTCACATTTTTATAACATCATAAACCACCTGAAAGCTTGCAAAATAAAATCATCAGATTCAAATCAAATCAAATAAAGTTTATAAATATGTTCTCTGATGAAAGAGCTGAGAACACACTCGATGTTGCAGCCTTTGATATCCACCTACACTGACAGCAATCATAGATTTCTTTCTTTGCATTAGCCTGAATTTGCATCTCTTCTTTTTCCTCTTTGTCACCATGATACAGTTTGGCTAAGAGAAGTTTAGCACCTTCAGATCTCTGATAGTGGGTGGCATCACTTAACTCGGCTCCTCTTCTGCTACAGAATTGACCTTGCCTGCGCTGTAGTAATCTGCAGCTGCCAGAAAAGGCCTTGGCCACCAAAAAGAGCCACTGGTTAGGGCAAAAAAGGGCCTGACTGCTAGGGGTAGCAGACTGCCTACAGCAGAGTGCTAGAAGGCCAGCTGATCACTGTCTCTGGTAAATGTTGTTGGGGAAGAGACTGAGGTTCTGCAATGGCATCCACATGTGGTGCCTACGGCATTTGATGGCTCTGCTCTATTGTTCCCACTAGTCAGACTCAAGTCCTTAAGGTTTCTGCCTCTGCTCTCCTGTTTCTCACCCTACCATTACAGGAGAAGCCTGGCTTGACTTTTTATCTGCCTTGTTTCCATTGCTAAGATGCCTTGAGCCACTTTCAGCTGACACAGCTTTCTTATTTGATGTTGTGAGGACCAAACTTTTTATGAATTAAACTGTGACCGTGCTAAAGTTCAGGGCTACAGTCCTCCTTGAAATCTGGAGCATGGTGCACTGCAAAGCAAAGTTACTCACTGTTAATGAGTTTCTCAATCTGAAAGCTAATAGAGCAGAATCACATACTGCAGCATCCATGGGCCAACAACAACAGTTGCTGAAGATGTACCACTCCTTGAGCAATGCCATGCTTTGCATTTTATGTTGTTTTCTGTTTTAACTTCATTTCCTGCAATCATGAACAGAACTTTCATGGGTTTGAACTGCAATACACGGCTCATGAGTCACTGGGAAGGTTTTTAGCCTGTGGTCACTGAGATCCTAGATCTGTGAACTACATCTAAAAGGACTGAAAGGCCTGGTTTCAACTGGGTTTACTTTGCTATTAAGGAAATTTTAGGTATGCACCTCTACTCAGATATACATCAGCAATTTGCAGGGGAGAAAAAACCAATAAAAGTACCAAGAGACCTGAACAATACAGTCTGCAAAGCCTCCAGCAGCCATGGGTCAATCAGAAGAGCTCTGTATTACTACTTTCAGCACTCACACAACTGTATTTTTGCTGAAGAACCTGTCCCTGGATTTATGTAGTTCTGAGTCATCCTTCTGAAGCTTTATGAACACTTCCCTCCCAGGCATCCCAAGAGACACGTTTCCTACAATTGCACTGGCACCTACTGGCGAAATCCATCCCTCTCAGGAGGTGTGCAGAGTTATTCTCAAGTCCACTCAACTCCTGCATTTCTAAAAGGCAGCAATTAAAGGCCTTTTTTTCCTTCCATTTTAATGGCTAGTTTCTCCCACGTTCTTGGGAAGCCTTGTAAGGTGCAAGTAAAGTCCTGACAAATTAATCTTCTGTTTTAATATTTTATTCGAAAAATATTACAACAAATGACTAATTACAGCACAACAGCTGATATGAAAAAAGTACAGTCACTATGACCAGAGCTCATTGTGTGATTCTGTTACTCCACTGGCCTCAAACAGGCAATAAATGCCTTCAATTCTTTTGCTTAATTAAAGAAAAAACAAAAAAAGTAGAGCCATTACTTAATACGGGTAATCAAGTGGCTGGCTGTCCACTTGTCTTGTATTTTCTTAATTTAATCAAGATATGCCCACTGCTGTGTTTTCACACAGTGGTGGCTAGGTTTCCCTGAAGGTTAAAGCCCATTTGATCCTGAGATGCCGCCTGAGAAAGCTGCCTACGGGGAGTGAATTCTGTTTTCACACCTGATGGATAACTGATGGCCAAACTTGCACCAGTACAGCGAGGGAAAGGATTCTGAATAAAGTCTGAGTTTACTGAAGTGTGTAATAGCCTATACTAGAGATTAAAGCCCTTTACCCTTTGATTACTGTCTCACCTATGAAACTCGTTTCAGCTACAATTCAGAATTGTTTTTTTAGTTAAAAAAAAACCAACCTGTGTAAGGCCGGTGCAGCACCTCAAATATAAGGTCTGGCATTCAATTAGTCTTCCCTTTTGATCACGCAATCCGTGGAAAGAACAAAGTACTCCCGTCCCACGAAGCGTTTCCTGGCAGATCCACTCCCACGGGCGCACAGCCACGCGGGCAACACCGGTGCGCGCTCACAGGTGGAGCGGCAGAGGTGTGCGCGCACACACCCACCCAAACCCCCGAGCGCTTATGCAGGTGTACCTCACCCCGAGCGTCTCTTGATCTCCTATGCAAACGGCTGCTGCCACTGAGAGCTGAGCGCTGTACTGCTAAAGTTAATCATCGCCTACTCCCCAGCTCCGATGAATGAGCGGTGCCGGGTTAACAACTTCTGGCCAGCGCTCCCGCTGGCACGGCGCTCTCCACCAGCACGGCCCGCTCCGGGCCGCCCGGCTGAGCCC
>VWZV01015026.1:123497-157807 GCA_013397155.1 Irena cyanogastra
CCCGGCAGCCTCTCGCCCCCCCGGCCGCGATCCCAGCCGCCCGGCCGTGGGGCGCCCAGCAGCATCGTCAGCGCTGGGCCGCGACACTGGCCATGGCAGGGGGGCGGCGGAGAGGATGCGGGGCTGCTCCCAACCCGGGCCGTGCCTGCGCTGAGGGCCCCTGCGCCGCCGGCACCGGAGCGAGTGAAGCGGAGTCGTAGCGGCTCCTGCGGTTTTGGAGGAGAGGTGGAGACGGGGGAGGGAGAGAGGGAGGGCGGGAGCGAAGGGAAGCGGCTGCGGCTCCAGGCAGTGCCGGGGCCACCTCTCGGGTGGATACGCGAGGCGACGAGCCAGTACCCAGCGCTCCCTCCGCCCCGCGCGGGGGCGGCTCCTGCCTGCCCCGTCCCCGTCCCTGTCCCCGTCCCTGTCCCTGCCTCTGCCCCTGCCCGGGGGGCTGCCCTCGCCTCGTCCTCCGCCCCAGCAGCGAAGAGGGATAGGGTGCCCGCCCTCTCTCGGCAGGGACAGGGGTTGGCGCGGCACGGAGCGCCGGGGTGAGAGTGCCCGTTCTGTCCGGGAGCGAGCCCCGGGGATGCTGCGGAGACCGGAGCCGAGCCGGTCGTCCTGCTGCCGTGTGCAAATTAAAGTGATGCTAGGATATGGTGCGAAGAGCTCTCGCGGGTATAACAACGCTTCCCTCGCAAGAACGCGGCGCTTGTGACTCTATCCCTTCTCCTCCTGGCTGGTGGTGCCTCCTGCCAGGCACTGGCACAGCACTGGCACTCATCTTGCTCTCCAGAAACCGACCCAACTGGGATCTTCCTGCACAAGTTCGCTGTCTTGTACCGAATTGTTGATTCTCACTTTGAAAGCAGGGCAGAGTTCTGTCTTGTGAGGTCAAGATGTAGTTCATTCTCCCTAAAGTCACTTGAAAGGCTCAGGATGTGGTTTGAATGCGGCATGAAAACACAGTTGGCCATGGAAATTCAAGACTGTGATGCTGTTGCAACCAAGAAATGCCAGCATTTAAAGCTCCCAAGACAGGCAGCTGCAGCTTCTTCAGAGGTAGCTGCTTAGCAGGCCGCAAGGACAGAATGCATAATCAGTAGTGATGCAGTAGGGGACAAGAAGCCCTGATAGCAAGTCTGATGAACACAGTAGAGACTATGCTACAGGAGACATAATTTTTCTGCTGCTGACACAGAAACAGGAAGCATCTACATATCCCAAGATCACTGTGTGCCACACTCTTGATTGATGTAATGTCAGGAAAGGTGTGTTATTCTCCATGAAGCAGAGATCACGTGCAAAGCCCATCTGTCCATGGTTATCCTCCTTTCCATCTGTGGCGTGTCTTTAGAAGCTAGCACCTCTAATTTGAATGCTACTTGTCTTTGTGCTGGGACAGGAGTTGGGTGAGTGGGAACCAGTTGCTCTGTCATCTGTTCATCAGGTAGTCTCTTCTCAACACCACGTGTGCATGGCTGTATCCACCGAGACTGCAGCCAGCTTATCTTTTCCTGTATTGGACTCCAGCTTTAGGAGTGTTAGAAGGACTAGAGCAATAACAAATCCACCTCCTGCTGGGGGCAGAGGGGCAAATTATTCATGTGCTTGTTCACAGTCCTGTGCAATATATTTGATAGTCTCAGTAAGACCCAAGCCTTGCTTTCATCATTTCACTTTCAATGGTTTTCTTTAACTTGAAGATTTGAGAACAATATTTACCTTGCAAAGCTGAGCTTGTCAGAAGGGGTCCCGAGAGGTCCTACTCTGACAGGTTGTGTAGGGATACTCACAAATGTCTCCAGCTGCAGATGGAACAAGAATGACTCGTGATTAGTTAAAGTGTGTATGTGGTATGACTTTTACAACACCATCTTAGTCATATGTTTTATTGTTGTTGTTGTTTTGGTTTGGGGTTTTCTTCTCTGTAATGAATACTTTTGCTTTTTTTCCTTATCCATTTCCTTATTATTTTCCTTATCCATGGGGCTTACCTGTGCAGAACAGTGCCATGATGACTGAACTATCCATATACAAGGTAGAAAGAAAAACTGAGTTCAACACTGAGATGCTCTTGAAGGTGCTGACAAAAGAGAGCATGAAATTCTGCCACCTCTCATATGGAGGGGGGCAAAGAACCAAACAACCATCACTGTGCGGCATGTGGCAAGAATTTTGTAAAATGCCATTGCAGGTATGAGGCGTGAAGCATTTTTGTAAATCACTGGGCTTGGCACTTGTTAAAACAGACATACAGCACAGTTCCTTATTTTATTCAAACCGTGTTCTAACATGACCAACAACGAGTCACCAACACAACTACCATTTAGTATATACTTGCTAGGAGAAGTAGATATTATAAGGTCATACATTTTTTTTCTTCTTTCCCTTGCAAGGAACTGTTATCCCTTGCTCTTTGTTCTTCTTCTTCTTTCATCTTTTTATCTTCTCGTACATGAAATCCCAAATGGGCTATATCACAGCAGTATCTTTATTCTAATCAGCTTCCTTATTATCCTCTTTGTTATACTGATTACTTTCTTTCATAGAACCCTTATGATTTCACTTAATCTTTTCAGAATACTCAACAAATACCTCGTGTTATCTGATATCTGGGGGAAAGCATAAAAGGTGTGAATTGCCCCCAGATTCAAAACCATGTCATTATGTGGGGCAAGGGTAGTGGTAAAAGTGAAAGTTTAATAGCAGGGACTTAGAAAATCTCTGCTATTCTTAATTACTTACAGAGAAGAATCCTCAATATTGATATTCTAAAATTTCACAAGACTTTAAGAAGTATTTGAAAAAAGCTAGTAGTCTATACATAACACCTTATTTTGCTGCCTAGCTTTAGCACACTGAATCCAAATGCTTATATGTTGCTTGCACTTTTCAGGAGCCAAAAGGTTTGACTTTTCATTTACATAACTTTAATTCCATTAATTTCAGAAACATTGCTCTTGGTTGATATAAGACTTGGAATAAAATTTCTGTTTCCTACAGATCCTGAGTTAAAGAAATTTAATGAAAAAAGCCGTAGTGAAGGAATTATATGGTTACAAAATCTGACAGGAAATCAGTAGGAAATAAAGCAGTTTGTCTACATAACCTAATGTAGGTTCTGATTTATGTGATATTATTACACAGTGTTATTCCATGGGTCTATTCCTCAATAAGTGTATAGAATGAAAGATACTGCTCAATGTTCTCTGTCCTCATGCTCCAATCTATGCCTTATTTTTGCAGGCCATTTAAGCTGTGCTTTGCAAATGTAATTTTTTGTGTTTTAAAACTATACTTAGCATTCTAGCTGTTAAGTGCCTTACAGAATGAATGAATGAATGAATGAATGGTGTCTTTACAACATCCCAAAAGGTATAAGGCTGCTTTTGTTTAAGAAGGGAAGACCTGAGGCACTGAGTTTCATTACAGAAATGCTTGTTCATTTTGGGTGCCCACTGAAGATGCCTGTGGCTTTCTTTTTCAGCATACTTAGTATTATACAGTTAACATATATCCATCTTATTGTTCCAAACAGAGTTCCCTTTAACTTCTTTTCCATTTCTGAGCACTCAGCACTTTGGTAAATTTAATACTGGGCATACTAATTTGAATCCCTAGAAAAATGAGAAATACAATTAGTGCACCTCATATAGAGACAGCTTGGGTGTGCCTGCACCTGTGGAAGAGATGTGCCCTCAGAGCCTCATGAACTACCAGAAAGGAGGCAGGTGTTGTTTACCCTCTTTGGCAGATGGAGATGTACAAAGAAGTTAACCCTTGTATACAGGATCAAACAGGAAATCTATGGTAGGAATTGAAACTGAAACCAGATAATTCATGTGACCACAGACATTACTTTACTCTGTTTTGTGGATGCATATTAGCTAGTTTGTGTGGGACTAATGTTAGGGAAAGGACAATATTTATTGACCTCCAGATGTGTTTAAAGAAAAGCAGTTGAATGTTTGCTTTGGATGAAGTCCAAAGTACACAAAATACTTTGGTGTACCACACAACTTCAAGAGCTAAATTGCTGTTTGCTTCCCACATATGCTTATGTTTTGCTGTGAAAAATAATTCAGAGGGTGTTTTCAGTAA
This sequence comes from Irena cyanogastra, assembly GCA_013397155.1. Lineage (NCBI taxonomy): Eukaryota > Metazoa > Chordata > Aves > Passeriformes > Irenidae > Irena > Irena cyanogastra. The sequence goes on from VWZV01015026.1 coordinate 127,581, forward strand.
CATTTCCTTTTGTAGGGATATAAAATCTGCCTATAAAATAGGCTTAATTCCCTGTATTTCAGTTGTGTTTTTAGACTGTATTGACATTGTCGTGTGTGACAGTAGGTGAGGATTAATCTATTTGTTTAGGACTGTTTCTTGACATGACAGAAACTCAGTGCATGCACCAGCATCCTAGCTTTGCTAGCCAGCCTCTCTGTCCTCTTGTTCTACTCTACTAGACTTTTGCCATTGATCCTGTGAGGATTCCCCTGTTTAAGGGAGTCTTCTGAGCTGTTGACATCTGGTGGATATTTAGAAGGTTAGTGGGAGGATGCAGAACAGTCACGTGTGAATTGAGCCAAGTCTAACGTGAGCCATTATCTTACTCAAGATAAGGCAAAGTGCATTATTTGTACCTGTCACTCTTGTTCATTGTATGCCCAAGACATGTACTGAGCATATCCTTTTATGTAAAAAAACTGAGGCACTGCTTAGCAGTACAGGGTTCTGTTAAAACGTGGGTTGGAGCCTTCTGCCAGTTTTTGGAAATGTTAAATTCAATCATTAAGAATATCTTGAAAGTGTAGTAAACCCTTAGGTTGCATACACACCGTAGAGTTAGTTCTGTGCCTGAGAATACATCATAGTGTGTGTGTGTGTCCCTCTGTGAGGTGACTCTAAGTAAATTGCCATTATTCGGGCATTCTGTCTAATTAGCAGAACAGCTGCCTTTGAAAACATTCTTCTTAAGGTCTGATGTCTTGAGGATTATTTAATTAGAAAGAAGCAAATCACTGGTGAGAATGGCTCTTTGTTGAATTCAGAGGATTTGCTTTGAATTGAAAAAAATGACTTTTTGAACTATAGCTTACATGGTAATGGATAGGGAAAAGGAAGTGAGTAGCTCTCATGGATACAGCTTCTATGACAAAAACAGATTTGAACTGATGGAAATCTTTGGAAGGGGGAATCTTCTAAAAACATGAGTAAAACCCTGTCTTCAGCTACAAGGGATTAAGAGATGTCCATCTGTTTTTGTGCTTATTTCTGTTTATTTTTCGTGGGGTTGCAGATTGATTCTCTTGTGACACTCCCAGCAAAATGGTGGGGGTTGCAGGGAAGGGAGGAGGGAGGAGGTGTTGCTAAGGACTGTCACAAGCTTAGCATCAAAGTGCTTATTCTTGTCTCTCTCCAGTTTATGCCCTCCAACTGAAATCTTTGTAGCTAAAAGTCTTTCTTTTGGAGCACTTAAAATTTTGTGCTTATCCATAGATAGGCAAACTGGGGAGGCCCATGAGCAAGTGTTGGACAGATGGGGTACTCAAGAAGCACAGAATATGCAGGAGAATGGAAGGAATCAGGCAGGCAGAAAGAGTGGCACACAGTAGTCAGAATAAGTCTGGGGACAGAAGTCTAAGGGTTAAGCCAGAAAACAGGGTCAAGGGTATCAGTTATTTAGAAAGAAAGGGGAATGTGGAAGCCTAATAGAAAATGGGAAGGAAAAAAGTCATAGAATTTGGTGTTATTGTAAAGGCTTTACATCCTAATTATCAGGGAAGAAATTAAAGCACTAAGAAATAATCTGAATTGCAAAATATCAAAGTTTACAATGAATCATAACTAGAGGTATCTGGGAGGCACACGGGCTGGGTATGGTTGGCCTGGGGCCAGTGCTCAGAGAGTCACTGCACCTCCACGTGTTCATGGCCACAAAGCTGGTGTACAACTCTTTGGAAAGAAAGGAAAATTTAATTTTGGTGTCTCTAAGAATGTGATGCCAGATTTGAATGGTTGGTGCTCCTGCTATGTTATGGAAGAGTTCTAAAAGGAGGAGCTAGACCAGAAGGCTGTCCCACAGAGGAACTATCAGTAACTTGCTGATCTCTTCAAAGCCCCTTCTCAGTTCTGAAGGAAGGAGCCAGGCTGGCTGCTTGGGCTGGGGTTCAGGCAAAGAGGAAATGGAGGCATGACCATTCTGATGCCCTTGTAGCCTTGGCTCACTTTGTCCAACCCTCCTCTGGGGTGGCTTGTAGCCTTGCGCTGGATTGTGCTGTGACATCACTTGGTGCTGATTGCCCCTTTTTCACCTCAGCTCCTGCTAAGAACAGTTTGCAGGTGAGTGCTTGCCACAAATCAGGCACACAAAGCCAGGACACAGTCTGCCTCGTGCTGTTATGTCAGAAGCCAGGGAGAATAATGATTGTTTCTCCACGTTGAGTGATACCTTCTTTAACACCTACGCGTCTCACTCACTGGCATACTGATGAAAATTCAGAACTGCCTACTAGTCAATCCTGATACTAGTACCTAGTTCTCTCTCACTGCCACCCTGCTCTCCATGTTTCTTCCCAACAACAGCAGCTTGCATTTTTCCCCAGAGAACCTCACTTTCTTCCAGTCCTCCTGGTTTCCTGTTGGCTCTGCAGCAATATTTTTCTGCCATCATTATAATTCATAACACTCAGCAAGTTCACATCATGCAGAGATTTAATTATAATCTCATTTAAAACTCTCTTCTTGATTGTTAATGTTAAATCTGAATTCCATCAGTGTTGCAGTAGAGTTGCAGACCCTCGTCCCAGTTTGGTTCTTGGTCTTCATTGTTGCTTTTTTTTTACTTCATTGTCTTCAACAGCTTTTAAATATAGCTGATCATGTTTGCATATCCAAGCAGACACTTTTTCTGTTTGTATGCCAGGTTACACCAAGTGATTTGTGATCCTTCATTCTGGGGTCTGCTCTCATTCTTACATATGCAGTTTATTTTTAGTTGTGGCCTTTTCTGCTATTATTGGACATATTTTTGCATTGCACAGCTGACTTCTAAAAATATTTTGAATCACAGTGCTGTTTGGTTGATTTAACCATTTATCATTTTAATTTTCCTCTAGTCCAAGGGATCATAATTTTTTTTCTTTCACTTGCCCAGCATTATGAAGAAATTAATCCTTCAAAGCCCTAGTTACACCAATTAGATAATTGCTGTTCCTTTGCTTTTTCTTACACTGTACATTTCACATCAGATTTTTACCAGCATTTATATGTGGATTTGTCTTTTCATCATTCTTAGTGTGTGTAATACTCTCTGATATTTCTGTTTTCAAAATTCCATACTTCTCCAAAAAATAAAGCAAATCTTGGTGCGTGTGAGATCTGAGTCTACTTCTTTGAAAAAGGAGTGTGGTTTCAAGAGAAACGCTTGTAGTGTGCAAACAGAAACAGTGTGCAATTCCAGAGTATAAAGTATAAATCCTGCCCTACTTCAGAATTCCACTGATCAACTCTGAGGCCTTATAAAGGAAGGGCACTATCTTTTTTCCTGGACAGATGTAACTTAAAGTTTAGTTAGTGCAAAAAACCCCTGAAGAGTCTTTTTGCAATGAGAACAAAACACAATGCCAGAAAAAAAGAGGAAGAAAAAAGAGTCCTTTCATGGCACTGTAACAAACTCAGTTAAGAATGGCAAAAGTTTTCAGGACATAAGGTTAGAGGGCCCCAAGGCACCTATTCAGCAAGATGTGTAAACACTCACCAAACTCTAAATAGGTGAGTTGTCCCACTGAAGTCAAAAGCACTATTTCTATGCTTAAACTTTGACACAGGCTTTAATAGCTCACTAAAGTGAAGCCTAAAGACCCACTAATTTTAATCTTGCCAAATATACCTCTAATTTCTGGATCAACAGGGCATTCAGAACTAAACATATTCTAATAAAAAGAGTTAGCTTAAGGATATCAGGAGAAAAAAAGAAAGAAGGAAGAATTCTTCCTAGTTTTTACAGCATGCTGATTTAGCTAGTGTTCGTCTTTATTTGCATTGGAGATCTGTGCAGGTAGTGAGGGTTAGACTGCAATGCAGAGGATGGCATGGTAATGTACTTTTATTGACTAACAGGCATTGAATGCATTCAGATACTGGACCCTTAACTTCCTGGATGCTCATAGACATGCTTCTTTTGCATTCTTTCACAAAAAAGCACTAAAAAGCAAGCCAAAAACATGCTGGCTTGCAAGGACTGTTGATTTTATTTGGCATGCTTCAAAAGGCATTCTGTTTTCTAGGAAAGATAAAATGGGGCTGATCCTGTTCTGACCACTGACCTGAATGGCTAGGGGGAATATTTTTATGAGCTTTGTGAGCTGAGAATATTTATATGATGGTGTATAAAAATCACACATCACTGTGATGACTGGGAAATGTTTTCACTCAAACGACTTGTTTTAGAAAGTGCAGATGTGCGTTTCCCCACAAAAGCACATGGGTGCCAGCAACATCTGAGATGGGAGAAGAAACCTTATCAAATTCTTGTTTCATTCTGACAATGTTAAATCCTTTTCCTTTCACTGTGATGGATGTATATGAAAACCCATATACTGAATCCTGTGTTTCTGTCATGTTAACATGCTCCTGTTTATAAGAAGATAAAACATGCCTTGAGAGTGTGCTTTCCTGCTGAGTCTACCCTGAAAGAATTATTCACAGAGCTACAGTTATGGCTCCATTTCCTAAAGCTGAGGCTTGTCTTGGCCCCATAACTAGGTCATTAAAAAAGCCATAACAGAGATTTCTTCAGCATTATCAATTGGCAAAATTTACTGGTGTACATCATAACACTGCAGTATTGCTGAGTGCATCTGTGGAGCAGTGTGATATCTAACTTCTCCCATCAGTAAAGTCTTTGCTTCATTTTGTCATGTCTAAAAAGAGCAGTGGCAAATTAAAATAGAGACACCTATTTCCTTTTCACTTTCTTCTTTCCTGTAAAGGTTAACTAAGCTAGCTACTGAATAAAACTGAATTACTTTACAATGATTCTTTGCTCTTAGGCATATTGCAGAAGAGCTGTGCTGGCAGGAAGATGGTGCTTATTTTCTGAGATTATATTTTCACCATGTTATGCAACACCAGCAGGTTTGCAAAACTCCAGTTGCATATCAGTACCAACAGTTAATGTTTTCCATGCTTTTCCATTTGCATGTTGGGTCTGCTGAATTCATCATCGCCTTTGCAGCAGGGTAGTGACAGGGCAGTTACAAGTCATCAGCGAGCTGTGGAAAAACAAATGGAAAACGTATAAGCACGCTGAGACATTGACTGTGTGCTCAGGAGTGGGATGGGCTAAAGCACATATTGCACATTCCAGGATGGGGAAGATGAATGGGAGATGCATAGCTGGTCTCTAATTCCTCAACCACTGAGGCTGCAGAGTTCGTGCTTTGTTTAACATTTCTGTTCACATTTTTTTTTAATGTGAATAGGCTGTGAATGAACACATGCAAACACATACACATTATCTATGGCCTGACTTTGCCATGTCACCATCTTTAAAACTTACTCCTCTTCAGCAAATTTGTCAGATGCCTATGAAGATTCCTTGATTACATTCTTGATTGTATTTTTTAATTAGACTAATTTGATTGCAAAGTATGTTGCCATGTGAACACCTGGGAAAGACAGGGACCAGGAAATTGTAACTAAAATTTTTAATCAAATACTGAGTTTTTAAAATCACTGTAAGTATTATGAATTAATATAAGCATCCCATGCCCAAGTAACCCTGAATCATAATTTGCAAAAAGACATATAACAGAGTTAACTGGGTGTGAGAGGTTTTGGTATTGTGCAAAATATATGTTACTGTGTTCTCTACATACTACCATGTGTAATATCTTATCCCTCACCACAGGAAACTCACATGGCCTCATTCTTTTTCCATATGTTTTTCTGATGTAAGAATGTGGACATACAAGGCCTCTCTTACTTGTCTTGATGGTTTTTTTGGCTGCAGTGATACAAGGTACTCTTCCCACCTGTGTCAGCTATAAAACAAGCATCATCTTCTCCTGCTGAATACTCTTATACTTGCCCTCAGAGGGTTTTGTGCAGAGTTTGCTTAAACAGACAGGAGTAGAGGAACTCACGGAATTGACAGTGGCCAATGTCAAGAGTATGCTGGGTTAAAGCTGCATCAAGGCTGAGAGAGCAGAGAAATTCCTTAATTCCTGGAGGAGCACAAGCTATACTGCAATGTACTAGAAAATTTCACATGGCAATGGCTCTACTCCCTGCATAGAAATTATCTGTCCATTAAAGTTATTGGGACAGATCCACTCTAAGCATACCTGAATCCAGTGTGAAAAATTAAGTTTGGTTTGAGCTTGGCCTACAGCATGTAAAACAGTCTCCTGGTGTGGAGGTTTTACCCCGTGGATGCCAGATGCCCATCAAAGCTTCTCTCTGCTTCTTAGATGGACAGGGGACAGAAAATATAATGGAAGGCTCCTGAGTTGGAATAAGGACAGGGAGAGATCACTCACACTTACTGTCAAAACAGCCTTGATTTGAGGGATAAATTTATTACCAATCAAAATAATATTAGCATAATCAGAAGTACAACAAATCGTAAAAATACCTTCCCCCCAACCCCCCTCCTTCCCAGGCTTAGCTTCATTCCTGATTCTCTAGGTTGTCCCCTCCAGCAGCTGAGGGTGATGTGAATGGGAGTCACACTCAGTTCATTACATATTGTTTCTGCCACCACTTCCTCCTCAGGAAGAGACACCTTTCCCCTGCTTCAGTGTGGGGTGTCTCACGTGGGAGACAGTCCTCTATGAACGTCTCCAAAGTGTGTTCGTCCTATGGGCTGCAGTTCTTCACTGCCTGCTTCAGTGTGGGTCTCTTTATAAGGGATGCAGTCCTTAAGACACTGGCTCCTCCAGCATGGGCCCCCATGTTGTCACAAGTCCTACCAGGACCCTACACCATTGTGGGATTCCCACGGGGTCGCAGCCTTCTTTTGGGCTACTTCATAACTGCAGGTATGTCTCTGCTGCCCTGTGGACCTCCATGGGCAGCAGGGGCATGGCTGCCTCATTATGGTCTGCACCATGGGCTGTATGACAATCTCTGCTTCTGTGCCTGAAGCACCTCCTCTCCCTCCTTCTGCACTGACTTTGGTGTCTGCAGAGTTGTTTCACATATTTTCACTACTCTCTTCTCTGGCTGCAGATACATTTTTTCCCCTTTCTAAATATGTTCCTACAGAGGCATTAATTACCATTTCTGATTGTCTCAGCCTTGGGCAGCAGTGCATCTGTCTTGAATCTGATGGCATTGCCTATGTCAGATATAGGGGAAGATTGAGTCTTCTCAGAGAAGCCACTCCTACAGCCCCCCTCCCCAGCCTCCAGAAGCATGCCATGTACATCCAATACACCTGGTAATAAGTTCTCTGGGTAACAGACATGCTGCCATTGGGAATGGGTGCAGCACAACTGCGGGAATTTCTAGTGCTCTTTTTTCCGCTGGCTGTGGCAAGTGCTGCTTTGGTACTGTGGGCATATGTGCTCCCTCAAATGCCAGTACCAAAGAGTTTGGAAAAGAATTTCAGACTTGGATTTACCCCTCACAAGGGTTTTTTGGTTATTGCTATGTTTATGAAACACTGTAGGCCATGGTGCACTGGTACATGGTTACTGCCACATACATTGGTGTGAGAACCAGAAAAATATAGCACTGCTACAAGGCAGCCATGATTTTCAGGTCAGCAAGGGACAGGCATTTCTATAGCTCAGTCAAAGCTTTGACTGCCTGCCCTACTACATTAATTTAACCTGGATCTTGGAGAAGGAGTTTGCAGTTGCAGTGTCTATTTGAAAGTGTTTCCAGAGCTAGATATTTATCAATGATCATAGAAAAAAGATCAGTAACACTGTCAGGAATCCTGAATGACATGAAGAGAAAGAAAGGAAATCTGAAGTCACTTAGGTGATTAACTGAGCCTCCAAAAATTATTCAGCTCTAGTTTGGATTTCATAGCTTGTCTTTCTCCTATTTGCACTTTTGCTCTTCATCTCTCAGATCTGACATTCTTCACTCTCAGGAAACCGCTGCTGTTTCTGTTCTCACTAACCATGGGAGCACTGCACTGTTTTGGAGATCTGGAGTGAGCTGCTGCAGTAGTGCAGTATGTGTCCAGAGGTGCTTTTTCAGGTCCTAGCAGGGCTGTGTGTCTGTCCTTGTGTTGGAGTCCCTGAGCTCCTTTGTGCCTCAGCATTGCTCTGGCACAGCCAGTCTGCAATTACAGTGCTAGCTCATGGCTCCGTGCCATGGCTTGAGTGTCCCCTGGGAATGCTGTGCCAGCCTGCCTGAGTGACACCAGTGCTCTCTCACATCCATGCCTTCTGCAGCAGCATAAGTAGAATCAAGTAGCACCAACTCTTGTCTTCTCTTCTACTGAGCTGAAATTATCCATCAGGTTGTTTCCAGTCCTACTTCCCTGCTGCACTAATAAATCTCCTCTCTCTTCTGTGTACATGTAGTTCTTCAATAGCTGTTTCTCAACAGAGTATAGATACATGGCAGAAATCCTTACCCTGAAATTTTCCTTGCAAAAGTGACCAGACCCATATTAGCAGCAAGGCAGATATTTTTTTCCATCTTCTTCTGACCTTAAGTGAGACATCAGTGGTTTTTTAAACCTTGCTAGGAATGCCTGAAACACTAAGATCAGCTCTCTCCAAACACTAGTGTGGATCAAGTTCTTCATTCTCTCTCCTGACACAGGGGCAGCTGCTATCCTCATTGCTACAATGAAGAACATCTGCCATCTGTTATCTAGAGTGTGAAACCTTAGCTAACAGCTACCCTGCTGAATATTTTTAATACCTGTAAAATAACACTGATGCACCAGATGTAGTACAGATTAAGGAGAAACACTTGCAAAGAACAAAAGCATCTCCACATGTGTGGGCACTCAAAGAAATATTTTGTCTTCACAGAACAGGATATTTAAAATTAGATACTCAAATCTGCAAGCAAATTCTTACTGCAAGTAAATTCTTACTGCAAGCAAATTCTTGTGCAAATACTGTAAAGCTTTTCCTAGAGACAATTTAGAAATCTAGATTTGCTTTGTGTAAATTTTTCATTTGCTAATCAGCATATTTTGTTGCCAATCTGCCCTGGCTAGAAGACAGCAATTCAACTCTCTCAGGACATCAGATTATGGTACCAATCGGAAATCTTCATATTTTTAGTCCTTTGGAAGCAATGTTAGAATGAATGACATTTCTCCACCACATGAAGTGAAGTGCAGAGGAGATGGCAGGCTTTGTTGTCCTATGACAAGATTTGGGGTATGTTTCTGATTGACCCTAGATGAATGTGGGAAAATGAGAAAAGAAGTTGAGACTCAAGAAGATGTAATGAAGGAGAAAATGCTCACTTCCCTTTCTCACATTGCAGAAGAGAATGAAGGTGGAATAAGAAGACACAATTTGCTGTCTTCAGGTTAAGAAGTAACTGTCTTAGACAAACCCTCTGAGCCTTCAAGAACACCATGTGAATTCTACAGGAGGTTTTCTGGAGAACAGTTGCTTTGCAAACTTAGCAGTCCCTTTTCCACCATTTAGAGCAGGAGCTTGTCCCCTGTAATGGGGAAGGTTATGGTGACAGTCAGAGGATAAAAGGTATCAGTTTCCTGCCACTTCAGTTTGAAATGCTTCACTCATACCCAAACAACACTCCCCGCCTGATGCTGATATCAATATTTACACACCAGTTTGGACTTGGAACTCTCCAGTAATTTTTGCAGCACTCCTGCATCCTTGGTGTTTAAGTTCAGGCTTGTCACTTCGTCTGTCTTAGTCATGCTGGGAACTCCCTCAAACAGCACATGTGATATGACCCCAGGAGCTTGTGCTCAGGGTCCGCATAGCTGGAGCACAGGTAAGAATTTCTTCTCTATGCAACAAGTTTCTGGGCTAAGTTCTCCAATGAGGGCTGTAAATTCTGGTATGTGAGCTCTTGGCCTGACAGTGCTATGCTTCTCATTTGGTTCAAAGTTAATTTTACTTACACAACTATCAGATCTTATAACCACAACCCCTGTTCCTTTGGCTTTCCACCTGTGTGTGTATGCAGTGTGGTTTCTAAGAGGGAATAATGCCTTTGCCATCAGAAAGAAGAATCTTTATTAACCTCTATGGTTTTATAATCCTTTCTTTAATTTCCATTTAAATTAATCCAACCCTGTCTTGCTGTGACATATGAGGTGTTCTGCCTAAAAAGACATAAATATGATTAGATTACAAGGTACTTCAAAGACGCCCTACCTTTGGCTGTTTGTGTGCTGCTTAGAATTAGTGGAACTATGTGGCAATCAGCAAAAGTCTTACCCCAAGCAGTACTTTCCCTTGGCTGAAATTCCAGGATGCACCCAAAACTCCATAGCTAGTGTGTGCAGTACAGTCATGTCAATAGGAAAACTGGGGACCTTAAAAATTTTTCCTGTTATGACATGGCAGCTCTAGTCCCTGCAGTTCACGCATAAAATACTCTGATGTCCAAGCCTGGAAGGCTGGGAATGTGACAAACTCCATAATTGCAGTTGGACTGTGATCCTGGTGGCGCAAGTCAATAGATGGGTTTTTCCCTCCCAGGATTTCAGCATCAGCAGAATCCACCTGTAGATGTGGGAACACCTCACTGGCATTGCTTCTCCAGAGATCAAGGTCACCATCACTCCCTGTTTCCCTGGGGTAGTTGCAACAAATGGATGCAATGCTTCACTGGGAACAACTCAGTCAGGAAAACACTGCAAACCAACCAAACAATGAAAAAGACTAGAGGAAGTAGAGGCCATAAAAATCCAGTGCAGCAAGAGAATGTTAGTCAGTTTGCTTCAGATCCAATCCACCATACATCTCATTTGGTGACTTATTTGCCCTAAACTCAGACACCATGATCAGCATGGCCTTTTGGCCCTCCAGGAGGCACCCCACAGCTATGGACCCCCGAAATTGGTCCTTCATGAAATGAAAGGACAGGAGTAGGTTTTTGCTGTATGTTGCCTGACCTGCTTTCCACTGTGTGCTGTTGTGTCAGCACAGCAGCTGCACTGGAACGTGGTGGTGGAGGCCAAGGTGTACATGTGGGAGGGGGCACACGGGTACGGTGCAGTCCTGTTGGAGATGCAAGCCTGTTTTGAAACTGGAGTTACTGTTTGCAGCTGGGAAGATGCTAGTTCATACTTCGGTCTTCTTTTGTGTGGTCCATAGTGACATCTAACGGCACGGCACCAGACTGCATCATGTCTGGGGAGAGCTAAGTGCGCAAAAAGCTGGAATTGCCACACATTTATCATTTGACAGGACAAGCTAAATTCTGTCAGGGGTGAAAAACCATGTATGCTGTATTAAACTAAACACTATTTGTAGCCATACTATGATATATTTTACCAGAATAAAGCTGGAAAATGGCCTAAAGGTAATGTTAAACTGCTTCTTAAAATGTAAAATATTACACATAATATATTAGGTTAGTAAGTCTAAATAGTATTAGAGGAAATCAGGACAATGTTACAGAAAGGAGTCAATCCCAAATATTCTATTTTGATTTTGATGTGATGCACCACTTTCATATACACCTCCCTCTATTAAAAAAGTACAAAATTGTTTTGCAAGAAATACCACATTCTAGTAAAATACACTCCATAAAGTATTTGCAACCATAGTATGTTGTGACATCATTTTTTGAACTGTGCACATTTTAGATCAGAAATCTGTCCAGTCCCTTTTAGGTACCAGTAAAAGCACCATTAATTAACGTTGCAAAAAAATACTTGTGTTGTGTTCAAGTGTAAGAGGCCAACATATAAAATACATCATCCCAAATAATAGAAAACAATGTCAAGAAAACCTTTGACATTATTGAAGACAACTTTTTAAGAAAACAGTTTTTTCCCTGTTTACCTTAAACTGCTGGTGCTTTATTTGCAGTAATGGACATTGAATGATATTCCATTTAAATTAGTTTCAGAATTGCCAAATTAAAAAGAAAAATCTAACTGCATTTTATCTATATACTTATATGTGTGTGTTGGTGTATAAAATGGAGTTAGTAGGTTGTGCGTAGTACACTTAAAGAGTGTCAGCATTAACATACACACAGTTTTTAGGTAGGTTTTCATCCCTAGTAAGAATTCACAAAGCAAAGCAATACTTACTTGCACTTAAGACATATGAATAACTGTTGGTTCTGACTTTAAGGCTGAGCAGCATATGGTGAACCCAGGGAGAAAGTGACTTTCCTCCTGCGATCCTTTAGATTTGCAAATTCATTATAAGTATAATTTATTAAGAAAAAATGAATTAATTTTCCTCTTTAAAAGGAGGTTTCTAAAAGGCATATATACAGTTTTTTTCAAAGGACTATTTTCTTTGCAGAATAGGAAATAGAGTTCGTAGTTACCTTTTTCCCCTATTTTCATGCTTATGCTGGGGAGAAACAGTACAAGAAAAATCCTTTTTGCACAATACTGAACTCAGTTGTGGAACTCATTGCTACAGGATTCTGTGGAAACTGAAGTTCACATAGCTAGACAAAAGAAAATCTGGAAAAACCATGAAGAATTGGTCCACTGATGACTGTTAAATGTAGTTGGAATACATCCATCAGCTCAAGAACTTACAGTTGCTGATTGTTAAAGAATGGGTGTTTAAAGGGGAGAAAGGAATAATTTCTGACTGTACCATTACATAAATTATTTCCCTTACCATCCAGTATTAGTTACTGTCAGAAATTTCTTTCTCTAGCTGCACTTTTGTTCTCTCCATTATGGCTGTGCTAATGGCTGATTTTTCTCACATGAAAGCCCAGTAATAGCTTTCTTTTTTTTTTTTTTTTTTTTTTTTTTTCCTTTTTTTTCTTTTTTTGTTTTAATTCCACTGGAAGCAGCAAGCTGAATATAAGCTAGTCTGGGTTTTTTTTCTTAAAGTATCAAGTGTATGAACACAGACTAGGAAAGCATTTCCTTATCTTAATGAAAGTATGAGTGGGCTGTAATTTTAAAGGTAAATTAGTTACTGTTGTGACTATGTCACCTTAACATAATATCCAGTATCTTAGATAGTTATTAAATTGGTATATCTGGAATAGTAATGTTTTGAGTACCCTCAAGGTTCCTTTTACTGATTATTGATTGCTCTCCAAATAAGCTTTCAGCTGAACATCTCCAGCCTTCAGGCAAAGAGCCTTTCTCTCACAAAGAGTTTGGTGTCCAGCTGCTGAAGGTGACATTTTTAGACCCTAGCCCTTTCTTCATCTCTGAAGAAGGTGTTTAATTATATATAGTTTCACATCCAGGAAGCAGCCTGGGAATTCACAAATTACTCTTTAGGCTCTCTTTGTGGAAAGACAAAGAATGTTATCTTGCCATTGTGCTGGCTTCTTAAAAGACCCCCCTCCATCACAGAGGAAAAAATTACATTTGGGGATAAAAGTCATCAGAAACAAGATACACTTTCTTGAAGCTGGGGTGATTAAGTATTGGAACATTTTAAAACAAAAAGGAGGTGATTTGGTAATGGGTTGGAAATAATTTAGAGAAATTCTGAATCAGATGTTGGAAGGCAGTCTGACTGTGATAATAGTAGGGAGAATGAAAGGGGAAGGAGAACAGTGAGTTGGGACTCTGAGCCACTATTACTTCTCAGGGACAAGACAATACAATTATAATCAATTTTTCTATGCAAACTTCTAGTCGGTGCTCTGTGCAATAAAAAAACCCACGAAGATGTGAGTTGACTGATAAGATCTGTAGATGGCGCAAAGACATCAGATAACCTCCCGTGTTTTCAGGTCTGGGTTAGGGATCAAATTCCAGATTTTAGGATGACATGCCTAATGTGTGATCCTAATGTGTGAAAGGAAATTTAAGAAATGCAGTCTATATGGGTGCCACTTATAGCAGCTTTAAAGTTAATTGTCTGCAAATGCTATCTATTAAAATTCTTTGATTACAGCGTTTTACGAACATAACAAACATTACAACCCCACCTACACCTTTGCAGCTTTTTCCACTGTGCTTATTTTTAGCTGTTGTATCCTTCAGGTTTGAATTTTCCCCCTCTGCCTTGAGAGGAAACAAAGCCTTGAGAGCTTTCCAAGATAATTAATACATGCAGTGTTTCCCCACACCCAGGATATAGGAAAGTCATGTTTAATTCCTTTCTTTCTGATCTCCCCTAAATCCTTACTCTATATTTTCTCTATGTATATTCCATATTCTCCTCTATATCTTGGATGTCCTAGTTATTATTCTGCTTGAGGTAGGCTAGTCTGTTTCTAAATTTTAATTCTGGAACTGAGGAACTTCACCCCAAAAAAATTTGGTGTGTTTTGGTGGAGCAAGTGTGTCCCTTTGAGAAGTAATGGTGACCAAGCACTTCCTGACAAAACCACCTCTGACAACTTCTAGAGCAATGTGGTATTCCCCTTCTATTTTGGGACATGGGAGTCAGCACTCCAGCCCTGCTCCAGCTCCTGTCTCTAGATTGTGGGCTTGAGGGTAAGCAGAAGTCACTCATTTTCTCAAGTACGTGGAGCTGGTGAGTTTGCCAGTTATTTCTGACTTGTCTATAGCTCTCCACACAGATGCTGCCGTCTCACATCCTTACACACAGGTCAGTCTGAAGGACTCACCAGACTCCCCAAATGATTCCAGCCATTGTGTGGCTGGAAGACGAAAACAGCTCAAATGAAAGGAATTAAAAATTTTCTGCTCTGGATCAAAACACTCTCTCCAAATCAATCCTAGCAATTCTTCATACTCTGAAATCACTTAGGAGGAGTTGGCAACAGCTGCTTATGTTACTGCTCTGAGGTAGGAGACTTCCAGTGAGCTGCGGGGGAGTAGCAATTGTACTACGTAAAGGGCTTTTCTGGAGTGCAGGAAGGAAGAGAGGAGAGGGCAAATTTGGTCCTGGTGACTGGTGGAAATCTGGAAAGCAAGGAAGGAGAGCAGGATGCCAGCTTGGATGGACAAGGTGGAGATAAAAAACTTTGGTAAGTTGCCTACTATGGCAAGCTAAGAGTAGGCGCTGCTCAGGGATAGATAGAAGTGCTTCCAGAAAAGGCACCTGCAGAGTTCAAAATTGAGCCAAGGTAGGGATCAGAGTATGACTGTAAAGACCTGTAAAGCCAGGTTCCTTACAGAGGAAGGTGCAATCTTGGTACTTAACAGTAGTTATGGAAAGATGATTAGATGTGCTAGAGATGTTGCTTGCATGCTGAACAGTGAGTGGGAGCATTTTAAGGTGGTGGCATCTTAAAAAGAGACAACCAAAAAGAGACCAGACATTGTAAAGACTGTGTTTGTGCATCAGGAACTAGCTGGGAGTAAGAAGAAAATGAGCTTTAAGGATAGACAGTACTCAGGGCTGCAGGCAGACATGGGAAGGAGAGGGGCTTGAAGAAGAAGGTGTCTGCCCAGTGCATTGACAGAGGAGCTGGGTAACTGTCGGAAGCAATCAGAGATCATTTGTTGAAACAAATTTTATTTGAAAAGCAAGAAATTTTCCAATGGAAACATTTTATAATAATGTGTTTCTTTCAACAAGCTGCTGGTAAAGTGCAGGTGTTGTCTTTCTAGCCCACCTGGGGGAAAACTAAAACTTCCAGAATTTATGGCTGTTGGACAGCCCTGCTTGTCTAGAAACCAGCTGGTTCTAACCCAAGCTACTGCATCCACCTGGTAGTGTGGTGCTGTGCAGAGACAAGACTGTAGCCGAAATCACTAGTGCAGGATAATATCTGAGGTGAAAAATTTTTGGTTTTCCTGCTTATACAGCTGGTCAGTCACTGCATCCTGCTCCATTAAGAGAGACAGAAGTCTTAGCATTTGCTGACAGCTGCTTGCATGGCCACATGCAAACAGTACAAAGATAGGAGTTGTGTAATTGCCAGCACTCCTGATAAAGGGGTCAAAATCATATTAATTTGTTGCAACTCATCAAAACTATTTATTAATGTTATCTTTATAAACATGTGAGTATTACTTTATTGCTGTAAAACAAATAACCCAGGTGCCCCTTTATACCACAGCTTGCACAGGTATACATAAAAAAAGGCCAACCAGAAGTTCATTGACATGTAGACAAGGTAATAACTGTCTCTGCTAATCTGTCCCCAGAGAAGCTGATGTTATCCTTCCTGGGGGTTTTGTCCCTGTTGTGATAAGAAGCCAGAAATTTTTAAAGCTCTTTAAACTTTTGAAGTCAGGAATGGTGATGAGTTATTAGCAGAATATGCTAAATCTGCTGAATAATTTTTCTCAGCCTCAAGAGAAAGTACTATGAAGTGATCAGGAAGTATTTGAAATGCAATTGAATGGAAAGGAGTGGAATAAGAAATGAAATTTTAAAAAAATCAATCTACTACTAACTGAAAGCTAATAAGTAAGTGCATTGAAATTGTGTATGTGAGTTCAGATAATGTATTTTCTTTAATAGATAATTAAGGTAGCACAAATTAGAAAATAACCAATAAAAAGTTAATGTGCTCAAAACATACTTGGACTGGCCTCCCTGTCATGTGTCAGGGCCATGCCAAGAAGCATTTTCTCTGACTGCTGGACCTGTTCATCTTTCCTTCATATCAGTTTCTTGGGCAAGGGGAGCTGGGACAGTGATGGACAGGTCAGGTAACATTGCTGTGGACTGTGAATGGAAGATGTTGACATGTTGTCTTGGTTTAAAAGACAGATGTCTGCCAAGGAAGGCAGGAACCTTCCTGGAACGTGACCCCTCCCTCCAAATTATTATAACTTCAAAATTATGCGGCTTCCAGGCAAAAATATGGGAGAAGTAATAACAATTCTTTACTGGAAAAAATATATATGACAGGACAGAACCACCGCCACCTGTTCGGCGGTTTCCCCTTTGGTGTAGAGACAGCCAGAGCCGGCAGGAGGTGGCGGAGGCTCAGACGAGGCAGAGAGGCTGCGATGATTCCCCGCGGCTGCCGCGGCTCTCGGATGCGAGCCTGCACCTCCTCAGCTGCTGGTGGGGGCTCGGGCAAGGGCGAGGATGGGAGAGCTCTGCTTTTTGTCAAACTCACAGGTAGCAGCTGGTCTTGGTACCGCCGCTGGCAGCAAGCCAGAGCACGGCAGTAGCCCGGGAGCAGACACAGCCCCTCCGCAGCCGCGGGCAGAGCGGGTGAAAGCGGCAGCGCGGGCAGCGCGCTGGGGCGCGGCGATGTGCTGGGAGCGGGCACATGCCCGCCGTAACACAGCGGCCGCTCTCTGCCACCACCGAGCGGAAAGAGGCAGGAACCCGCCTCCACCCCGCAGTCAAGTCTGGGGTTAGCCCCAAATTCTCTCAGAGCATTATGCTGCGATTCCCGGAAAAAACCCCAGCGGGAACGCCCCCCCCCCGCTTTGAGGCAAGACTCCCAAACCCCGAAACTGCTCCATTGGAATGCTATCAGCCACCTTCCCTTGAATCTATTCACCTGGAAAACCACCTCTTTCTCCCTTTACAGCGTCTCTCCTGACGATGGGAAGAAATTCGTGTGAGAAACCTGACTCACAACAGACGTCACCACTGTTCTTGAGACACTTATTTCCACGTGGTTTGTGTGGGATACTCACTGATATTTTATTAGTAATTAGTGGTAAGGGGTGAATAAGTTTATCAGCCAAATGTAGGTTCAAATCAGAAATACAGAAGTGTCTTCAGCATATTTCTTTCAAAAAAGGATTTTACTTCCAGTTGTAATTTTTTTTTTATTGGAATGGCATGGTTTTGTTTTAAATACAGCTTGTACTTAGTTTTTTTCTGAAATATTTAGAAGAAAATGTGAATAATTTGGCTGTTTGCAACCAATAGTTGTTATACTTAGAAAATGGGTAGTAGACAGAATTACTTGCATTTTAATTCCAAGTATATCCATCCCCAGGGAATCAGCTTTTGCTGCCTCTCAAGCACTGGTACAGAACTGCCAAATAAGGGAGGAGAGTAAGTCAGTGTAGTGAAGTCCGATGTAGTGAAGTCCAGAAAGAGGTCTTGAAAACTGCACATTGGAGAAATAAAATAAGAAAAAGGCAACCAACTCAGGCTAACCCTTTTCCCACTTCCAATTTAGATGATACCATAAAATTAGACAAAAGCAAAGAAGCAGTTCATCTAATTACTGGAAGAAAGAGGAGACCAAAGTTTCCCTGGCTGTCCAATGTGAGTTTCTTCTGTGCTTCCTCTGTTGGTGGAAAGCCTTGTTTTTTTTCCTGAAGAGGCTGAGGTAAAATGGGATAAGCTTTGAAAGTTCCTGAAAGACACGTGAGCAAGTTTGTGAGAACTGTGCTGGCACCTTGTCATTTCCATTGTAGCAAACAAATACTGAGAGCTCCACGCTTCTGAGCTGAAGTCTGGTTAATATCTTTGAGCATCTGTTTGCACACTTATAAGAGCAGGGATATCAAATGAGAAGATTCAAACTACTGAAAATGTTTTGGAAAATCTAACTTAATTTCCCATAACTCTGCTAAACACATTTCTGGCATCAAGCTTGTCCAAAGACCAAGAAAAATTCAATGTCAGTAACTTGCAGTATATCATCTATTTATTTTCAGAACCAGATTCTGGGGTCAAAAAAAAAATTGATTTTTTTCCTCAGATCTTAGTAACAGGGAAGGGTGTTCAAATCATTGTTGAAAATAATAAATTCTGGGTTTTGGAAAAAATGCCAGAAAAAGCCACAGAGAATGAGAATATTCTCCCTTCTGCAAAGAGAAATTACCACGTATACAACTGTCTACACATGCCAGTAAAATGTCCCTTTAAACTGTGATGTAAACTGTGATATTATTGAAGTTGAAGTTTTTGGGATGGTACATATTAGTAGATGAAGAATTTTGAGAAGACTGGTAGTAGTCTTGTTATTATAGCCTTCTTCAAATATCATCTATAGATAAAGTATATTTGTCAGGAGAAGGTCTTGTATTGGATTACCATTTAAACTGGAATAATTCTGTGGTCTCAGGGCAAAAATTGTTAAAAATTAAGAAAGCAAAGAAGATAAAATAATTTATTTCCTTAATGCTGAAATGATTATGTTTTTCATATGTATTTTGTCCTTTTGTCTTTGTTTTTTTCTCAATATTAGCTTCAGAGCAATAATGGGCTCAAATAAAATCATTCAACTAGTCTGGTTTTCAGGAAGTACAGTAAGAGAAAAGAATCTAAGCCTAATTTTATCAGCAGTGTCTCATAAAATTAATTGTCTCATAAAAATAAGCCCTTTAGAATTTTATGTTTGTGACCAGGCAGTATTCGTGATCCTATTCCATCTCAACATCTTTTTAAAATCAAAGTGCCTGAATCTTTCTTGAACCTCACAGTCTTCAATATGAAGGACAGCAGGTAGATCTGCTCTCTCAGAATACAAGATTCATGTCATGTGTCATCTCTACTCTGATTTTTCCTTTTAGGTGTCAGCTGATGACAACTTTTCTGATGAAAAAAATTTTGATCAGAAAGTACTCCAAAAGTCTCCAGAGTTATATATTAAGTGTTTCCTCTCTATCTTTACATACAAATTCACCAAAACC
This sequence comes from Irena cyanogastra, assembly GCA_013397155.1. Taxonomy (NCBI): domain Eukaryota; kingdom Metazoa; phylum Chordata; class Aves; order Passeriformes; family Irenidae; genus Irena; species Irena cyanogastra. The sequence continues at coordinate 146,950 of VWZV01015026.1, forward strand.
ATCATACCAGCTTAATTCCATTTTTTTTCTACATTCCAGACTGGGCTCTCATAAATGAAATAGATGTACATTCAGAGTGTGTGTATTCCACAATGTGTTTGCATTCTGTATTGCCTATAAACATGGACTAATTTTGCTGTGATTCACAGCAGTAAGATTACATAAACATCAAGGTAGAGTTCATCATATATATCAAGTATGCTCTATATTCATCAAATAGTGAAGATCTGATCTAGAAACTCTCTGTTCTTGGTCAGATTCCAAAGCCAGCTGGGCACAATCCTGCTCAGCCTCATGCCAAGGTCACCAAAGGTAACTGCTCTGGCAATGAAGTTGGACTAAATGATCTCCTGGGCCTTCTGCAACTGCAGGCACGTTGTGCTTCTGTGATACAATGTGGGCAAAGGTGGCTAAAATCTCCTCTACTGAATTGGCTCAAATATCTGTCATTATTAGAAAGGGCTGAGTCCCATGTTGCTGCTACCTGGCTATTTCAGCAGCTGAACTGTTGAACAAAGGCCTCCCTTTTGTTGCTAAGAGCCAAGTATGGGACTGGAGATGTTACTTCTGATGGGATTGCAACTCTGCCCAACGTTATCAGGAGACAGGACTCAGCTCTTCTGCTCCTTACTTGTCCCATATCCTGTAGTGATCTGGGCTTTTATCCAGGGCCCTGTGTTGAATGACAAATAGCAAGGTCAAATTTCTGCTCCTTAGCCCAGTCATGAACTTCAGCTCAGCTACCTATCAAAGTAAGGCAACACCAGGCTGGCAGTACCTGTTGTTTCCATTCTGGTAAATTCGTGTAATTTAGAGAATAAATAATGGTAACATTTCCTGTAGAGGGAAATTTTAATGTTATTTTACTCTTTAAAGCATGGAGAACAAAATAAAACTGGATAAAACTGAGCTTTATACTGTGCTCATTAAAGCTCTAACTAAGGTGAGGCTTAAAAATGTTATCTTACTCTTTTGAGCATGCAGAAAAAATAAAACTGGGTAAAACTCACATGAATTATACCATGATTATTAAAACTCTAAGTCAAGGCTTCAGTCATTACTTCAGTAATTAAGTCTTCACTGATCATAATGGCCATAAAAAGGAGGGAAGAAATTATTTTTCCAACCATTTTTTCACCTACTTGAAAGTGGCAAATAATTTTCACTCAAATTCTCATAAAAATATAGCCTCTGGCAACAAGTCAATTCTTAGCCTGAAAGGCTTTGGAATGATTGACAGAACAGACATGATCCATTCTTCATAAAAAAATACGAATTGATACTCACAGGCCCTATAAGTATATCCACCTAGAGCAAGCTAAACCTCTCTATTTTTAATTATAACTGTCAGCTAAGCAAACAGAACAGTGAAATAAAAGCCTGAAAACTGATCTGTTCACCAGCTGTAACCTGACAATGAGCTTAACTGTGTGCTTTAATCAAACATTGCGTAATAGAGCACATATTGAAGCTTAAGTGATATTTTACATTAGTTATTTTATTTAGGCTTTACAGGATAAATATTGATTCTGGCTAGACTCCTGTGACATAAGGCCAAGTTAAATGAAATCTTTAAAGAATATGGATCATAGAACAGACCAAAGTAGCATTTAGCCATGTGTCCAAGTGTGGACAACAGAATATCAGCCATTTAGTGATGATTACTCAGAATTGTTTCCTAGTCTCCAACCTGTCACCTAAAGACATCTTGAATCTTGATGGTATTATATTTCACAGCCCTCTGAGAATTTATCTTCCATGAGGCTGTTGCTGCCCTTTGAAAGCTCCTTATCATTTAAGGCGATGTCTGCAGTAGGATTTTGCTTGAACTGGTTCCATACTTTTAGAATGTATCAAGAGCTATGCCTTCTCTTACTTCTGGCAGGGCACATCTCTATTTATATAATGCTTCTAGTAGTAAAATACCAGTTCAGATTGTTAGTTCACAATTTAAAACACTGACATATGGATCATTGCTTACAGAATATAAACATTTTAGTTTACCTCTGAGAAAAAAGTTCTGCTGATACACTTCTCCATCTTTGTATATGGGACCTGCCATCATCTTTCCATGCCAACCAGGAATGTTTTATTTGCCTAAAATGCCAATAAAATGCTGACTAGTTCATAGGATGGTTTGGGTTGGAAGGGGACTTTAATGATCATCTAGTCCAATTCCCAAGTAATTCAGGCTAATCATACATTTTAGGAAGAGGCAGATGTCTGAAAAAGCACAAAGAGCACTTTTCTTAGAGCCTGTTAATCTGCTTCCTTTATCACACTGACCCAGAGATCTGACCCTCAGTGACACTGCAATGAGTGCCCATTTTGTCAGTCATCAAATCTCTTTTCAGGACCCTGTCAGCATGCTGATATTTCTGCTGCCTTGCCCCTTCTTCTGGAGCCTCTATTTCTTGATCTGCATACCCAGGCCAAAGCTCTGGTATTGCTGAAGTAAACTGAAAAGACCATCAACGGAGAGTCTTACGTTGTTTGTCGCGTATGGGCATTCTGAATCTCCTCCCTCAGTGTGTATGAAAAATACCCACATTCTTCCAAGCTTAGTCAGCCATGTTATCATACTCACTTACAGGCAAAGTCTAAAGCCTTATTTCCCTTAATTATCTCATGTTCAATGACCATATGCCAGAGGCCATGTTTACAATGATGAAATGGAATAAACACCAGGCAATATATGATGCATGTTAGCTGTCCTTTGAGTTGTCATTAAAAACAGATCCCTTTATATTTCCTCTGGAGTCTATGGGTTTCTAAGTGGAATGGTGCCAGTGAGATAGTTTTAAATTACTCAGTCACAGCTCATTTAGGATTGTTTTCTATGAAGGACTGTGAAGGGCTGACCTTTCCCTTACCTGAGAAGGCCCCTTCAAGTTATGAAACACTCACTACTAGAAATAACCCATAAATAGGTAACCCGTGTCTTTCTCTGCTGCCCATGACTGTTAAAAATCAATGGCGAATTTTGGAAAGCAAAAGGGAAGAGAAAGGAAGAGAAAAGTCTGAAACAGTTTTAGCTGGTGCATTGAAAAAATCACTGATTGCTGCTGACAGGTCTTTACCTACGAAGGGACTGCCTGCCCCACAACGCCTTTCACTTCTGAAGTATTCAAAGATATAAGGTCCTCTGAAGCTGTAAGAGGTGATGTTACCCTAGCAAGCTTTCCTAAATCAGACATGTTTTCTTGCTGCGCAAAGGGAGTTATCATGATAATGCTGATAATCAGAACAGGCATTACAGTAGCAATAATAGTAACAACAGTAACAAAAACAATCATAATAATAGTAATTACTACTAGTAATGTAATTGTGACATTGCACTTACAACTATGAATATTTATTTAATATTTTATTTGAGAGGAATGAGAAAGGACAGTGATATTCTTACTTGCAAATTTAAAAATTACACCATAAGCTTTGGTGTAAAGCTGTCTAATTTATTTTCTTGTGTATTACTGTATGTTGTAGACTTTTCCCTTCCTATAAACTACATCCTACATAAAGGGATGTGAATAATGCTTCCTTTTTGCATTAAATGTGTCAGTATGGATTCTTTGTAAGTGGTGTTAGTGACTGGAGGAAGCTTTTTGAGGAAAAGCATATTTTAGAAATGGAGGAAGCGTACAAGAGGCACTTAGTAGAAAGCACTCCATGTTAAAATATAATGTCTGTTGTAAAACCTGAGAGATAAACCAGAGCTGTTAAAGCAATTGTTTCTTGAACTCTAATCATGATGCACAGGACAAAAGTCAATGTTCCAGATAAGTGTAATAATATTTCAACTAAAGCTGCATTTATAGTATCTACAGTGTATATCAGACATTAATGCTAAATTTAAGACTTTTGGCATACTGAGAAGCTCTTAATTTATTGAACAGTATTATAATTAATCACATACAGAGGAATCAAACAGCACTGCTTCACTTTATGCCTTCCCTATGGAATATTAAATTTCCACTTTTATTATTGAATTCATCAGTCTTCTAGAGCAGTGAAGTGTATTTTCCATCTAGAGACCTCTCTAAAAACTTTCAATTCAGGTCACTTTTTGGAAAAAGATTTTTACCACAGTTAAGCTTTCATACAATTATGCTTCAAATAAATTGAAATTTTGCATTGACTTAATTGAAAACTGAATTAAATCTGCATTAAACACTGCTAAGAAAGAAGCTCATTACTAGTTCAATCTGTTTAAAGTATAGTTATCTTCTTAAAGCCAGAATGTCAATCTCTGTCTTCATAGTTTTGGGTAATACTGATACACCCCTAGAAGTGAGAGTTGCTCTGTAAATTCTCTGCCAGGCCATGTGCTTCTTTGCAAGTCTGCATCAGCAGAAATCTGAATCTTATGCAGGTATCACACATAGCATGCCAGCTTGAGCCTCCTGGTTTATTTTTTTGGCCTAATAAAAATGGCCATCATAAACAAAACAGATGATGTTTGTGTATGTCATTCGTAGATACTGCTTCTGTTGTTGGTTTTGTCACTACACAGTAAATCTACAGTTTACTGTTGCTTTGCTTTTGTTCAAAGGATTTCTAACACATCCCAGACCTGCCTTGCTAAAAGGTTTGTTTCTGGAAGCAGGAGGTGGACCCTTAGCCATACTTTTGATGTTTACATCACTGAGTGGTATCATTTAGTCACCAACAGGTAACAGATTTTTTTTGACAGTGCTTGGAATATTTTGTAACCACCAGCGTTTCCTTTATGCATTAAGACAGTAGTGTAAGGAACAGACTGGGCAGGTACTTACCTGACTGGCATGAATGTGGAAGAGTGATGGACAGATGTTCCTGCCCTGGACTTTGGTCTCGACTATTTTTTCCCTCCACTCAAGTCTGGTCTGGAGTGAAAAATGAAGCACTGCTCCCAGATTTCTGAGACTTTCACTTGAGCAGTACTGGGAGCTCAAGGCAACTTGCTGTGCCATATGTATGGTAGGTAGAGGTTTTCTGTGGGAGGGATGTGCCTTTGCTCAGACTCTGGAAGTCTGCTGAGGTCTTCTCAGGGTGTTGGCCTCGGGATTTCATAGAATCTCAGAAGAAACTTCCCAGATAACCTTCAGCTATTCTTCCACAATCACACCCTGCCCAAGCACAGAAAGGCTGATGTGCTGGCTGAAAGGACACCTCTGCCTTCCCTGGGAGTGAAGGACATCTCTGCAGCCTTAGGAACCTGACAGAACTTGGCATGAACGATTCTCATGCAGTGACTGAGCAGCATCATTTTCCTCCAGATTAGGATTAAAGATTCTGAAACTATTATTTTTTTCCCTGCTACTGGCTGCTGCAGACATAGATTGGACATGAGCTGAGATTGGACTCTGAGCCAGATTATAGAAGCTCTGTTTTATCCCATAAATGCTTTTGTCCTGTTGGTTCCCTCCAGACAAGGGGAGAGTGCTTTTAAGAAACCTGCCTTGCATTTATGCAAGTATTCTTCTGCAATAGTTAGTTCCCCACATAACAGATGATAGGTTTTGCTACCTGCTCTTTTCAGGTGTTGCATCAATATTTCTGTGGAGTAAATAAAGTTCACAAATCAATTAATTAAAGATTCAGTACTCATAAAAATACACATGCTTTTTTAATACAAGACTCCTTTGATACATAAAATCTATTGCCTCTCTCACGGGGGCATTTCTTCAGAGCAGCTCTTTGCCCCTCTCTTCAAAATTATGTTTTTAATTTCTCCCTCACCCTGCAATTCTCCAACCTGATAGTATTCAAGTTTGGAGAAAAGTATATTTTTTGCATTTCTTCCTCTTCCACAGTGTGCTTCTACTTGGTATGTGTCACCCTAGGCAGAGATCACTCTACTTTTACCCAAGTCAACAGCTACTAAAGGTGAGTGAGAACTCAGCTGGGAAGTGTGGCAGTTAAGACCTCATTAGTGAAACATCTCCCCACGATACAATCTGGTCTGTGTATAATAAAGCCTTCATTAAGGAGTTGTGCTATTTAACCTGAAATTCTTTGTATGATATAGTACTCATTCTTATCTCTGTCTCTTTCAGGTAAAATCCATTCATAACCTTAAATATGTCATCAGTTCATTGAAGAAAAGGGTGACCCAGTAAAGCTAGTCTTGATGGCCTCTGGTAAGTGGCCTCACTCCTTCCTGAGGCTTTGAAGGACCCCAGTTACCAAGTAGCTTCTGCTGCTGGTCATGAGACAAAGTATGGGAACAGCGCTGGAATTAATGAGGAGTGAAAAATATACTACATTTTGTATTGACATTCTACACTAGCCGGAGCATTTTTGTCATCTTGTTGCACTGACTTTTAGATCTCAGCAATTCTGATGCAGTCTGCACCTACAGCTGTTATAAAATTGCTCTATAAAATGAGAAACACAGTTTTCAAGCCATATGGTGAGACAGATTTGAAGCTGGACTGGACACAGGTGTCTATGCTACTTACTGTCCTAAAGGACTCTTCCATTATTGGCTGGAACAGAAAGGCCTGGAGGACAGAGATTCAAAAACAGCTCCTCAATGCTATCCCTGGTACATCAACGAAAATATCTGTTTAAGAATACTGTAAAACAGGATGGTAAAAGCTGTGAGTACTTAGGAGTTTTCTCATTAAATATCTGCATTCATTCTTCAAAGGCAGCAACTTTGGGGTTACTATGATGCAGAAAAGCCATAAATGTTGGCAGAAAATTACTTAAATGAGATAAATTGATCACTTGAAAAGAGACGTAAATCTTGTCTTTTCCAAATGATATGTAGAAATTTATTTCATGAACAGATTAGTGAGTCTGGTGAGCTGTGCTACTGCTGACTATTTTTATCTGTTTTGAATATAAAATCTCTTCAACTTTATACAGTGAAGCAAATCTCCATATAGGGAATGGACTTGACTTAAGGAATATGGAAAGAAAGAAGAAAGATCATGTTAGGTTCAAAAAGGTGAGTGGTGAAGATGAGGGAGTCTTGAAACAAAGAAAGAAGTAATGTGAAATGGAAAAAAGGGAGAAAGTTTCGTTTTTGTGTCTGTGTTCTTCCTGAGATCAAAGGGTACTGTGTGTTTTGAATAACTCTAAGCTATAAAAGTGTCTCAGGTTGGAGATTTGAAGAGACAGTTGTCCACTATCAGGTACATAAAGTGGAATATGAACACTGCTTTTCCCTCTAGGAATTAATCTGGAGGTATCAAATGGAATCTAATTGGAAAAGGTGAGAGACAAGGAATCCTGCTGGAGCTCAAACTAATTAATTTATGAAACGAATCAAACCTGCTGACCATATGAAAAAAGAAGAGAAAATCATGAGTGGATTAAAAAAAAAAAAAAGTGGGTTTTTAATTTTTTTTTTAAACTTTATGGTGAACACTTGACATTTGGTCCATGATGAACGCACCTAAGCAGAGTCCCTCGGCAGAGCACTCCTGGGAGGCAGGCCAAGATCCAAGCAGACACACAAATGGACTCACTGCTTGGCTCTGGGGATTGCCTGGGCACTGCAGAGGAATTTCAGCTAGTCTGGTACATATATCTTTGCAGAAACAATCTTCTGTATTAATTAGCAATGGGTTTCCTCAGGAAGAAAATAAAGTGCAGGAATCTTGTGTTCGTTAATGATGAGATGCTGCACGAAGCTGGGGAGGACAGATGGATAGTTCTGAGATACCTCTACTCGGACTCAAAAAATCTGATTATATGCCTACCAGAAGACATATTGGGAAGCCAGATACTGATACAGTAGCTTTGTTAGCCTGTTTGGCATCAGCTTTGCTCCTGAGGAAGTGGTTAGATGTCTTTGCATTGCGGTCTCCATGTGGTCCTTCTAGAAAAAATTGTTTGCTAAGGCTCAGTGCTGCACAAACACTAGAGAGAGCTTGGGTTTGTTAGAGGTGATGCTACCAAGAGAGCTATGCTGCTAAGTTTATCCCGGAGGTAGCAGAAAAGCAGTTATTACACAGTGGTGATACCAGAGAGTGGTTAACCAGGTATTTCAAAGGAAGAGATGCTCAAAGTCTTGTTTCCCTCCCTTTCACCTTTACATCAACTCAGGTGTCCTGTTCCCTCCTCTCCATACCCTTTAAGGGTAGAAGGGAATGGATGCAAAGCTCTGTCCTCCTCCCAGCTTTGCTTCCAGCCCTTGTCTTTCTGTGCAACACACTATGTGGAGCTCACTTGGATCCCTTGGTGCTTCAGAGGCAGCAGGAGGTGAAAGAATTGGTAGATGACAGGCCAAGATGATAGGTTGTTATTGGTCATGCCCATGTCTTTCCAGTAGCTAGGCAATCTGCATTCGAATTAGCCCACATTCGAATTAGCTGTCAATTCTTCTTTAAACTTTTTAAGGGATTAATTAACTGTGCCATGACTGGAACTCAATAAAAGCCACTGAGAAACATGTGTTGAGAAAAATCAGAGAAAAACACTTTGTAGTTCTTTTTGCATGATTTTATGGTCATAATACCATGATATTTGAATAAAACTAAATGTCTGATAATTCAAGTGGAAAAAAACCCAGTTCAAATAATGTCTTCAGACAAGGAATTAAATTATCTTCCTTCTGAACATACTTAATTTTCACCTTATGCTTAAGACCCGAGCTGCAAGAATATACCTACTGATGTCTCATGTGCTCTGCTGAGCAAGTTGCATTGATGATCCCAATTCGTGCATTCAAATTCATATACTGAAAATTAAAATGCCTTTTTCATTTTTCAAGGAATGTGGCAGGACTAATTATTTTCATGCATCTGGATGACCTGTTTCAAATGCCTCTTTAATCAGCTTAATTTAGTATACTTTACATTTGCATTTTATATTCAGCCTCATTTGTATTGCCACATTACACTTTGAATGATACAATTACTTCTGTACTAAAGGCCCCAGAGCTTTGATTATTTGAGGGGCATAGACCAGAATGGGATTAATGACAGGTTTGAAGGTAACAGGACATCAGTGCATTAGCAAGAATCAGAAAGTCTTCCATAATGTCAGTAAGGGTTTTCTGACCTTCTTCTTTGCGCCTTCCACCCCTTCCTCTTTTAATGTCAAGTTGTATAGATACACAACGAGGTGACAGATGATTTCTTGAGGTGACTGGCTTGGCTCCTCACATTTATTTATGAAGTTCTAGCCAGAGACTTCTAACTTTTAAAATAAATTTTACCAATATAGTTGTGAAAGATCAGATAAAACAAACAAGCAAGGAAATAAATTTCTTTTGGTGTGACAGGGTTAAACCCCAGCCAGCAACTATTCACCCAGTACCATGCAACTTCTCACTCAGCTCCTCACCCTCCCCTTCCACTGGTGGCATGGGGAGGAGATCAGATAGGGGTTAGACTTGTGTGTTGAGATAAGAGCAATTTAATAACTGAAACAAATTATAATAAAAACAAAACAATATTATTCAGAATAACTAATAATTATTCTGAAAAGAAAAGGAGAATAAAGCCCCAAGAGAAACGAGTTCTGCAGAACACAATTTCTCACCACCACTGACCAATGCCCATTCCATCCCTGAGCAGTGATCAGCCCCTCCTGGCCAACTCCCCCCAGTTCATGTACCAGGCATGACACTCCACGGGGTATGGAGTGTCCCTCTGGCCAGTTTGGGTCAGCTCTCCTGGCTGTGCTTCCTCCCAGCTCCTTGTGCACCTGCTGGCTGGCAGAGCATGGGAAACTGAAACTGAGCACGGGTGAGCACTAATTGTAACAACTAAAACACCAGTGTGTTATCAACATTATTCTTATTCTGAATCCAAAACACAGCACTCTACCAGCTACTGGGAAGAAAATTAACTCTGTAATCACTGAGATCAGATGATGGTTTTGGGGAGTTTGTTAACACATATCTGACATCTTTAGGTTAGCATGAGATTATTTCCCCAGCATCATGTGTCATGATATTCTCTGTATTTACTGGCTTGTTCTTTAATATTATCTCGTTAGTATTAATGGTAGGGAAAGGGTAGTTTGCCATTGCAACTTTGGCAATGAACTGGTACACTAATAGAGATGATGAGAGCTGTGGAAAATTGCTTATTTCCTAACTTGCTCCAGAGAGGGGATTACAAGAATGGAAACTCTCCAAAGACAGCAAAGTTGAGCACACAAAAAAAAGCTGTAGAGAGGAAAGTTTAAAAGAAATGTGGGAAATTTTTAGAAGAGACGTGGGAAGAGACGTGAGTGGAAGAAAGACAGACCAGAATATGCTTGTGTAGACAATCTATAGTAGATGGATCTGATATTGTGACAAGCTTTGATCTGGTCAGGGAAGGTGACCAGCATGAAAAAGACTCTACTATTCAAGAGGAAAAGAAAAGATGAAGGAGGATCCCAGAAAATTCTACAACAGATTAGTTCTCTGGCCCAAAGGGTTTGTTAGACAACTCAAGAAAATCAACCCTGTTGTTGCTGTTGTTGTTATTGTTGTTGCAGATGAATGATCAGGGAACTTTTAAGACAGCTGTTTAAATGGATCAATCTTAATGGAACTATCTAAAAACGGAGTAGGTTGTTTTAGAGGACTAATTTATGGAAGCCCTTTCCAGAGCTTTACTGAGATCAATGCAGATCATAGAAATAACTATAAAACATACTTCTTCTTATTTAGCACTTGAGAGCACATGTTCCGAAGCTTTCATTTTTTAAAGTTGTTTCATTTAACAAGGAATGGATCTGCATAAGCAGAACAGTGCACTACGTAAGGGCCAGCTGGCACTGTCCCGTAGCTGTCACAGAAACGTCGCCAGGCTCCTTCTGCAAAGCTCCACAATCAGGGAAGACCAGGTCTGGTAAGCGTGGGAAGTCAGAAACCTTCAGAGAAACTGTGGTGGCTTGAACAACAAATACCATTAATCTGGAGATA
>VWZV01015037.1:2863-58210 GCA_013397155.1 Irena cyanogastra
TTTTTTGTGATGAGTTGATGGCAACATCTCAGAAGCTTTGCATGTTGCAGTACTGGTGGTTATTCCACGAGAGGCTGAAAGGGAATTTTGGGACATGTTATTTCTCCCTGGAAGCAGCCTATGGCTGGCACCAAAACCTCACCCAGCTGAGTTTTGGGCTGAAATTCCAGCTGGGACTGGCGATTTCTCCAGGTCAGTGGTCTCCAAACTTTTTTTTATTATGCTCCCCTCTGTGCAAAAACCATTTTAAAGCATGCACCTCAGCTGTGTGTGTGTGTGTGTTTATAAATTACAAATTATAAACATGTGCTACTGCCATCCTGGTATTTCCTCCTGCTGCACTTTGGATCATCTCGTGCATCCCACTTTGGAATCACTGCTCCAAGGAATGATGGCACAACCTTCACCCCATCTCCTCTTTGCTGAGACTTTCCTCCTCTTCCCTTTTTTTTTTTTTTTGGCTTGAGAGCCCTGGTTCCTGTGACTCCAAAGCGTGGAGTGGGAAGTATTCCATTCTGTTGGACTTTGCAGGACTGGTGCATTAATCAGCAGGCTTTGCTTCATTTCTGCCCCTCAGAGATGGGCAGAAGTTTGCCCACATTCCTGGGAAAAGGGATGAATCTCCAGCACAGGCAGCATTCTTCTTCTTAGGTTGTGTCCTCAGGTGCTCAAGTTCCAGCCCTGCACTTGATGCATCCCTAGGGAAACAAGCTAGATTTTTTTTTTTTCACTAGGAAATATTGGGAAAAACTAGTTTTTTGTAGTGCTGGTGGTTCTGGGTTGATGGTTGGCCTGGATAATCTTAAAGCTCTTTTCCAGCCTTAATGATTCTGTAATTTTTGGTGGAACTTTTCATGCCACAAGCCCGACCAACTCCACCTCCTCAAAGGCTCTCAGTGTTCCAAGCAGCCTCCACGAGGAGGTGATTCCTGATCTTTCAGAGGGTGGTGGAGAGGGACATTTGAAGGCTGGTAATTTTTTACAAGGACAAATGATGGCACTTTTCCTCCTCCTCTCATCGTGGCCTGTGCAGAAAGTGCTGAGAGACCAAAGGGCATCCCAGTGTGGGGGCATTTGTGCTGTTTGTTTCTCCAGCCATATGCACAGCTCAGTCCTTTTTATAGCGCCCCATATGGCACAGCCATAATTGAATTTTTCATCATAATTGATCTGACCCGTATCATTCCGTTGGCTTTAGCAGAGCTAATTCCAACACTCTGAGATTAGGACTGAAAATATGCTCCAGTTAGTGGAGGAGCCATGACTTCCCAGCCATGAGGAGGTGAAGATTCTTTGCTTCTTTTTTCTGCCAAGGTTGGGATTAAATGTGTGAGATGGTGTTTCTCGTTTGGACTCAGATGTTTATTAATTCTTATCTATGTTACACTCTCACAAACCCTGAGTTCTACAGCGCTTCACTCCAACAAACTAAAAATGGGGCTCCATCTCTCTCTCTACAAGGCCTTTTAAGGATAAACTGTCCAGTTAAGAAATAAAACCTAAAATATTTTTACTTTTAACCCAATAACCAACCACCCGTGCCTGCAATGGGGACTTTTTTATCCGACTACACAAAACCACCCAAACCCATGGAGAAGAAGGTGAAGAAGAAGGAGCAGCCTCCACCCCAAACCCTCCATCTTGTTTATATATATTACTGTATCCTAAACCCTTAAACTCTGTGTTTCCCACCATGTGATATCACACACTTCTATTCAAACTCCACACCCACAATCCCAGGTCCATCATTCCATTTTGGAAGCTTCTCCACGGCCTCAGGTCAAATGCAGAGTTCTCTTGGGGGTCAGTGCCTGTCAGCACAGAGACTCTGAAATTCTCAGCAGCCAGGGTTCCAACAAGGAGGCACAGCCTGCTTTGCCCAGTTTGTGCTGTCACAGCTTTGGATTGCTTTTGCCTTGCATGGGACGTGATGCAGGGGGAGCAGGTGGCTGCCTCTGCCCACAGCAGCCAGGCCAGCAGCTCTGGAGTGCTGGGGCTGGTGGCTCTGGCTGTGTTTCATGGAAAACAGGAGGCTGCAGTGTCCCACCCCTGGGCACTGGGGTGCTGAAGGCTCCTGTGTCATTTCAGAGCTTCACGCAGCAAACTGGGGCAACAGCCATGCCAAGGACACTGCAACTGGTCAGCTAAGCCTGCCCTTGTGTTTAGAGGGGAAAAAATCCCTTTGGTGGTCTCTAAATCTCCCCTCACCACAGCCAGAGCTTCTCTCTTCAGCCTGGACTCTCAAAGGAAGAAACAGCACTGATGGGCTGCTGACAGTTTGAGAAGATTAGAAACTGTCCTGCAAGATTAGGAAGCTGCAAAAATGGGCTGTAGCTACTTTCTTTCCCAGTGCTCTCAGCTGCAGCTGAGAATCTAGACCAGACTTTATTTTTGGCAAGGGGGAAAAAATAAATCTCCTTTGATACTGTGCAAAAAAAAAAAGAGAAAAAAAAGGCAAGTAAATGTTAAGCCTTGTGCCTTGAGCAAGGATCCCTTCTGCTGTACAGCAGCAGCATTTTAGAGCTGAAATCCACTTGCTTTGATCACTGATGGGAAAAAAAAAAAGACATAAAAGGGATTTATTGTGAAATAATGGATTTGATCCCTGGTAATCCTTTCTTTGGGATTAGACTTGGAATATTATTTTTGTGATCTCTGGAATTAGACTATGCTGGCGTAACAAACCAGAGCATGTGAGTAGCTCTGCAGGATGAGGGTGAGCTGTGAATAGAGAATTACTTGCACAGAACAAAGCAGATGATGAATTTACAGTTCTATTTTTGATTACACAAGGTCTACAGGCAAGTGTAAAACCCAGCATAAAACCAACCCCAACTCAGGGCAGAAAAGACCCCAGACCTTCTCTTCTTTGTGGCTGAGCTGCTGTGATCTCCCAGGACTGTTGGTTAGAGCTTCTTTTTTGAGGATTTTCCCATTCATGGGAATTTAGGAGCTCATGTCCACTCCTGGTGATGTTGCTGTGGACATGAGATTTAAAATGTCACTGGAAACCTCCTTGGTGCAGGTTCTTGTGTATGGCCACAGTGATTTCCAGGGAAATCTGGCAAATCTGGCTTTCTCTGCCCAGAGGGTGCGAAACATCCACAAACCTCAGGTCTCCCAGCATGGGTAATGTGCTGAGAAATCTTCCTGGGCAGGTCATTTATGGGCCTCTTAAAACAAAATGTGCTGTGAAACCTTGATGTGGAACTTTGAACTCCCAAATCTTTCAAAGGAAGCTGTTTCAAGGAACTTCTCCCAGTTCCCCTGCTGAATTTCAGCTTTCTGCACTCAGGGGTAGCTTTTAAACCTGGGGGAAATTCTCCAGTGTCGGGCTTTGAAACAGCTGATATTTAAAACAAAACCCCCAAACCAACGATAAAAGCTGTGGGCAGAGAGCAAGCTATGGAAAGGGAAAAATATTCACTGCCTGCCCCATTCCTGGGTGTGCTGCTGGAATTGCAAAGGTCATTTTGTCACTGAACTCTGACCAGGCTCCCAGCCCCGCCCTCACCTGGGCACCTGTGATCCCGGAGTGGCACAAAGGCGTGGCTGAAGAAAGAGCAAGGAAATGAGAGCTGGATGTCCCCTTGGGAGCAGGGGCTGCTGCTGTGGTGCCAGCTGCTTCTCCAGGGCCTTGGCTGTGAGCAGCCCCTCTTTTGGGAGCTATGGAGAGCCCAGGACAATTATCCATGGGAAATTATTATGGGAAATTATTCATGGAGTGCTCAGATGGGGATCCCTACCAAAAACCACTTGCAAGGACTTCTGGGCAAGGCGTGCCATGTAATCCCCTAGGAAGCAGTCAGTGACTACAACCCATTTTCCAGAGGTAAAACAGTCTCCTGTTCCCTCTGGGGGATGAAAAATGTGCTAAGCCTTTCCATTTTTGGCTCAGGGAGGGCGAGCTACCTTTCCCAGCGTCGGAGGGTCACGGATGAGGAGCTTGGAGCCCATCCTGCTTGGCTGATGCTCAGGAGCTTTCCTGGAGCACTCCGAGTCTGGAGGTGGTGCTGACAGCCCCGTGCACAGCCTGCAGCTGGCACCACTCCCCTGGATCTGCCTGTGCCACCTGGATTCTGGAGATCCAAGGGCTGGCACAGCAGCATCTCCCCTTGGAGAAGCCACGGGAAGGACGATTCAGGATGGGGGGAGTGTGGTGGTGCCTGTTCTGCTCTCTGGCACAGCTTTTCTGGGGATGGTGCTGCTGATGGGGAGTCCCCAGCAGGAACCCCACCCTCGTTACAAACTCTGTGGTGGTGGTGGTGGTGATGCCTCAGGTTTTAGCTTTTATATTTTCAGATTCTGTGCTGCTTTAGTGTGCAGCTCTGAGCTTCACATCAGAGCATGGTGAGCTCTCTTCACACAGCAGGGAGACAAAGCAATTCCTGCTCTAGCTGGGGACCAAGGATAAATGATCCAAATCTCAGGCCCAAGAGCACAAACAATGTGGGCTGGAGAGAGAAAAACAAGCAGGATGGGACTGCAGAACCTAAAGCTGTAATGGACAATTAACTGCAATATGCAAATGGAGCAGAACTGATCACAGTGACAGACCCTGTGACCCATTGTCCATTTTGTGACCATTTTGGTTCATCTTGGGTGCAGCCCTGGCTGGGCTCTTGTGCTGCCCAAGGTGCATCCATGGAGAAAATCCTTTTAATAAATCCCTACTTTATTCTGTAACTCTGTCCAGCCTCTGCTCTGGCTCAGCCTTCACAGGGCATCAGTGGTGCTCCAGGTCTGCCTGTCCCCTCCTCGTGCCTCTCACTGCTTCCTTCCCTTGCAGTCCCCTGCATAGAAAACCACAATTATGGGGATATCAGCTCTAACTCAGCGAAGGATCTGAGCTCCAACCTTCATTTGCTTTCTGGATTTGGGGTCTTGATCCTAATTTCTCCAACAGCAGAGTGGTGATGCTCGGGAATTTTCAGAGGAGCCTGCCTGCGCCAGGGGTTAGTGCCAACCCAAATTACACCTGCAGAATCAGCAGCTCATGGTTTGGGGTGTCTGGAGCAGAGACCACACGGCAGGAGAGAGACTATTTACAAGAATGTGTAGTTATAGGACAAGGGGGAGCAGCTTTACACTGAAAGGGAGGAGGTTTAGAGTTGAAATTAGAAAAAAATTCTTTCCCTGAGGGGGTGCTGAGACCCTGGCACAGGGTGCCCAGAGAAGCTGTGGCTGCCCCTGGATCCCTGGAAAAAGATCCCTGATCTTTTACTGATCTTCTTTACTTTCAGGGAGGTGTGTGTTGGGGCTATTTGTGGACACAGCCTTGCAGAAAATAACCTGCCTCTTGTGCTTTGAGCTCTGGCAAATTTTTGAGAGCTGAAATCTAGAGAGATTTCTTTGGTTTCCAAAGAAACCTTCACCTCTGGCTTTTATTTCTACCTTCAGTTGTTCGGCTTGCGGAGCTCCTCCCAACAGTGGCTTGAACCAAAACCACAGACTCCTGCTTGCTGAAAAGGAGGAACAGAAAAATCCAAGGAGAAATAACACTTCAGCATCCCTATCAGATCTCTACTGTCTTCGGTCTCAAAGCTCTCTTTCCCTCTCACTAGATCCAGGAGAAATCAAACACCACGAGCAGTCACTTTGTGTTCTCCCCATTGCTTTTTGTCCTCTCCTCCCCTTCACTGTGGGTCAGTGCTGAGGTTCTTGGAGAGGCTGGCAAGAGGAGAGTGCCTGATTTCCAAGGGCACACAGAGTGCCAGCAGCTGGTCACAGTCACAGCAAGCAAAAATCGTAAGTGGTGTTTATGGCCAGGAGGAATCTCTGTTTCTTGCCCATATGAGGCATTCAGGGATCCTGTAAGAGAGAAAAAAGTTTCAGGGCTTTTTTTAAATTGAAAGTGTTTGATAGAAGAATAAACCCAGACCAACTGCTGGGGAAGGACACTTGTTTTCCAAAATCAGGCCCAGTTCCAGCCGGGGATGGAGATTTATGGCACAAATTGAGGTTGCCTTGATCCCGTGATCTGGGGGTTGCCAAACTTTGCCATCTCTCAAAATATCCATTAACTTATTGTTTTGTTTTCACACTGCTTATCTGGGTTGGTGAATTGTTGAGTATTATTCCATTACAAGTCAAGGTAGGTCTGGTTTCTGCTCTGGAAACACCCAAAACTAGTTGCTTTTAATTAAAAATGACCTGATAGAGAACGAGTGTAGATTCTGTTCCACCTGCCCTGGTCCTGTGAATGTCTCAAAGCACAGCATAAAGAGGATACAGGGAAGATTAAAAAATCCTGTCAGGAAGACTCCGTGGCCATAAATCCATTAATTTAGAGTCAGAGTCCTCTTTAGCACCAGCTGGAAAAACCCAGGTGAAGGAAACAGAGCAATCTGGTGGTCCAATCTGTAAGACCCATCTATAAATGATAAAAAAGCCTCCATGGCTGATGGTGCCAGGCTGCAAACTGGTACCAGCCTGTGCAGTGGCAGAGGGGCAGCTGGGTGCAGACCCCCTGCAACCCGCCAGGGTCCTGGGGAGCTGCACCTGCCCTTGCAGAGTGAGTTTCAATAACTGATATTCTGGAAATCCTCCATGATCAGCAGTGGCTGGTGGGAAGCATTTCTTCATTCTCACAAACTATCACCCCCCCCACCCCGATGTACTTTATGAAGTGTGGGAACCCAAAAAGCTGAATTTAGTTTCCATTGCTCGTTGGTTTGGTTTTGCAGAGGCATTTTTCTTGCCTAGAAGTGGAGCAGTTTTCTGCTAAGAGTTGTGCTGCAGACCTGGTTCCTCTCTGTGGCCTGCTCACCTTGCTGCTCTAGCAAGCCCTGATTGTGGCTTTTGCAACTCGAAAGGGTTTCTCAAACACACCTGTGTCATGACCTGGATTTTGATAATCAGCCTCACCAGGGGGATTTCACAGAGAGGCAGAGGCAGCTGCAGGGAGGTTCTGCTCCTTTCAGCACCCCCAGGCCTGCTGAGGAACCCTCAGCTGGTGAAATGTCAGAATAATGGCACAGTGGGGGTAAAATTGGTGATTTCTGAGTGAGTCCTTTCCTCTGGGCTGCAGTAGAAGTAACATCGACCTGCCAGGCAAACCTTGGTATTAGGGGATGGTTCATGAGGTCTCAAGTGCAGGTTCTGCCCCTGGCTCAGGGCAACTCCCAGGATCAATCCAGGGGATGAGGAGATGCAGCAGCCCTGCAAAAGGAGCTGGGGGTGAGAGCTGGGACCCAGAACCCCCCCATGCCCTGGGCTGAGCCCCAGCGTGGGCAGCAGGGGAGGGGGGGATTCTGCCCCTGTGCTCAGGTGAGAGCCCACCTGCAGAGCTGGGACAGCCCTGGGGCCAGCACAGGAGGGACCTGGAGCTGCTGGAGAGAGCCCAGGGGAGGCACCAGGGGGATCAGAGGGATGGAGCAGCTCTGCTGGGAGGAAAGGCTGGGACAGCTGGCATTGTTCAGCCTGGAGAGGAGAAGCTCTGGGGTGACCAAATTGTATCCTGAAGGAGCTTATGGGAAAGATGGGGAGGGGCTCTTTACAAAGGTCTGGAGGGACAGGACACAGGGAATGGCTTCCCACTGCCAGAGGGCAGGGCTGGATTTGATATTGGGAAGGAA
Organism: Irena cyanogastra; assembly: GCA_013397155.1. NCBI lineage: Eukaryota > Metazoa > Chordata > Aves > Passeriformes > Irenidae > Irena > Irena cyanogastra. Next base: position 10,441 of record VWZV01015037.1, read on the forward strand.
TTGTTCCCTGGCACAGGGTGCCCAGAGCAGCTGGGGCTGCCCCTGGATCCCTGCAAGTGTCCAAGGCCAGGCTGGACTTTGGGGCTTGGAGCAGCCTGGGACAGTGGAAGGTGTCACTGACATGGCAGAGGTGGCACTGGATGAGCTCTAAGTTCCCTTCCAACCCAAACCATTCGGGGATTCCATGATTATTTCTTCTTTGCAAATTCCCTAGAAACTTTCTCCGAGGGACAAACACAGGAGCACCCAGATCTGGGTATAACCTGCCCTCCTGCTGCTCAGTAAAGCTGCACTGCAGTGAGGACTTCAACTTGTGTCCATGGAGACCCAGGTGGAAACCAGCCTGAGCAGAGGATGGCACAAGAGAGTTGAAAATTTCCATTTTCATCCCTCCGTCCTTCCTAGGGCTGTTCTCTCCACCAAGAGCTTAATTCCCAGCGCAAAATTCACATCCATGAAGTGAGCTGGCCTCAGGCCTCCAAGTTCCCCTTTAAAACCTATGGACACTCCCCATCCAAGCCAGCAGATGCAGAGAAAAGCTCCTTGGTGTTGTAGAAGGAGGCAGAAGGAAGAAACTCCCCTGCCCTTCCTGCCAAAGCGTTAACACAGCCCATATGTCCACACACAAAAAAAGAAACAACATCCCACCCAAACCAGCTGTGCCTCCATGGGGAACAGCCTGGGTGCTTTCACCTCCTTCCACCTTGCTTCAGTGGGCTGTAAGGTTAATTAAGAAATGCCTGCAGAGCCCTTTGAAGTGGGGGCAGCCAGGCCCATCCTTCCTCAGCTGGGCAGGTGGGGCTGGAGAAAGGACTGGGGAATGGGTGGGAATCCCACCAAGGGGAAGAGGGCTGGCACCATGGGGCCTGGAGAATCTCTGGTGATGCCACTGGAGATGTCAGGACCTCCTGGGACCTCAAAAATGTTGAGCAGAGCTCAAGCCGAGCAGGTGCAAGGAAATATTCTGTGTAATTGTGTGTGAGAAAAGGATTTGCTTTTCCTGGGGTTTTCCAAAGTGTCCCTGCAAGAGCACCTCTCCTTGAGCACACAGCAGTGGCTAATACAGGAAAAGGTGCTGGGATTTCAATTTCCAGCTGCTGAACTCCAGCATCTTCCCTGGCATGCTCCTAGAGGAGCTCAGTAATAGGGTGGTTAAACCCAGGAGTGTCCCATTGTCTAGTTTTGGACACGAGGACACATCCACTGGCTCTAAAGTAAAATCTAAAATCCTCATCTCCTTGGACTGATGTTCCCTCTGTTATTTTAGTCCTAACAGGTTTATAGCCCTCTGAGGGACAGAGACCAAACTGTCCCTGATGTAAAAGAGAAGAAATCCTGCACAAATGAGGATATTTACTATATTTGCATTTTAGCTCTTTAACCAGGGCAAACCCCTGGCCTCTGCCCCTGTGTGAGGCACAACATGTGATTTCCTTGTCAATGCAGATTTTCTGAGCTCCAGGCTCACTCCTCAGGATTTAAGCAATGTTCAAAGCACAGCTGCAGGTGCCACCATCCCCATTTCCATCCCCATTTCCAACACCTTCCCTGCCACACCCCAGGGGCACCAGGAGCCCCTGGTGCCAGCGTGGATGGAGCTCAGGGGGGATGTAGGTAATTCTAGAGGGATTTGGGATCTGGACTCTGCTCAGAGCCTCAGATTCACCAGCACAAGCTGCAGCAGGGGAAGCCCCCCCATGACTGAAATCCAGGCTTTTCAGCACATTCCTTGGCTACCTGGGAAAACAGGGACGTGCAGGATGGTAAAGCTGAGGGAAAACGGGAAATAATCCACTCGTTAGCTGGGTGCAAAGTGATTCACAAAGGGAAAATAACCCAAATGCCACCAGTGAGGTGACTGGCTCTGACTGCTGTCAGCACTCCAGAATGGCATCCCCACATTCTCATGGATGGCCTCTGGAAAGAACTAGTCCATTGCCCAGGAGCATCTCAAAAAAAGGCCAAAATGCCACGAGGAATTATCAGCAAAGGAAAGGAGAGCACCACAATGCTGCAGCACAAATCCACCACACTCTGGGAGCAGTTTTAGTCTGCCCATCCCAGAAGGGAGGTGGCAGAGCTGGGAAAGCTTTGGGAAGGATGGAAGAACTGGAAGGGCTTCTGTAGGAGGAGCTATTTAAGCCAGATCTGTCCTGTTGCCTATGACAGGTCCTGCTGTAAGACATTGGAGTGTAATTAGTCTCAACTTCAGCTGGAGACAGGTTCAGGTCGGGCAGGAGAAGGGTGCTGCTCTCAGGACACACATTTCCCCTGCAGAGTCCTCCGGTTTTGGGGATGTAAGGAGTTTTTGTGAGTTTAAAAGGGTGATGAACGAGTTAATGAATGAGCAGGGTGCTGGTGGCCTCCAAAACGACCCACTGCATAAAATCCCTGAGCAGCAAAGCACCAGAAGCTGCGAGAGCCCCCAGGTGAAATTTCCCTGCATGTTTTCCTCGTTCCTACACCTCTCCCCGGGCTTTTGGGCAGAGTTCAAGGCGGGGTACTGGGCTCAGGGGATTTGCAACAATGCAGACATTGTCACGCTCTCCTGCCACAGGAAATCAAAGAGACCTTCCCTTGTGAAGAGGATGTGACGAGCAAGTGATTTCTGCTTTGCATCCTCATGCAAGCTGAGCACCTGATGGTGAAGCCCAGAGCTCAGAGGCTGAGGGATGGAAAAATTGAACTCCCCCAAACCATTCTGTTTCAGAACACCAGGTTTCTGAGTGAAAGAACTGCTTGCAGGCTGCCTCAGGATCCAACCACACATATCGGCAGGAGGAAAGCCAAGTCAACCAAAATGCTGAATAAGCAGAGAAACCCGTGCCACTTGTAACGTGTTCACAGCTTCTTCTGCCAGCAGAGAAGGGTCCCGGGCTTGTGGGAGATTCACTTTGTGTCATTTGGCTCCTCCTCAGAGGTGAGGGTTTCAGAATGACTCACAGCCCTGTGCTAACGGACCCAACTGTGTGATATGACTGAAGTTTTGCACCCTTTGAACCCAAAAAGGTTCTACTGAGCAGATGACTTCAAATCGAGACCTCCACGCTCTTCTTCTTTCCCCAGTTTGAGGCAGGTTTCATTCCAGCGAGTCCTTAGTTCAATGCTGGGTGGCTGGTATTGATTGAGAGTCAGCAAAACAATCTCAGTTCTTCACTGGGAAGGGACAAGTGGGCTTTAGTTATTGATGATACAGAGCTCACAAATTCCTTTCCAAAATCCCAGAGCCTGTCTTTTCCAATCCAACTCACACAAGGAAGGAAGAGGCTTTGGTGCAGACTGCCTGGGGGTCTGGGCATGGTCTGGCAGAGATGGAACAAGGTGGAGTGAGAGGGCTTTAAAAAGCATCTAAAAAGTACAACACTCTTCTGACTCCATAGATGATTTTTCCTCCCCTCCCTCAATTTCTTCCCCAAGGAAACTAGAATCTGACACGTAAAAACAAAAGAGAAAAACCCCAAAAGCCTTGCTTAAGCCATATATCCAAAACTCTTGGAAATGGAAAGTTTGGAAGCCAGAGAAAATTGTTTGTTGTGCCAGATAGGGCTATTTTCAAAGTCCCCAAGTGTGTTCCTTTGCCCTTCTCTCATTAAAAAGCTACAATGGACCCTGCACAGATGTGTTTTTAAAGGTGTGAATCCCAAGAAGCTGGAGGGATCAGGAGATGCTGTTGTGAGGACTGTGGTGCCTCAGCCTGGCTGGGGTGCAGCTGTAGGGAAAATATCCACCCTGATCAGTGTAGATGGATTTATGAGGTGACTGCAATTGTGAATTCTCCCTCAGCCTGTGCTTTCTGCTGAGTGGAGCCTTGGCTTATTTTCCCCCACTTCTCAACTGCATGGCCACCTTTGTTTTAGCCGTGAAGCCTCCTTGGCCAGACAAATATTTTTATTAATACCATCAGCAAAAAATATAAACAGATACTGAGTTGGAACCACGGGCTCAGCTCTGATTGTTTGACCTTTAGTTTCTATTGACAACAGCAAAGTAAACAATTTCTGTGGGGACTCAATGCTGATTTCTGCCACAAATAAATAAGAACATGAGATGAAGACAGTGAGCTTTAATTGATTAAACAGAGACCTAAAGCCATTGAAACTGGGAGCTGCCCTGGCAGTATTGATACCAGTGGAGCAACGAGTGTCCCTGGCAAAATGCTGCTCCTTGCTCGTCTTGCAGGCAGGGGCAGGTTGGATTAGGATGGATCTGCCCAGTGGTGTGGACTTGAGAAGGGTGTCTGCCCTCCTGACCAGCGCTCAGGGTGGGTTCTCAGAGCCAGCAGCTCCCTTGAGGAGCGTGAATGGGCAGGGAAGTTCCTGTGCACAGTTCTGGTGCTCCAAGAAAAGGAGGATGTGGAACTGTTGGAGCAGGGCCAGAGAAGGCACCAAGCTACTGAGGGAACTGGAGCACCTCCCCTGTGGAGCCAGGCTGGGAGAGCTGGGGCTGTGAGGTTGTGGGGAGACCTCACAGCTCCTTCCAGGGCTTGAAGGGGCTACAGGAGAGCTGGAGAGGGACCCTGCAACAGGAACTGGAGTGACTTGGGACAAGGGGGAATGGCTTCCCAGTGCCAGAGGGCAGGGCTGGATGGGATATTGGGCAGGAATTGTTCCCTGGCAGGGTGGGCAGGCCCTGGCACAGGGTGCCCAGAGCAGCTGTGGCTGCCCCTGGATCCCTGGCAGTGCCCAAGGCCAGGCTGGACTTTGGGGCTTGGAGCAGCCTGGGACAGTGGAAGGTGCCCCTGCCCATGGCAGGGGGAGGAACTGGATGGGCTCTAAGTTCCCTTCCAACCCAAACCATTCTCTTCATCTGTAATTTTTTGATTCAAGCAGAGCAGGGAAGTAAAACCCCAAATCCCATTGCTTTATAGCCAGATAGGAAAACGTGAAACCTCAACAAACACCGACCAACCTGCAGCGAAAATAAAAGGTAAAAAGCCCTGGTTTTAGCCCAGCTCCTGCTCTCAGCAGAGAACAGCAGGCCCGTGGAACGCCGAGCAGGCTGTGCTGGGGATGGCTGGCCCAGCAGGCAGCCCAAGGCCTGCTCTAGTCGGAGGCTTACGGTAGCCACACGAGCCGCGCTGACCTTTCGGGAGCCGCGTCCCTCCCGTCCCTCCCCCGCAGCCCGGGACAGCTGTAAACATCCCCATTATAAAGACACAATTGTGAGATCCTATTGATTCGCCATTAGGGACCGGCCTGGCACGGGCTTGGGTGGCCCGAGGGGCTGGGCAGACAGAGCTTGTCCGTGCCCTCCTGCCACGACCCTGGCCGCCCGGGGACCGTGGCGTGCCACGGACGCCTCTGGTGTGTCCCCGAGCCCCTCGGAGCAGAGCCTGGCGCCAGCACCCCTGGGACGGCTCCTGCGGGATGAAAACAACAACCCAATTCCCTCCTCGCCTCTCACCAGCTCTTCCCATCCCTGCTGCTCCCCCGGGTGCAGGAGCCCAAGCTGGGGAGGAGGGCAGGAAGCTGCTGACGCGCGTGGTTGGGCTTGGCTTTGGGTTTGAACGCCATCCAGAGAGGAGCACCAAATATTAGTAAACAGATCAGGAAACGTTTCCGTGTTTGGCAATCACTCCGCTTTTCTGTGGCAGCCATCTCCAGTGGTTTTTCCACCAGAGAAAAAGACCCCGCTTGGTTGCTTTGCTCAAACTGGAGCAGCTCAGCTCCTGGACCCCCCTCAGATCCTGCCCTTCAAAGCCGGGTGCTGCGGCAGGATTCTGATTTGGGCATGGGTGCGAGTCCTGCAGAGCACAGCGTGCACGCTCCCAGACATCCCAGGGGATTACAGGATCCTGCAGCCATGTCCAGCATCTCCACCTTTCATGTCCACATCTCCTTTTCATCCAGGCTGAAAAGGAAAGGATCAAGATGCTTGGCCTATATTGCTTTGGAAAAGAAGATTATGGAGCAGTTTCCTCGCCGTATGATGAAGAGGGAATTACTGAGTTCCGACGGGTAGGGCAGGGAGAAAAGGCCTGTCAGGTCCTGCTGCTCCAAGCTGCAGTCAGTCCCATTAGGAAAAAGACAAGGGAATGAATCAAGCACTGCACAAAATCCTGGTTTTACCATTTCTCAGCATCCTGGGATGAACCCAAGCTGCTTCTCTTGCAACGTGTGAGGGAAATATAACAGTCCCTGATTCCAGGGGAGGGAGCTGCCCCAAACCTGTGTTTCTGTGCTTGTCACCATGACTTCCACTCAACAAGGTCATATTTAGGGCTTTGGATAAAAGGCATGTGGTCAAGGGCTGTTTTTGGAGAGAAGACCTCGTTTTTGGGCACAGCACCTTCCGCTACAGGTGTAGAGAGATGTTGATGTGGGATGGAGGTGCCACCAGCATGGACAACAGGAACTGAGAGGATGAGGGTCAAAAGTGAGGCTTGTAAGGGGAAAATAATTTCAAATGAGACAATCCTGACAATCTACAGCCAACAGCAACCCTAAAAGCAAAGGAGGAAAAAGAAACAGAATTTGTCTTTTTTCATGTTGAACTCCACGAGATGGTGAGAAGCCATCTGATCTAACACCTCGTGTGACCAAGTCGCTGTGACTGCATGAATCATCCCACACAGACACCTGGTGATGCTAAAGGTGAGACTGTGACACCCACAGCTTGCCACTTACTTTGCCACTGGTGGTTTTCACGGATGCCATCAGCGCTGCCTGCAGTAACTAACAAATGGTGTGTCCATTTGGGAGCCAGGGTCTCCAGGGACATGCCACCACACCTTGTGCTCTCACCACTTCAGTCTCCTTCCTACACCTCTGTCCTGCTTTTTCTGGTTTACAAAGATAAGGGGCCCATCTAACTCCACCCCCTGCCATGGGCAAGGACACCTTCCACTGTCCCAGGTGGCTCCAAGCCCTCTCCTTGGACACTTCCAGGGATCCAGGGGCAGCCACAGCTTCTCTGTGCACCCTGTGCCAGGCCCTGCCCACCCTTGCTGCCCATCCTGGGCATCCCTCAGCCCCAGCAGCAGCGATAACAAAGGGAGCAGGAAAAGTGAAGCCTGCAGGAGCAGCTTTGCCATAAAGCCAAAGCAGCTGAGGGAGCTGGAAAGGGGCTCAGCCTGGAGAAAAGGAGGCTCAGGGGGGACCTTGTGGCTCTGCACAACTCCTGACAGGAGGGGACAGCCAGGGGGGTCGGGCTCTGCTGCCAGGGAACAGGGACAGGACAAGGGGAAATGGCCTCAAGCTGGGCCAGGGGAGGCTCAGCTTGGACAGCAGCAGGAATTTCTGCATGGAAAGGGTGCTCAGGCCTTGGCAGGGGCTGCCCAGGGAGCTTTGCAGTGCCCATCCCTGCAGGTGTCCCAGGAAGGGCTGGAGGTGGCACTCAGTGCTCTGGGCTGGGGACAAGGTGGGCACTGGGCACAGCTGGGACTCCCTGGGCTGGGAGGAATTTTCCAGCCTTGAGGGATTCTGGGATTCTCTAAACACCAACCAAAAGCGTCCCGGGGGAATTCCTGGTGCAGCCTCCCGGCACAGCTGGGAAGTTAATGCCGGGTTTAAGGGGCTTTGCTGGGAACAGGCTGGAGCTCAGTCGCGTGCTCGGCTCCTGCAGGGCTCATCTCCAGCTCCCCTCGCCCGGGGGAAGGCTGAACGTGCCTTAACGAGGTTTCCAAATGGTTCCTAGCCCTGTGCTCCCAGGCCAGGCTTCCACGGAGCAAACAGAGCTGTGCCGAGGCGTGGATGGAGCTGGAATCCTTTCCTAGCTGTGGCCAAGTGGGAATAAGAGTTACTTCTTTATAGCAGATGTGTAGCTCAAAGTTCACCATAAGGGCACTCACATCGAGAGCACAGCGTGTATTGTTCTACAAGAAGGCTCAGCTCAGCCCTTCAAAAGACTCTGGAACAACTAATTTCATTATTCAAAGAATAAAGTGAGGCAGAGGGAGCCAAAATTAACCCTCTGGCCTCTCCCTGGAAGCAGGGATTTCTTTAGCTCCCTGTGCTCACAGATGCAGGCAGAAAATCAGCCTCACAGCGTCCCAGCTCTGGTTTTCTCACTAGTTTAGGAGCTGGATATCTTATTCCTCTCAAAATGACTACCTGGACCCAGGCCAGCCTGAGCACCCCCACATGAAGCCCTCTGTGTGTACACTGCATCAGCAAATATAGCTTGGGATTTTCATCTCCACTTATGACCTCCAGGGAAAATCAGAAGCCAAATATATACTTTTTTTTTTTAATTATCCATACAAAAAAGATCATTCTCATACTGACCAAATTAAAAAATAATACTTGCAGACAAGAAGGACAGAAGACTAGTCCCATAAGAAAAATTCACCTATTTTTAGGCTGATTTGAGCCAAGAAAAATACACTCCTCCAAATCATGTCCCCTCCTTGGCCGAGGATTGCTTGACCGTGTGGCCAGGGCATTAACTGCTCCTGAAATTCTCCCTGCCCCACCAAATTCCTCTCTCTGGAGCTGAGCTGCTGGCTCAGCATCAATCCTACCTGCAAGTTAAGTTCTAAGGGAAAAGCCCAGGACACCTAAAGGAGATCCACCCCAGGGCAGTAGGCTGACAAAGGGTCAGCCAAGGACCAGGACCACGCGCAGACGGGTCCCTTTCATTTGCTGTTTCACTTCCCACTTCCAGCACACGGCGCAGGGGGTGGAATTAAGATGAGCGCTGGAGAAACAGCCAGGAACCATCTCCAGCCACGTTTGGGGCAGAAACCCCAGTTTTCTCCCCAACCCGGAGCTGCTCAAAACTCCTTTGGCGAGTCCTTTGGCGAGGGGCAGGGACCGGCAGGAGCTGTGATGTGTGACAGGATTATTTACCCTTGCTCCCGTCCTGCTGTGCTTGCAGCTTGCATTCCCAAGCTGGCCCCCAGGACTGCCTTTTAAACCACAGGAAAGTGGGATTTGCACTACACAGGTGCGCTGGGGGAGGCAGCAAACCCCAAATGACCGGGATGCGGCGTGCTGATGGTGACCCAGGGTTTGGAGCAGACTCTCTCCAAGCTCTCCCTGTGCATGGCAACACCCGCGCCCAGCCCGTGGCTATTGCAGCAACACATCTGCGAGCAGCTCGAGAACAAAAACGCCTTTGTCCCGGCGTGTTCCCGAGGCTCCATCCCTCCCGTGCCGCGGAACGCTGCAAACGGGAGCGGCGGCCGTGCCTCGCTAAGCTTCCAGGTGCTGAGCCGGGATTTCCTGCGCTCGGAGAAGCTGGCCAAGTGTGGGAAATGGATTCACAGAAAATTTTAAAAACTTAACAGAGGGCTCATCTGGTGTGTATTTGTACGTGAACTCTGAGATAAGAAATGCTGACTTAGAAATATTACAGAATAAGATATTGTTAAGAGAGAAATAGAACGAGGAACAAGTTTTAAAAGGTAGTTTTATAAGTAAGACTAGATACTTTAGAGAAATAGAATTATGAAGGATGCATCGTAGAGGGGTAATTTCAGATGATTAGTCTTAAGATATTTACAGCATAGTGTAGCTAAAACTGGTGGGCTAAGAAACACTTATAGTGTCTTGTAATTAAAAAATAGTTTCTGATTGTAATAGTGTGAATTATAACATCTGTATTATCTCACTCTTCTCATAAGACTAAAAATGGAATAAAAGTTTAATAGAATAATAGAATAAAAAATAAAAGAATAAACGCCATCTCTGGGTCAGAAAAGAATACAATCCCACAGCGAAGGAGAGTGGCCGATCCCCTCCTCTCCTGCCAGCTCATCCCCTTTCCCTGCGCTCTGGGCAAGGGAACCAGCTGCCGGGACAGAGGCTGACCTATATTCCAGCGCTGACTGCCCACCCAGTTTTTTGGTTTTGGTTTTTTTTTTTTTGGTTTTTTTTCTTTTTAATATTATTTTCCCCCAAATCTCGGCTGAAAAAGGGCGGTCAAACCCACGCCCGGTCTGCGAGCATCACCGCGGTGCCCGAGCGGAGCGCTCGGCGCTGGCGGCCCGCGGGGGAGATGCGAGCGGCCGATAGCGCTGGGAAAGGAAGGATGTCGGGCCCGGCACAGGTGAGGGAGGAGGTGCCGCTGGGCCCGGCTGGAGCCCTGTGCACAGCAGATAAAGTCTCGCCGAGCTGCGGCTGACCGCAGCGTCCCCGTGACCGGCTCGGCGGTCGGGCGGCCGGGGCGCAGCGGAACGGGCTCGCTTTCCCACAGCCCGCCTCGGACGGGGCTCCGCGCTCGCCCTCGGCGACAAAGCCCCGTGCCCAGATGCTCGGGGACGAGGGGGACAGTCACACGCACCTGGGTGGGTTTTGCCGTGGTGAGGCTCAGCTGTTAGGGGGTGAAAATTGGGAAAGAAGGAGAAGCACGAGGCTTTCCAAGGGTCTCCAGGGGTTTTGTCAGCACAGACTCCGAAGTGACAGCAATGACAGCAACCTGCCCTGCACCCCTGTACTCAACAGGAAATCTCTCCACTGGGGTTGAGCCACTATGGGGATTTTTGAAGGAGTTTTGAATGAGTTAGAGATGGGACTTCTGAATTGTTTTTGATGATTTTTTTTAAATCTTTTACATAGGTAGGAAGGGTGAGTTTGGCTCACATCTTTATTGTATGGTTTAGAAGGTCACAAGACTCCTAGTTACAAGACTTTTAAAAAATTTATTGACTAATAAAACACCGATAACAAGGATATTTATGTTTTTGACTTAATTTTTAAATATTTTGTCTTATGGACCCATGTTACAGCGTGAGCTTTCTTAGCCAATCACGTTATGACACACAAACTTACACTACTAAACTTCTTGCTTACCCTTGTAATTATTTTCATTTTTATATCTTAAACTCTAAAACTCCAAACTTTCTTCTTCTTAACTTAACATGTCTCTGCTTTAAACTATAAATCCACATTCTCGCTTCTAGCACCTAAGTTTGGAAGCCTTTCCTAAGGTCTCAGACCAAAACCTGCGTTTAAGACCCAAAGTTCTGGGCGTTCCTTGCATTTCAGATTCCACCAAGCCATAACTCTCTCCCTGTTTCCATTTATTTACCTCCAGGGGAGAAATTTTGCTTGGATCTTCTTGAAAATGAAGCCTGTCACTCTTCCTCCTCCTCAGCAGAGGGGCTGTTCCGTGCCCCGTGGGGCTGCACCTGCCCCAGCCGTGGCGGTGTCACCAGGGGCTGATCCCGGAGGTGCCACCTGGAAGTGGGAATTAAGCACAAACCCCAGGGAGGCAGCAGAAGGCTCCGGGATTTCAGGGCTCTGGCTCTGCCCCACAAAGCTGCTTAGGGACGGCACAGCTGAGCCAGAGGTTGGATTAGAGGCAAAACCGGCTCTGGCTCCGGAGAAATCCCTGCACAGGGGCTCAAGATGCTGGCTGGGCAGCTCAGAGAGAGCCCTGCTCCTCCCCTGGGAGCACCTGGGCTCCTGGGTCCAGCACAGCCTCCTCCTGGCATGTCACAGCCTCCTCCTGGACTGTCACAGCCTCCCCCTGGCATGTCACCAGCCCCTTGGAGTTGGTGACTCTGGAATCTGCAGCCGAACAAACGCTGCCCTGGCCCAGGCAGCTGCAGAGCCCTTGGTGCCAGGCTGGGGCTGGTGACCCAGACACGCTTTGGGTGGCACAGGGTCAGGTTCCTCTTCCTGGCTCGAGGAGGAATCTCCCCTGGCAGTGTCACAGCTCAGACCTCTGCTTTGGGTCTGGGGCTGTACCAGCACAACGCTGCCCCTCCTGCAAGAGGAAATGTGGTCACAGGGGTGCTTTCAGCTGGGCAGCACCTCCCACCTGCAGCTGCCTTTTAAAAATAATTTGAAAAAAAAAATTTAAAAAAACAACCACAAAAAACCCAAGTCTCCAAAACTAAATTATTATCTTAATTTATTTCCATATGCTTGTGCAAAACCATGGCCCAGGTCTCTGGAGACAGAAGAGACTTGTCTGGTTGATTTCCTGGGATTTCCCCTGGATGGACGTGGCTTTTGATGAACTGGCAGATGCATCCATTGCAGCCTTGCTCCCATATACCCTGATCCCACTGTAAGGGCAGTGGCTGCACAGGGTGCCACGGGCCAGCCCTGCCAAGGGATCTTCTCTGGGTGGAAACTCCCACAGCTGGGAGCTGGAAGGCTTTGAGAACCCATGGCCCTGGCTTTCCTTGAGATGAGGAAGACAAGAACATCGTGGTCTGGGAGCTGGAAGGCTCCAGCTGCACTTCAGGCACTGGCACAGATGAGCAGACACAGCCATCCCCCTTGTCTGGATGGATCTACCAGTTCATCAAAAATCAGGGAAAATCCCAGGAAATCAACCACACAAGTCTCTTCTGTTGCCACCCTTCTGGATACAGTGGCCTCTTTGAAACACCACCCTGTCACCCACCCAGTGTGGGAATTCCACATCTCCCTGCTCCCAGCGTTCCCAATGCCCAGGGGAACACATCCAACAACTTTTCCTCTCCACCTTAAAAAAACCCCAAGCAGGTTTTACCTAAATCATCTTAACCTGGAGGGACTCTGCAGAACAGAGAACAGACTGGGATGATATTTTCAGGAGGAATTTCTCATGGAAAGGGTGCTCAGGCCTTGGCAGGGGCTGCCCAGGGAGCTTTGCAGTGCCCATCCCTGCAGGTGTCCCAGGAAGGGCTGGAGGTGGCACTCAGTGCTCTGGGCTGGGGACAAGGTGGGCATCGGGCACAGGGAGGGACTTGATGGGCTGGGAGAGATTTTTCCACCTCTGTGATTCTGGGATATGAGGAAGGAGCAATTTGAGACTCAGTGGGATTTGAAAGAGCTCCAAACTGAAAATCTCCTGACTCAAAAACCATCTCCGAATCTGTGATTCAGGTACTTTGAGGTGTCAGGGTGACCAAAGCTGAGGGATTGCTGAAAGGACGAGTCAGAGACATCTCCAGTGGTCTGTCACCCCTGGTGCCACAGGGTGCTGCTGGTACAAAGCCCCTGAAAGAGCACCACAGCTCTTCAGAGAACAAGCATTTGAGAGGAGCACCACAGTGCTGGATGCCTCACATCCAGGTTTCTGCCTACTTTTAAAATTAACAAGTCCTAAATTCTTAGTGTCACTTAAAATACTCTACTAGAAACGGCCAAAGGCAGCAGTAAATCACAGTGGTCATCTGGTGTGATACAGACTTGGGTAAAATGCAGGGGTAAAACAAGAAAAACAGAGGCTGAATTGTACTCCCCTAATGGTTTAAATTCTGTCTGCTACATTTTGTTATTTTGAGTGCTGTGGCAGAGAGGTACTAGACTTGTGACACGTGATTGAAGAGGAAGGGCAAGTTAAAATCCAATTTAGAATAAATAAATTATTTCTTGGTAACTTCTGAGTAATTTCTGAGCCCATCCATTCCATCCCCTGCCATGGGCAGGGACACCTTCCATTGTCCCAGGCTGCTCCAAGCCCCAAAGTCCAACCTTGGGCACTGGCAGGGATCCAGGGGCAGCCAGAGCTGCTCTGGGCACCCTGTGCCAGGGCCTGCCCACCCTGCCAGGGAACAATTCCTGCCCAATACCCCATCTAACCCTGCCTTTGGAAGTGGGAAGCCATTCCCTGTGTCCTAGCACTAGGACAAGGAGCAAATAAGGAGTTTCCAAGGAATAAACTCTGCAGCTTCATGGATTTTTGTGCTGTTTCAAGTCAGGCTCCTCTCCTTGACATTAATTTTCACAGGCTGTAAAAGTATCAGGAGACCTGGCAAGAGTGCTGGAGCTCCGTGCCTCTGCCTAGAGCCAGGGAAAGTCTTACTTCAATCAAAGTAACCACTCTCAGCACAGATCATGGAAAATTCAATTTAATTCCATCCCAATAATTATTCCAGAGCACCGATACATCTTCCTTTATTTGCTTTTTGCAAGATGACGTTGATGTCGGACTCAAATTCGATCCATCACAGCAAAAATTCATAACAAATCTAGAGGAAGTGCAGCAGCCTGACTTTGAAACTGCTGTAAATGAGGCTTCACAGCCTCTGCAAGGCTTATGGCAGACTCTATGCAGCCATCGAAGTTGGAACGAGTGAACCCATCACCCCCACAGATCAGGAGAGGCTGAGTGTGAAGAATCATCTGCCCTGGACAACTGGGCACAGCTCTTGTAACCTGGAAATGAAAAACACAAAGGGAGTGGGAAGAGAAAGTATTTTATTTAGCTGAATTTCACCCCAGAAAGATCTGTATTCCTGAGGAGCACATCACAGAACCACAGCATGGTTTGGGTTGGAGGGACCTTAAAGCTCATCTTGTCCCATCCCTGCCATGGCAGGGACACCTCCCACTGCCTCAGGCTGCTCCAAGCCCCAAAGTCCAGCCTGGCCTCCCACTCCAAAAGGCAGATCCAAACATTAACCACCAAAGAACCACAGTAAAATACTTACTTCTGGGAGTTGAATCATTAGAGTAAAACCTTACTATGTGTGGAAATTCAGGAACTTTACAGCCTGTTCTGTTTTATTCTCAGCCCCTCTCAGCAGATTTGATTTGTCTGACCCTGGTGTAGACATCTAAAAAGGTGTGAGGGTGATCTCACATCAGCAAAGTGGGGCTTGCAAACTGGTTCAACACAGGGAAGAGAATCTCCTGTCTCTGGGATCACAGAGAGGCTGGAAAATCCCTCCCAGCCCATGGAGTCCCAGCTGTGCCCGATGCCCACCTTGTCCCCAGCCCAGAGCACTGAGTGCCACCTCCAGCCCTTCCTGGGACACCTCCAGGGATGGGCACTGCAAAGCTCCCTGGGCAGCCCCTGCCAAGGCCTGAGCACCCTTTCCATGCAGAAATTCCTGCTCTGTCCAACCTGCTAAAGCATGACACAGAGAGTACAATTTCCTTTTGATCATTTCATGGCTCCCCACCCAGTAAACCACTGCTGTATCCCCTCCAAGGAACCTTGCTAAATCCAGGGGATTTTCCCACTGATTCAAATGTACCCTCAGCTGGCCACTACTGAGCCATTCTCTGCCATTGCCAAGCACCCACATTTATGTTGTTGGCTGCATTTTCTGCTACTGAGTGTTAGCATCTCTTCAAAGGAGGAAACCAGCTGAAATAACCAGCTGTAATCCCTCACCCTCTATTCAACTTAACAGAGGAGTCTATCCAGGTAGGGCAAATCCAGACAGAGATTCTCCCTCAGACCAGTTTTAAGTCAGTACTTAATTTATTCCTGAATTTTTCTCACAGATCAAGCTGAGTACAAACAACGTAGGAAGGCTTGGCAGAAAAAAGTCTTTTTTGATTGTCCTTTCTTCTTGGCTACCCAGTGTTTATTTGATGCTGGGTGTTTTATTTGATGCTTCTACCTCTCCTGGTATTTGGCCAAAGGTTGATGATCTTGGAGGTGTTTTCCAGCCCCAGTAATTCCAAATAAAGTGACGGTGCCAAAGACACACGGTGGGTTGGGAAGCTGTTGGCTCTGAATGCTAATGGTGCCTTCACCATAATTAGAGCAAGGGGATCCAGAACTGCAGCTGTGCTGCTAAGCAGTGTCAGTAGAATTTTGGAAGTCCTAATCCCTCATCTGCCACGGATAATTGTAATGTCTGCATTTTAATCTCAGGATTGTGTTTGGCCACGTGAAGGATGTTACAGGCCGGATTTAATTAACAAGTAGGATAAACCCCAACTAAAAGAGTCAGGGGAAACAGGCACCCATCTTATCAGCTCCCTTGGCCTGTGTGGCAACAGCTTATTATAATTGAAAGTAAAGAGAGCTTTAGGAGAAAGAGGGAGCTCTGCCCCAGATATTTCATTCAGGCAGTGATTATGTTATAGGGTGGCATTAGAGATCCCTTTATTGAGATAACGGCTCTGACCTACACGGGCTTATTTGCAACCTAAGACATATTGACATTCATCCACCAAATTACAGCCTGGTGATAATTCCTCCTGTGGCACCAGCAGCTGCTGGAGTCAGAGCCCTGGCTGGCAGCAGCCACAGAAGCAGGAGCGGGATGGGGTTTGGGAACCATTTCCAGAGCTGGATCCAACTCTTCTCCCCTCTCTCACCCACAGCTCTTGTTGGCACCAGCAGCTCTCATCACGTGAGGCAAGAGAAAAGATGTCACAGCCAGGGAACCTTAACAGTGACACCTGTTTGTCCAAAAAAACCCCCCCGAACGGATAAAGAGGAACTTAGAGAACACACCATGATTTTGATAGTATTTTACTAGCATTTACTAATAATTTCTTTTAGTTTTTACTAGTATTTTACTAGTATTTCCTAGTATTTTTTAGTATGTACTTATTTTATATAAGTATTAATACCCATTGCTTTTGCAATCCACCAATACTTCACTCACTGAAAAATAAACTTTGTGCTAACAAGACCAGGTTCCCAAATTGGATGCAGATCAAGGGGTAGGAGCAGCATCCACAACAGCCATCCACAGCAACTTCAAAAAAGGAAAAAATTTTTAGGGGACTGCTTTAAAAGTAAATATTTTGCATCAACCTCCACGTTCAAATTCACCCATGTAAATTAACTTGAGAGGCTTTGGGTAAACATGGAGATACACTCCAACACTTCAGGAAATTGCCAACAATTTCCTTGGGTTTTTAAAAGCAGACTGCAAAATATGCACATTTTGCTATTATTACCCTTAGGTAGTTTACTGCAAAATACTTTTTGCATAACATTCTGTTAAACTAAGCTGGGCCAAATCAAATAATAACAATTAGTACATCTGTACTTCTGCTCTTATGTGCTAGGGTGGGAATTTTGCTAATAATACCACATTTGGATGCAGAGAGATGCACTGAGTCATGATTTTTAAATACCAGAGAAAATCCCACTGAATTACATGGGATTTACTTCCTTCCTGTACACTACTCCTACCCCTGCTTACCAGGAGAAGTGCATTTTTCAACATTGGCCACTGAGCCAGGTCCACAGTGCTAAAAAGTGGCTTAAAATGACCTGGATTTTGCTGGCCAGCCCTGGATGCTGCTCATGGCTATGTGGAGGAATGTGTGATGGATACTGAGCAACCTTCCCCTTTCCTCTTGCTCCCTGGGGATGGAAAATGCAGCCCCAGCAGGTACCTGGGAGTATCTCCATCTCTGGCACTTGATGCTGCTTGGCTCAGGCAGGGAGGGCACAATCCTCTGCAGGTGGCTGAGAATGATCTGCTGCACCTCTGCAGGGTCTGAGTCCAGGTGCTGGCTTCCAAAGGCCACGGTGGTGTGCACCACGATTGAGGGCCCAGCTTCAGGAGACTCTGGAAGAAAGAAAGGAAGAGGAGAGGTGCTTTTGAAGGGTTGCTCATTCATACCTGCTGTCCTGGATTGAAAGATAAGTGTGCATTCTATTTGCCATCTGTTAGAAGTGTGAGTTATGTTCTGTTGATTGGGCAGTTTTCTTATCTCTTCCACAACCAGTCCTCCCTCGAGGAGATCTCTTCTGTTAATGGGGCAGTGAGTGTCCCTGCATAGCTGATAAAATTCCATCATCCCATTGGGAGAGGCTCTGCCCAGGAGAGGAGCCAAGCATTCCTACCTGGATATAATCTGAGAATTTGGGACACCAGGGCAGCCTTCTCCACTGGATTCTCAGAGGAGCAGCCCTTTCCAACTGGACTCTCCAGAGGAAAACTCCACCCTCCTATAGGATCACTGCTCCAACAGAACCACATCTGTCACTGCAGGAGGGCTGCAGCCACCACTTCAATTGGACTGCAACAACAGGGTGTCAGGCCCTATTCTGACTCTGTCAGTGTTGTATTACTGCATTGTTTATTTTTTTCCCCTAATAAAGAACTGTTATTCTTGCTCCCACATCTTTGCCTGAGAGTCCCTCAATTTCAAAATTACAAGAATTCAGAGGGAGTGGGTTTACATTTTCCATTTCAGGGGAGGCTCCTGCCTTCCTTAGCAGACACCTGGTTTTTTTCAAACCAAGACACCTGCCTTCCCCACATGCTGACAATTGTGCCTCTGGCCTAGGAGTCAGTAAGAACAAAAATATCTGTGGTCCCACTCTGCTATTCCAGATGGGAAAAAAAGCACAAGGAATAACAAGACAAGTCAAGCAGGACAATCTCTGCAACAGCCTGGTCTTGGACACTTCCAGAGATCCCGGGGCAGCCACAGCTTCTCTGGGCAACCTCTGCTAGGGCCTCACCAGCCTCACTGTAAAGAAAAAGGGTTTTTAATCTCATCTAAACTGACCCTCCCTCAATTTAAAACCATCACTCTTTGTCCTATCACAGAAGCTTGTTCTCATCTTTTGAACATGAAACCATAGCTCAGGTGCTGACATTGAGCCCAGCAGACTCAGGAAGAGCCAGGCTTTGTTACATTTGGGGCTGGTTGCAGGTTCTCTGCAGCAGGTGACTCCTGTCCCCACTGGCATGTTGGCTTGTCACCCAACAACCAGCAGCCAGAGAATTTGCCTGGATTAAGGGGATTTTTGGGCTCAGGGACTGCCCTGTGCCACAGTAGGATGAGGATCCAGCAGATCCTTGTGTGCCCCAATGAGCGGGATAGAGCAAGGACACGACATGGGTTCTGCTGCATTTCAGCTGAGCTGGCTGTTCCATTAAGTGATTCCCTCTCACTCCCTCCTTTGGAAGCAGAAAGCCTCTCCTAGTTAGACCTTTGGACCAACACATTCTTAGAAGAAGATTTTAGTTCCAGCAAACGAGTGTTTTCTGAGGAATCCACAAAGAAAGAGGTGGTTGAACACTTTCTGACCATCCTGTCTGTGAGGCACCAAGCTTGATAAACTCCTTATCTCTGCCACTGAAGAGATCTCCAGCTCCTCAAGCCAGAGGCCCCCTCTAGGGAGATGACACATCCCAGCTTTCCAAAGGCAACCAAAATGTTGTTCTCTGGTGAGCTTCCTGTCCTGCTCAGATCACTTCAGAGGTGCAGCAGTACCAAATCTGCAAGTGTGAAAGCCACAGCTTTAAATTGCTGTGGAAGGAACCCCTCCCTGAGTCTCTTTCTTGGGTGGGCCAGCTCAGCCAACCCTTGCTCTTGAAAACTGTGAAAACATGGCAAAAAGGGCAGATGATGTTTCCTGGTTTCACAGCTTCCACAAGACATATCTCTGTGGGCATCAGCCTTTCCAGTTGTCTGGAAAAGCATCAGAAACGCCCCTCAGACTTTCCTTCCCCTTTCTGGGGCAGAAACCAGGTATTCTGATGTCTCTCCACAGACACAGACCAAACCCCTTCCTCTGTGAGAAGAGCACCCCTGGGACAAGGCCCTGAAGTGACAGAAAACTGAATCTTGACCTAGAACCTGGGAATGAAGGGAAAGGTTTCTGGATTGTGAGCAGAAGGCAGGAGCCATCAGCTTCTGAATGTTCTGGGCCTGTCTCAACACTCACCATCAGCTCCCAGCTGGAGGAATCACACAAGCTGTGCAGGAAAAGAGAAGGAGAGGCTGCTGACTGTGAGAATTCATACAGGGTTAAGCCTTTTGGGAGGTTTATCTTCCAGAAAAAGGATGGGGCTAATAAAAGGAGCCCTGGAGAAGAGCACAGAGAAGAAAACCCACTGTTACTTCCCCGGCACAGTGGCTCACATCCCAAGGACATCTGGTGTCAGGAAGGTGGCTCTGAGCTTTGAGTAACACATTTGGTGCAGAACTGTGGTGTCCTGGTCCAGCTGCTGTCACTGTCACAGGGGATGAAAAGGCTCATTTGATGAATTGCTCCAGGCAGTGACAAGGTGAACAGCCCCTGGTGCCAAGTCCTCCTGCAGGGATCTCCTCCCACCCTGGCAAGGTCTCAGATGGTACCAATGGTGTAAAGTCAGCTCCTGTGGTGGCCACGTCCTCCTTACCATCAGTCTCAGGGAAGGAGTGAGACAGAAGAACCACAATAAAATAAAACACATGAAATTATGATTACAACAATGAAACAAGACCTATGTTCCTGGAGAAAGCTCACGGTGCATCATCTGCCCACCAAAATACTCTTCCTGGCAAAAGGCAAAATCTACTTTTCTGTGGGGGATCTATGCCAAGGTCAGGGTTCAGAGTCCCTAAACTGAGACAGAATTTTAGAGATGAGATGTGATCCCTGGGCCTGAAGTTCTGTTAGCAGAGGGAACACCACCAGAGCATGAAAGCCAAAGGATCCACTTGGGAAATGGTCAGCATGGTGTCTGCCATGTTCTGGGAGTGTGACAGGTTAGAAAAGGAACTGTGGAAAAGGAGGAACTGGCAGGTTAAATGGATTTCGAGGTGCCAGGATGGGGACAGAGCACAGTGCTCTTGGGACTATATTAATGGGGCACCCTAAGAAGGACCCACCTGCTCTTCAACTGCCAGAGGAGACTTGGCAAAGACAGGGAGAAGCAGCTATAGCTCCTACTATCTCCCAGCAAGCAAAAGGCAACCAGATTTGCCCAAACAACAATATTCTAGGAGAGAAAATCATGTCTGAGGGCCATTGTGGAGCACATGAGTCTCACAGACTCTGCAGAGCCCAAAAACCCACTGACCCTCAGGAGAGGGAGATCTACTTCCATAAAGGCATGAAAGTAAGCAGCCACAACCTGCAGTTCCATTTGCAAGCTCCAGAGATGCATCCACAAAACACTCAGAGAGAGGATGGAAGATTTTTACTGGTTCAGCTGTGCTAACATTAAAACTTGCTGGGCAGCAAATGCAGACAGAGCTTGAAGAATTTCCTGTCTTTGCCAAGGGGGCTTGCTTAGATTCACTTCCCAGTTCATTCATTAGTGTGTTCAGTAAATCCTCACCAGAAGATTGCCTGCCTCAGTGCCACAGAACTTCAGGAGGGAGGGAGGGAAGAACCTCTGGAGGCCTCTAGTCCAACCTCCTGCTCAAAAGTGGGGCCAGCTTCAAAAGCAGATTGTTTTCTACGATTGTTGGAGAGCTCAGGGATCCTCGAGGGGTTACAACCTGGTTTCCAGCAGAAAACTGTCCATGAATGTGACAGGCACACATCTCCCACAGGAGTGTTCTCCTCATTTTAGGGGAACAGCATCAAGTATTTTTCTCATGTTGCTGCCCAAAACCTGGAGCCGTAACGGCTCCCGATAAAAACCGCAATGCGGTTGTTTCTTGAGGGATCCTCAGGAATTTGTAAGCTCCCTGGGGAGATGTGTTTTGCCATCTGAACCCCATTCTGGCTCTGGGCAACAGGAGGGGAAGGGAAAGGGCTTTTGCCACACCAAACAAACCATGGAAGAAGGAAATGCTGCTGGGTCAGTGTGGAGGGCAGCGGAGAAGCTGGACACCTCCGGACAGGCTGGAACTGCATCTCTGCTCCCTGGGAGACATCACACAGTGCCAAAAGAGAAGCCAAACTGCAGGCCTCATAAACCCTACCCAGAAGTTTGGAAAAGAGCAGTGATCAACGCTACTACACCTAGAAAGCAAAAGAAGTGGAGGTTCACTTTCAAAATGCCACGCTGCTGTTTGGAAGGAGGGCCAGCGAGCTTCCCCAGTTATCCTCAGAAATTCCCGTGGTTCCTAAGGTCCCATATTCTCCCTGGAATAAAATCTACTGTCTGACAAGGCACATTTGGGAGGAGTCATGGAAAGAATGGCATTAACTTTTTTATATTCAGAAACCCAGCATTTCATTAGCCTTACCAACAGTTTCTGATTATTTTTCTAAAAGGCAAGCAGGGCTGGCAGAGGATGACAACACAACTGGCTGCATAACAAGGCAAAATCTTAAATAGTTCCTTAACTCTTTCATCTTCCTAAAAATTCTTATTTCAGGAAGGAAAGGAATTTCTATTTCAAAATTAAAGAGGATACCCAGGAATTATACAATGCTAAAAAGCTGTAAGGCAGATCTTCCCTTTAAATTACATAACCCCGCAATCCTGGAGCAAAAGAAAGGAACCACTTCCCCTTTGATGTGTCATCTATCTTTAGTCCTCCTGGAATGCAGAGAGACGCAAAGACTGCGGTATTCCAGAAATAATTTATGCTGGAGAATTCCCACTGTCCCCCCGAGCCGGTATAAATATGGATGGGGTGTTTGAGGCAGCCAATCCCACCAAGTGTTTAATATTCATGCACGCCACACGGGGAATTCGGCACACGCTGCTTCTGGTGGGCTCTTCCTTACGTAACGTCACCTCTGCAGGCAGGGATGGGATTCTGCCCACAGCAGCTGGGATCCTCAGCTGCTGGAAGAAGCCTTCCCTCCTGGAGGCTCCTGATTGCAGAGGAATTGGTGGCATCAGGGAAATTGCTTTATCAAAGCCACCCCGCTGCGTGATTGCAACAGCAAGGCTGGGTTGGGTTTCACTGGTACGACGTGAAACGCCCACGAGTTGGATGTCTCTGCTTTACTCAGTCAAGGCAGGGACTGCCACATCTCAGACAAGTGACAAGGACACTCTGGGCTTCCAACAGCCTTTGCCTGTTGGCCTTTGAGGGCTGGACTACCTGCTTCAGGGAGATGTTATGTGAGACCCCCAGCAGAAAGCTGACAGGATCATAGAATCATAAAATGGATTGAAGATCATCCAGTTCCAAACCTCCTACAAGGGACAACTACCAGCTATAGTTATTTTCTCTGGATCTCTACTGTTCAAGGCTGTTCACGAAAAAGCTACTGTTTGAGGTGGCAGTGAAAGTGAGATAAGCCTCCATTAATTGTGTCTACATCAGATGAAAAAACAACTGGAGAAAGTGATGGCTTTTTGGGAATGATGAATGCCCTGGAAGATCTCAGCTGCCTCACCCAGCAATTCTGCTTTCTCTGAATGTTTACTTTTTGGTTGTCACCATCCTCTTCTTCAGATGAGTCCAAATAATCAAGGTTGAAGAAGAAAGAATGGGAAGATTGATGACTGGAGTGGAGTTAAAAAGGACAGCAAGGTGCTCCTGTGCCTGAAATGTTCTGCAGGGCAGTCGGAAGCACAGGAAGAAAAATGCAGATGCAAAATACTTGCATATGTGCTAAAACAAGCATAAAGGAACTTTTTATTCATGTGTTTTGGTTGCAGGACTTCACATGTAAATAAATTTCACACTCAACCTCCCTTGCCCGTGCTGTCTGAAGTCTGTCTCCTAGGAAGAGACACACACACACTTTGTTCTTCTTGGAAAAATTTGCTCATATAAACAGAACTCTCCCACAATTCAAGGGAAATTTCAGTGAGAAAGGTTATGTGTCAACACTGATGTTCTGGTATTTTCTACGTATTTGCTAACAATATGCCCCAAACCATGTGCTTTGTGCTTGGTTCAATTGCATCTGGAGACAGCAAAGCTGTTTGATAATTCCATCATAGCTCCATATTTGCTGTTCTTGCTGCTGGGGGCTTTGAGGCCACATGTGCAGAGAGGTGGGGAAAGTATGGGTGAATTCCTCCTTGACACTGGTAAGGATAATATCAGTAGGTCCTATTAACTACCAGGTATTTTTTGTTGAACACAACAATGGCAACAGAATCTCAGATGCAAGAAAATCTCCAGCTGAACACTGTCAGTAACAAGGAGACAATGCCAGAGGAAAAAAGATCACTCTGCATTTGGCTTTCCTTAGGCTCTTTTTTCACATATTCACTTAAGTCCCTGCTGGAGAAAGCACATCAGGGTGGATACATCCTTATTTTGGCCAGTCCAGCCATTCTGCTGTTTTGTTTTCACTCTTTTCAGACCAACAGGCAAAATTCTTAGGGAAAACAACAAATTTGCACTTGCATAGAGGGATGGAGAATCTCTCCTACGAGGAAAGGCTGAGTGAGCTGGGAGTGTTCTGCCTGGAGAAGGGAGAGACCTTAGAGCCTCTTCCAGGGCCTAAAGGGGCTCCAGGAGAGCTGGAGAGGCACTGGGGACAAGGGATGGAGGGACAGGACACAAGGAATGACTTCCACTGCCAGAGGAAAGGGATGGATGGGATATTGGGAAGGAATTGTTCCCTGGCACAGGGTGCCCAGAGAAGCTGTGGTTGCCCCTGGATCCCTGGAAGTGTCCAAGACCAAGCTGCACAGGTGGAAGGTGTCCCTGCCCATGGCAGGGGTTGGAACTTTGGGTCTTTAATGTCCCTTGCAAGCCAAACCATCCTGGACTCTGTGTCTCTAATCGGTCTGCAAGTGTTTTTTCCTGAGCTGTTCTATGCCACCACACTCCTGGTGGGTGAAACACATTTAATAAATAAAACACACACTTCCTCAGCTGCCATCCTCCAGAAAGAGAGGAGAAGGGTCTGTCTTGGGGGGATATTCTCCAAGCCCTCCCGAGCACGTGCAGCCATTTCAGGGACTCTCCCTGATCAGAAAAGCAGCCTGGCTAACCCTGAACCGGGCTGAGCAGCTCCAATTGTCCAATTCATTCTTACTTCCAAGCCTTGTGGGAAGAGCAGGAGTTGTAGAGTAACGGGTGACGGCAGACAAGCTGCCGACTGCACGAATCAGTGTTTAAACAAAGGAACCCCAGCTCTTTCTTGGAATAGCAACATTTTGATGTCTCCAATCCCCTGACACTGGTTTCATAAACGCAGTAACGTAAACCATGTGCTGGGGGCTGATTTTCTGAGGGCCGGCCCGCTCTCATTGTGTGCTTTATTACGGGCCAAATGTGACATTAAACGCCATCCGCCGCGGCTCGGAGTTAAATACTCGCTCTGTTCAGAATAGCAACACTCAATTAAACAGCATTTCTCATGGTCTACACCCTCCATTGTGGCCGTGTTTAGGGGAAATAATGGGAGCACTGACCTATATTGCGCTTCTCGTTATCGATGGAGATGAAGCGTATGCAGGGATTATCAGCGATGTACCGAGCAGCCCAGGGGACAGCAATCCCTGCCCCAGCCTCGTAGAACAGTCCCAGGGCGTAGCGGGATGAGTAGCTCACAGATTCCAGTTGCTGCTTTTGACTTTCATTAATTACTGTGAAAAGAGAGAAAAAAAAAAAAAAGGGGGAAAGAAAATCAGACAATCCCTCTCCGCTCGGAACATTAAATATGGGAATGCTGCGGTTAAGCTGATTATTCCTTCCTGAAAATGACCAGACTGCTAAAACTAAGAATTTAATATTAAGCCTCGTGCTTTGTAGTATTTTTATTTTTTTTTCTGAGACACCTCTTCATGAAGTTTTAATGGTGCATTATGTAGAGTGTGTCCTTCACACACGACCCTCCCCTAGCTGCTGGGGGTTCAGCTCCCAGCTCTCCTTCAGTTGCCTCTGACTCAAAACCCTTCGATGACTTTGGTGACTTTTTGTTTCAAATCTTGTCTCAAAGGGTGAATAAACAACAACAAAATGCTTGGGTTGCCTCAAGGACATCAAGTAGATGGTATTATAGCTTGACAAGCACCAAAATGACTTCACATATCAATAACATGAACTCAGAGCCTCTTGAACCTCTGGGGAAAAGAGCCCTGTGACTTCTGCGCTGCAATTCAAATGAATGAAGAAAACTGCACTTCAGCATACAAGAGGTTTGTAGTGAAGTTCAGCTCCTTCAGCTGAAGGAATTTTAAAGCAGTTTAGAAAATTTCAGAGCAAGCATGAATCCTAATTCCTCCCTATGATTAACTCTTCTATCTTCTAATTACAGCAAGATCTGCTTTTTGCTGCAATTTCATAATCTTCATAAAGAGCTGCACAAAGTGGCATTAGCCCCACCGCGTGCATTCAAATACTATTTAATTTCATGCCACAGAGAAATCCACCAGCTTGGCTAATTGTGGAGTTCACTTCCATCTCTCTCTTCCTGTGAATGGATGTCCAAGGCTCCTGTGGGCTGGAGCAGCACATGCAGAGACAACAGCTCAGCTGATTTTGTATGGAGAAAGAACAGCTCATCCCACAATGGGTCATGCTGACCAAACTCAGCTCTCCCAACTGAGGGGCTCCTGGTGGGTCTCCCCCAGCAGCCTGACCTAATGCCCAGCTCACCAGAGGATGACAAGTCAGATTCCACCTCAAATCCAACCTTGAAATGTCCCCAAGAAAAAAAAAACCAAAAAAAACCTGAAAAAACTTGGGGAATTCTTTTCATATTTTCCCCACAAATACACTGGGGAACAGAGAAATGGGGAGGGCAGAAAGAAACACTGACCAAGCCACAAAACCTGGGGAGAGGAAAGGAGGAGAAACACGGCATCTGGCAGTAGGTGGTGGTGGAGCTGCCAGTGGAGGAAGCAGGACTGGCTGAGCACGAAGGGCTTTGAAGAAGCTCCCTTTCCCTCTCCAGTTCTCCCACCAAGAAGGAGCTGAGGGGTCCAGCTGCCTCCCAGCCCTGCACTCAGATCTTTCCAAGAAGGATCCACTCCAAGGTCACTCTGCTTTCCTCCTCTCCCGGGACCCTAGGGCTCCATGCCAAAGGCCCAGAGCAGCCTGGCACACCCCACTGGCTTCCATCCCTTCCATCCCAGTTTTCTGGGCTGATCAAAGGCTGACACGAGTCTCCTGCAGGCTGTCACCTCCATCCTCCCACATCCTGCCCCTCTTCCACAGCTTCCCTCCAGCTATTGCAGCCCTCAGGACATGAGCATGGATTCCTGGTGTGGGTGGCAGGGGAAGGCTGGGGATTAAGCAGGGCTGGCGGGCTGCCCTGGAGGAAAGATGCCAGCAGGAGAGGACCTGCACATCCCTCCCTGCTGGAAATGTTCCCTGGCCTAAGTTCCCGTGAGCTTTAGGTGGTGCCAGCATCCGGGAACCATCCCGGGGCCCTTTTCTGAGCGGGAACAGCGGCGGCGGCAACCATGAACCTGGGGCTTGTCCCAGTTCCTCCTGGCAGACCACAGGAGCCCAGCCAGGGAGCAAAGCTGCTGCTAACCACACCGAGCACAGCCCAGGGGACAGATGTCACACAGAACCCACGCCTGTCCCCTTTCAGGAAGGAGCTGTGCCCAGCTGGGCTCCCAGACGTCCATCGCCACCAGGCCTCTTCTTGCAGCCACCACAAATATCACACTGTGCTGCACATTCCTGCTGTGCTTCAAAAGAATATAAAAACCCTATAAACAAGCAAATAAATACAAAGTTGTAACATCCCTTCTAGAACACTACCCCTTGTCCAGGTTACTCTGACTATTCCTTTTCCCTTGGGGAAAGGAAAATAAACAAGACCTCCTCCAGCCTGTGAAGCGAATTCCCCGCGATGGAGCCGAGCTTCCCTGCTCCTCAGGGGGGGAATTTGCTCCAGGTTTATTACGGGGAGCCCCTGAGGAGGTACAACCTTCACAACATTCAGTGCTGCCAAAGCTGAGGTGGCTCTCAAGTACCTCAGTTGAGACCCACCATGTCACTATGGAGCTGTCTCCAGCAGCTTCAGGAGGTGTCAGGGCTCATCAGGACAGATGCTGGGCAGCAGAGAGGTGATGGAGGATAAGCTGAGATTTTTGTCAGGTGTTAACAGACCCCTACACGTGGTGCTTGGCTGGGGAATGATGGGGGAAGTGCAGGACGGAAGGACACGAGCCCAGCTGAGCAGGCCAGGAGAAGGGAGAAGAAGGAAGGCAGGCAGCTCCAGGGCTGAGAGTTCCCAGATCAAAGGGCTGTAAACAGCCAGGGCAGCTCGTTCCCAGGGGCCAGGGAAGGAACAGCTTCAGGAAGAAGTGACTTTTCCAAGCCTTGAGGAGATGGAATAACAGCCAGGCTAAGGACAGGCTGCTGCAGCGCCCAGAGCCTGCAGATGTTTTGGGGACAGCGACAGGCTGGTGACACGTGAACCCCAGAGACACTGAGGAGCTCACACAGGGTTACTGAGGCTGGAAAATCCCTCCCAGCCCATGGAGTCCCAGCTGTGCCCAGTGCCCACCCTGCCCCCAGCCCAGAGCACTGAGTGCCACCTCCAGCCCTTCCTGGGACACCTGCAGGGATGGGCACTGCAAAGCTCCCTGGGCAGCCCCTGCCAAGGCCTGAGCACCCTTTCTGCGAAAAAAGACTCCAGACTCAGCCCTGCCCTGTCCTGGGCTAAACCAGAGCTGGGAGGGAACCTGCAGGCTGGAAGCAGGAGGGCCCTGGAGCCCTGGCCAGGCTCAGAGCAGCTGCACCAGGTCCCTGGGGCCAGGTCAGGGCATCCCTGGGGATGGAGAGCCCCCAGCACTTGGGGCTGCTCCCCTGGGGCTGCCTGGGGTTTTCTGTGCCTCAGCTGCACCTCTGGTCTCTTTCTGACCACACCATAAACCAGAACTGACTAAAACCCATCATCCCCAACAGCCAGCTTTACACCCCAAAATTTGAAAGTGCGTTAATTCAATTACTGACGTGTGTTTGCTAACTAATTTCCTTCTCTACTGCTTTAAAAAAAAAAAAAGGCTGTGGTTCACTGGGTTCTAAGCAGCTGCACATTTACCAAATCGAGGAAGTTTTTATAGCCTGAGAAGACAGGCAAGAAAGTGACGTCACATTTGAAATCCAGCAACCAAAAAGCTGAGCTATATGCAAAAACAAAGCTGAGAGTTGTAAGATTGAGGTTTTTCCCCTGCTCCATCCATTCCACATTTCAGCAAGGCCAACAAGTTGATCTAAGGACATGGAGAGAACCTTCATTTTGAATTTCCATACTTTTATTGGTTTAAATGAAAACCAGACTGTTGTTTTAACGCTGGGTATGAAACCACAAAATAACTATTAATTTTTCCCCTTCCAACAAAAACGGTTAAGATGATTTTAATAACATTTGGGAAAAAAAAAACCAACACAAAACAACCCTAGCTTTCAGAACACAGAATTGCCCAGCATACAGCCATAGTGATATTTTTAAAGCAATGCATGAAGAAATGAAAATCTTGTATTTTCCACTGCAGGACTCAGCTCCAGCTGCACTGTGAGCGCCACTGAAGTGAGTGTCCTCTGGAGATTTCATCACATCAAAGCAAGGGGCACGCATTCTTTATTTGCTGTTTCTGCAGACACTGACAGCAGAGTGGATTACTTATCTGTAACACTCAATAAATACAGCCAGGGCCTTTTATCTGCTGCTCCAGGGCTTTAATGTCACCTCGCTGCCTCACTCGTGTTGTGGGAAGGAGAGGACCCAGAGATGCCATCAGGGCCAGCAGGGCAGAGGAGAGCCAAGGCTGGAGCTGGCAGGCTGGGAGCATGGGCACCACGCCATGCAGGCATCCAGGAGGGAGCCCAGCCCAGCCCAGCCTCCCACCACAGAGCCAGGCAGGCAAAAATAAATCCAGCTGCTCTGCCAGCCAGGAACCCACTGGGGTGACCAAGGTTTCATCCTGGACTTTTTACCCTTTTGCCACAAAGTGCAGGAGGAGGTTGCAACATCACGGAATCACAGACTGGTCTGGGTTGGAAGGGACCTTAAAAATAATTTCTTCTATGGGCAGGGACACCTCCCTCTATCCCAGCTGGCTCCAAGCTCTGTCCAGCCTGGCCTTGGGCACTGCCAGGGATCCAGGGGCAGCCAGAGCTGCTCTGGGCACCTGTGCCAGGGCCTGCCCACCCTGCCATGGAACAATTCCTGCCCAATATCCCATCCAGCCCTGCCCTCTGGCAGTTTGAAGACCCCTACTCTGCAGGGAGGCACTGCAGGAGTGCACACCTGCATCACTCAGCACCAGCCTGTGGCAGCTGTCAGAGGCTCCAGCCAGGGCTGGGCTCCCAACTGCACCTTTGGGCAAGCAGAGCTGGGCAAGAGCCCCCACGGGTCAGGGCAGGACTCAGGGAAACCACATCAGGACTGCAGGGAAAGCCAGATGCTACGATGTGAGATGTATTTAAAACAACACTTGTTTTGGAAAGTTTCACTATTGCTAATTCAGAGCTGCTAAAATCTTGTGGAGACTCATCTCCCCATGAAGTCAGCACACGACATCAGAGCTCAGCTGGGACGCTTGGAGCCAGCTCTTGCATGACCCTAAGGGTGCATGGGCAAACTTGGGCAAAGAAACCAAGATCCTGGTTTGAAAGAACTTCCAGGGACGAGAGGGAAAACCCTCACTTTGTTCCACCAGCCAGTCTTGCTGAGTGGCAGAGGGGATTTTGCATCCTGACAATCAGCAGCTCCAAGAAGAGGTAACAACAGCCACATCTTCTGCTTTAGTATGCTCAAAATCACTCACTAAGGTATTGCCAAGGTGACTGTAAATCTAGAGCTAATAGACATGGCCAGCCACCAAAGCTGCAAGGAAAAATAAACCCTTTGGCAGTACTTTGAAGGAATGAAAGTGCTATTAAAACTGCAAAATATGAGGATGCTGGACTTTTTACTTCAGGAGAGGATGGCTCTTTTTCGTCTTAACTTCTTTCACTGTAAACTTCTTATTCTAATAATTCTGTTTTGATGAGAATAGCATTAGAGCCTGGCTTGAACTTTGTGACATTGTCACTGCCCAGCCACCCTGCAGCTTCCAGAACCTGAAACCCTCCACCTTCTTCACATTTTCTCATACCTTATTTCAGTCACCACCTGCCTATCTCACAGCTATGCCCTCAATAACCCCACCACTGACTCTATGCCCCAAAAGGTTTTGGGATTTCTTTAGGCTGCTTTGCTTAAGATTTTGCTTGCAGCAAATTCACATGCATCACTCAGACACTGCTGGTGACAGGGCATCCCTAAGTGCCCAGTGACCAGCACTGCTCTGAAAGCCAAAGAGGAAACTGTGGTTAAACGGCTACAAAGCTATTTTCAGCTCAGGTATCAAGTTAAGGGATCTCAAGAGATTCACCCAGCAGAATGGGCAGCTCAGATAATATCTGCAGGGACAGTTTATTGTCACAGCTCTGCTCAGGAGGTGACTTACTCAGGCTGCCACATTATCACGACCTCCACTCAACAAGGTCTCCTTGGATGGCCACCTCTCCTTCCTCAGCAGAGACCTGTCCCCCTGCTCTCCAGAGCCAGGAGCTGCTGCCCTGAGCTGCGTGGGGACAAAGGACAGGCCTTGCAGGCCACACTCTCAGCAGTGACAGTGCCACTGGCCCTGTGCCACCGCAGCCTGTTCCTGCTGTGCTTTGCGTAGGAGGGAGCAGAGGTTATGAGAAAGGCTTCGGTTTTAAGTCCAGCTTCCTTATCAAACAGCTCAGAAGTTTGGTTGTTTTTTGTTTTTTAAAAAGGCAGTGTAACAGTTAAAGACAGCCACGGCTGTGTCTGCACTGAAATGGTCACTAAACACAGTTATTGCTGGGATATTCTTCCCACTGCTGGAATAATCCTGCTCGGATCCAGCACGTCCCTCACCTCCGTGTGTGTGCAGCAGTAAGGACCCAAGTAACTGCTTCAAATCACAGCAGCCCTGGATCACTTGGCACAAAGCTTCATTATCTCTTGTCTGTGGCACATGAAGGAAAGGCACATTTAGAAATATAGATGATGAAGAGGAAAAGAGATGCTGGGGGGGGAAAGGCAGCACAACTAAGTTTTTGATGAAGTTTCTGATTTTGAGAACTAAGCTTGGATAACTGTCCATCAGCTGCTCTTGATGAGATTATTAGGAATTCACAGAATCACAGGAGAGCTGGGGTTGAAGGGACCTCTGGAGATCATCCAGTGCAACCCCCAGCCAAGACCTGGAGCAGCTGACACAGGAGCACTTCCAGGTGGGCTTGGGATGAATCCAGAGAGGGAGACTCCACACCCTGCCCAGGCAGCTGCTCCAGTGCTCTGCCACTCTCATGGGAAGAAGCTGTTGAGGTGGAACTTCCTGTATTTAGGTTTATGGCCATTGCTCCTTGTCCTCAGTATTCCACTCAGTAGTGAACTCAAACCTTGCATTTTCACCAGAAACATTTCCATTCATCTCCTGCACAACCGCACGAGTTCAGGTCGACTTCTGAACCAACAAAAAACTGGAACTGCACCTCTCCCAGAACAGGGGGCAAAGCTGGCACAGGGGCTGAGAGCCACCCACTCCTGTCTCCTGCAGGAAGGGCAAAAAAAAAAAAAAAAGAAAAGAGGAGTAATGAGGAACCAGGAGAGAAGCTCTTTGCCAAACACTTCAATGCTCAACTTGTACTTTTTTTTTTTAAAAAAAAGCTCTGTACTCCAAAGCAATAATATTTTTTGTTACTTTTAATAGACAAATTTTTAAATTTGGCAAACCACTACCCTCCATCCCCAGCTCCATAGTTTATTTTTACCCTGCTTTACACACAGCCAAGGAGCTCCACACTGTCCTCTTCAGCCAGCATGCTCACTCTCAGGTGGGTTTAATGCACATGCTGACATTACATTCACATTTCCTTGCACTTGTATTAGTGAAGAAAATAACTTTTCAGCCTGGTTATTTGGAGGACTGAGCTGTGAGGGCAGAGGCTGACTCTCAAGCCAAAATCTGGTTGTGCACTGCCCACACACCACAGCACAGAGATGCAGCTCCCTGTGGGTTACTGCATCCATGGTTTTGATCCAAAATTAATGACAGCTGAAAATACGAACCTCTGCTAAGCTTCCACCCTGGGAAGAACAGGAGATGACATTTATAAGCAAGCAGAACTAAAGGAGGAGACAATAACTGAGTGTTTTCCACCATCCAAAGCCTCCCTGTGGTTGCAGCACAACCTGCCTGGGGAAAGGAAGGCAGTCCTGCCGGGGTTCAAAATGCCCACATCTCAGCTGGGAAATTTCTTCCAGTTTTGTTTGGCTGTGCAGCCTCCAGTAGAGAGTAACTCCTTCCAGCAAGGAATTAAGATCCCCAGAATTTTCCAGGAGATTTTGGGTATGCCTGGAAATTAGATTTACTTAGAAAGAACCCTGAGAAATTAGTTGATAAAGTCCAAATAAAAAAATAAAATGCATGTGTACATTCCAGTTCCTGCTTTGTAAGCATTTAGGGGGAAATGTAGATTATACATATGGCAGGCCATTGTACCACTCTGATTAGCAGGACTGCAAAGCCAGTTTCCATATAAAACCACATTTTTAGTGTGTTATTATCACAGAGCCCACTAGTTCCTGTGGCTGGCACTGATGGTGACAGAAACTGAAGACATCTTCAAGAAAATCTGATTTATTTGGGGATCTCTACATAGATTTAAGACCTTACCTTTAAGATAAGAGACTTGGAAAAGTTTGGCAATAAAAAATAAAGCTCATTGTCACATTTTCCCCGGATTAATCTGCAAATTAATTTGCAGAAGTTACTCTGTAACTTAATGTAGGAAGGAAGCTCCTCTAAGTCCTCTGTAATGACATGGCACAGCAGGAAGATGAAACTGGATTAATTTGCAAATTAAGCTTCCTTCCTACATCAAGTCACAAAGTACTCCACACAGTTCTGGTGCTCTCTGGTGCCAAAACGTAAAAGCTCATTACTCACATAATCACCATCATAAAACATTTAGCAAATAACTTATTCACCTACTGTACACAGCATTGAGCTGAATAATAAAGCCAGGAGGATTTATTTCCTTTAAATATTCCACCAGTTGCTGAAATAGCATTAAAAGCTTTCCAAGGCACTGAAGCAAGAGGTTGGATTATTGCTCCGTGCTGTGACTCGGGCAGAAGAAACACATCAACAAATTGAATTAGATCTGCCTGATGTTTGTGGTTTCTGGGCTGCAGCTCCTCGTGGAAGACCCTGAAGGCCTGTAGGGCTGGGACATAGCAACTGGGATTGTCCCACCAGGTCCCAGTACAGCCAGACTCCTGGAAACACCTCCCTGTTTCCCAGCCCTGCAAAGCAATACCAGGCAGTGCAATGCAGCTCCACAATGTCAGACACCAAAGCTATTTCCATTTAAATCAGAACTGCAGGAAAATGCTTTCAGGCATTAATTATTGAGGAAGGATTCAGCTGGCCTCTGGAAATTTCCACTTAAGACGAGATATTAACATATTTTCTTCTCTTTTTAAAGTGCATCTGGTTCATTACCAGGAGGATGCAGAAGGAAGGAATACAGGGTAGAGCTGTGCACACAGAAAGTCAAAGAAATTGCATTCAACTTTGAAAAGAACCCCCTTGGGGTGACTTTTAGGGGATTTTTTTTCCCCCATTCAGGCTAGACTAGTAAGTTTCAGTATTACCTCTACTGAGACCTCTGATTTTTGAAATTTTCTGAGTCACTCCAAAGAGCCTTCCTGGGCTTTCCAGTGCCCCTGCTGGAAGAGACCTTTACACTCCTAACACAATGCAGCCTTCTCTTCCAAGCTGAGGAACCCCAGGCCACTGAGCCACCCCTGCCTCTGGCCATCCCCTCCTGGGCACCTCTGGAGCTCCTGGAACAGCTGCAGGCACACTAGGGCGTGCACAAACAGCAGGAGCCTGCACAGGAGCCACCTCCTTTCCTTCCACACTGACTTCCACTGCCACCTTCCTAAGGCACAGCTTTTCTCCTGTTCAAACAGAATCAGGATGCTCTTCCTCCTGATGCCATGGGAATTACCAATCCCTCTCCTCCTAAAAAAGCAGAGCTGAAGTGGAAGGCACACCAAGAAGGGGTTTGCTGCCATGCCCTCCTCCCTGACAGTCCAGCTATGGTTCCCACGTGGATTTTACTGGTAAGGAAAGACTGTGTTAAGTACTGAAGGATCTGTCTGCTGCTTTGCTTAGTTAAAAAAAATGCTTGCAGGGGAATTAAATGACCTTACACATCTGCAGGGAATTTCTGGATGTCTATTCTACTGCTAATTCTCAGTGTTAAGCTTTGTTTTCCCAATTCATCATAAACAGCCTGCCTTTTTTGATATTATTAATGACTGTGAGCTTCTATCTGTCACACAGTTTAGCTTAACTGCTTCCAGGCTGCTTCTCTTCGTTCCAGGGGTTTGGCCTGAAGCTGCCTCTGGATTTTACCATCCTCAGATGGGTCCTCTACCAGCTCTGCCCATTTCCACCCTCTCCTGACCAGAACCTCAGTGCATGCTGATGGGTATTTTGCAATACCTTGAAGTAAGCTGGGACAGCTGACTTCCCTAAGAAACGCACGCCATGGTGGTACAAACAAAACCAGAATTTACTGGGTTTTCTTTTATTAAACCTGCAAAGAATGATCCCCTTATGGAGATGATTCCTTACAGGAAATGCCTTATCAGCTGCCCAATCTATCCTGTTTCCACCACAGGAAAGCACAGACCAGTATGAAAGCAAAGAAGGAAAAAAATGCAGCACAGAACAAATCCCAAAGGGAAAAGGGGTTTGAAGGCAGCCTTAGTATAAAAGGTTGAGAGAACTGGGATTGCTCAGCCTGGAGAGGAGAAGCTTTGGGGTGACCAAATTGAGGCCTTCCAGTGTCTGAAGGAGCTGCAAAAAATACAGAGAGATTCTTTACAAAGGATGGAGGGACAGGACACAGGGAATGGCTTCCCACTGCCAGAGGGCAGGGATGGATGGAATATTGGGAATTAGGAATTGTTCCCTGGCCCTGGCACAGGGTGCCCAGAGCAGCTGTGGCTGCCCCTGGATCCCTGGCAGTGCCCAAGGCCAGGATGGACTTTGGGGCTTGGGATAGTGGAAGGTGTCCCTGCCCATGGCTGGGGTGGGATGAGATGAGTTTTAAGGTCCCTTCCAACTCCTCGATGTTCTGTGATTCTGTGACAATCCCTAGGAGAGCAGAGCTGCAGCAAGAAGATGTTTTTCCCCATCTGATAAAGTTCTGTGCTCTCCCGTGGATGGGTGAGCTGAAAACTCAGGAAATATCAAACCCCACTGTTCATTCCACCTGCTGTGGAACGCGTGAAAGGCAAAAGGATCAGGATGACAAAGTTACCAGTGAGAAAGGGAGGAAAGGCAGTGGCACAGAGACATGCCAGTGGTGCTAGAAAATTCATGACAAATCACACACAAATATTTGCAAAAAAAAAAAAAGAAAAGAAAAAAAAAAGGACTAAATTATATTTGGAGGGAGTATGTGATTTTTACTGATTATGTTGGGAGAAATCTCATCACAAGCTGAAACACTGAATCCATTGAAATGCAATTTAAACTCCCAATGAGGCTTTCAAGCTGATGTTTCCAAAGGCATACAAATTATTTCAGAGGATTAAGTTCTCTTCCTGCTAAGACACAGCCAAGAGAACTGTGCTTGGTTTGCCAACACCTGTAAGACAAACAGGAGGGAGGTGCAGTAGGTTTAAAGGGAATAAAGTAGGGGACAAGGTGCTCAGGTTTATTCTTTCAAGAGGAAAATACAACTTTTCTGAAGAGAAAAGTTGTTATAAGACCTAGTATCTAATGAGAAAGTTTATTTTTGGAAGGTTTCTGCACTGTAATAATTAGCTCAGGAGAATCTGGGACATGCAGTTTCAGGAATCCTCATCCTGAGATAAAGCTACTGGAGCATCCCAGGGCTGGGGATCTTTGTAACCACGTCACAAACATTTACATATCCAAATTTGGATGGAATTTAAAGTTTAACGTTCATAATATGTTGTGTACAGGATGATCATAAAAAAAAATAAAATCCATTTACTTTCATCTGAGAATTATCTATGCAGTCTCGTAAAGCAAATCCTCTTGCTGGGGAAGAAGAAGCTTTTGGACAATGGAAAATGCCAGGACTTCACAACTGCCAGCCTGGACAGACATTTCCTGCAGGAAAAAATCCTCATCCATCAGATCTTTTACAATTTATGTGACTCTCATCTCCTCTAAAAATGGCCCTGACAAAAATTTCCTTTTTTAAACCCACACCAAGTTCTGCTGGGTTTAATATGAACCACCAGAACTGTGAAGAACACAATAAACTTCCTCACAGAAATGAAGAGACCCAGGATATAAAATGCCACTTAGGATTACCCATGCCACACTGACACTGTCCTTAAACAGAGCACACAATTTTATTTTATTTTACTTTATTTTGGGGATTTTATTTTATTCTGGGTGGTTTTTAATCAAATAAGTTGTGGCTGTGTTTCTTTCTGGGTTTTATTTTGCTTTTTTTTTTTGTCCCCTGCAGCTGAATCAGTTCTAGACTTTCTGGGCCTTTCCTGCCAGAAGTTCTAATAAAGCAAAGACTGAAAAGCTGAAACAAACAGTTTTATCCTTTTACTATTTTTAGAAGCCCATTTGAATTCTCATGTGCATATTTCAGTGACTAAAAGGGCAAGGGAGAGGGGAAAACATAATTTCTGATGTGTTCCAGCAGTGCAAATGAAAGAATCTGAAGTGGACACAAAGGGATAGGCAGGAGAGAAAAGGGAAGAAACTGGGGCTGGATAAAGGAGCAGGGAAAGAAGCAAAAGGGCAGATGAGAAAACCAAGGCAGTATGTACAGAGGAAAAATAACATTAAATACAAGGCAGTAAGTCAGGAGGAAAAGACAACAGAAAATAGAGTAGAGGTAACAGATTCACAAACAAATAAAGCTTAGGGAAAATCAGCTTTCAAGAAGTAAGTGGGAGATGAATCGAGGGAAACCTGGACTAAAGGAGGAAAACACAGAACTGAGGTTTTCAGAGAGAGGCAGGCCAGAAGGAAGGCTCACAGCTGAGATTAACAGACACTTCTGTGCACTCCCATGCCAGATGTTCTGTCTCCCTAAACTGAGAAGAAACAATGGGATGAATCCCTTTACTGAGCTGGCAGGGAATTTTATTGTCGGTTACGCACTTTAAGAATTAAAGTTGCCTTGGCCGGTGCTAAGTCTCTGAAAGTCTCTTTAAAGATTTCCACTGCAACTGCTGCAAAGAATCATCCAGAGAGCTGCTGCTCTCCACCCCCTCTGTGTGTTTTAGCTACTCTCCTGAACAGCAGAACCACAACAGATCTCTCTACCAAAAGCAGAGTAACTTAAAGGCCCTATAGTAACTTTAAAAGTTATTGTATTTGTAACTGAATGCTCAGCACCACCAGCAGCCCCAAGCCAGCTCAGAGCTCATTCCACCTTTCCAGAAGTGGCTGAGACAATACACAACCCAACCTGAAAACTTATCCAAGCCCACCAGACGCTAAAATACACTAAAAATGCAGAAAAATACAAACAAAAATGCAGGAATTTTCAAATTTTCAGACAGGGCTTGGAGTAACCAATTCTGGTGGAAAGTGCCCCTGCCCCATGGCAGGGGGTTGGAGTGGG
Organism: Irena cyanogastra; assembly: GCA_013397155.1. Classification (NCBI taxonomy): domain Eukaryota; kingdom Metazoa; phylum Chordata; class Aves; order Passeriformes; family Irenidae; genus Irena; species Irena cyanogastra. Next base: position 48,252 of record VWZV01015037.1, read on the forward strand.
ATAATTTTTTAAGGTCCTTTCCAACCCAAACCATTCTGTGATTCCCTGATCCTACGAAATGGGCGAGGAGCTGCCAGGGGGTATTTTCAGTGGGTTCCTGCAGAGATGGGTAAGAAGTTTGAAAGTGCACAAACAATGAAGTAAATGGCAATGGAAACTTGCTAATGGCACAAATTCTGCCTGAGTGGGCAGCCCTGCACGATCTGCACCTTTCATGCAGGAAGCTGGAGTAGCAAGGAGGAGGAGAGCTTCAATTCCTGAAATGACAAATTCTGACCTTAAAAAGGAGGAAAAAAAATGTCTGGGAGATGGGATAATTAAGGAGGTTCAGCACTTCTCTAGACAGAGAATTCCCGTCTCTAAGAGAATCAGCCAGCCCCAGAAAAACACTTCAAGAGGCAACAACTGGAAAGAAAACTTTTCAAAAGCAGGTGGTGAACTAACAGGTGTCCCATCTTTGATGGTTTCTGCAAACCCTGAATGGATTTCTCTGCTGAAGTGCCAGAGGGGAACCCACGTGTGCTTTATTGTCACCTGTGAGACCAGGCTCAGCACAGAATGTGAAGGAAGGGATGGCCTGGGGCAGATCAGTGAAGAGACACTGACTGAACAACCTTCCAGACTTTGAACAAAGTCTTCCCTGTCTTATCAGCAGCCTAGAGGGGCTCCAAGAGAGCCGGAAAAGGACTTTGCCCATGGGTGTGGAGTGACAGGACAAGGGGGAATGGCCTTAAGCGAAGAAGAGAAGGTTAAAAGTAGATATTAGGTTTAGATTAGATACTAGGAAATAGTTCTTTACTCTGCATGCATGGGAGGAACACCTTGTCCCCTTCCCCAGCCTGGATGTGAGCCAAGACCCAAGCACAACGTCCCTGAGCACAGCCCTGTGCCTAAGGCAGCCCAGTGCCACTCCCTCACCCCCTGTCAGCAATTCTGGCCCTTCCTGCAGCACAGCCTGGACCAGGAAACACAGAGATCCATCACTGAATGTGCCCAGAGCCAAATCACAGCCCTGAGGGCCTGGGCCAGGGGCGAGGCCAGGACAAGAGCCAGCACAGAGAGCTGCAGGCAGCACAGCTTGTGCAGGAGGCACTGGGAGCACTGGGAGCACTGGCAGCACAGGGGGCACTGGGGACACTGGCAGCACTGGGGGCACAGGGAGCACTGGCAGCACTGGGGACACTGGCAGCACTGGAGGCACTGGAGGCACAGGGAGCAATGGGGGCACTGGCAGCACTGGGGGCACTGGCAGCACTGGNGTTCTAGACTTTCTGGGCCTTTCCTGCCAGAAGTTCTAATAAAGCAAAGACTGAAAAGCTGAAACAAACAGTTTTATCCTTTTACTATTTTTAGAAGCCCATTTGAATTCTCATGTGCATATTTCAGTGACTAAAAGGGCAAGGGAGAGGGGAAAACATAATTTCTGATGTGTTCCAGCAGTGCAAATGAAAGAATCTGAAGTGGACACAAAGGGATAGGCAGGAGAGAAAAGGGAAGAAACTGGGGCTGGATAAAGGAGCAGGGAAAGAAGCAAAAGGGCAGATGAGAAAACCAAGGCAGTATGTACAGAGGAAAAATAACATTAAATACAAGGCAGTAAGTCAGGAGGAAAAGACAACAGAAAACAGAGTAGAGGTAACAGATTCACAAACAAATAAAGCTTAGGGAAAATCAGCTTTCAAGAAGTAAGTGGGAGATGAATCGAGGGAAACCTGGACTAAAGGAGGAAAACACAGAACTGAGGTTTTCAGAGAGAGGCAGGCCAGAAGGAAGGCTCACAGCTGAGATTAACAGACACTTCTGTGCACTCCCATGCCAGATGTTCTGTCTCCCTAAACTGAGAAGAAACAATGGGATGAATCCCTTTACTGAGCTGGCAGGGAATTTTATTGTCGGTTACGCACTTTAAGAATTAAAGTTGCCTTGGCCGGTGCTAAGTCTCTGAAAGTCTCTTTAAAGATTTCCACTGCAACTGCTGCAAAGAATCATCCAGAGAGCTGCTGCTCTCCACCCCCTCTGTGTGTTTTAGCTACTCTCCTGAACAGCAGAACCACAACAGATCTCTCTACCAAAAGCAGAGTAACTTAAAGGCCCTATAGTAACTTTAAAAGTTATTGTATTTGTAACTGAATGCTCAGCACCACCAGCAGCCCCAAGCCAGCTCAGAGCTCATTCCACCTTTCCAGAAGTGGCTGAGACAATACACAACCCAACCTGAAAACTTATCCAAGCCCACCAGACGCTAAAATACACTAAAAATGCAGAAAAATACAAACAAAAATGCAGGAATTTTCAAATTTTCAGACAGGGCTTGGAGTAACCAATTCTGGTGGAAAGTGCCCCTGCCCCATGGCAGGGGGTTGGAGTGGGATAATTTTTTAAGGTCCTTTCCAACCCAAACCATTCTGTGATTCCCTGATCCTACGAAATGGGCGAGGAGCTGCCAGGGGGTATTTTCAGTGGGTTCCTGCAGAGATGGGTAAGAAGTTTGAAAGTGCACAAACAATGAAGTAAATGGCAATGGAAACTTGCTAATGGCACAAATTCTGCCTGAGTGGGCAGCCCTGCACGATCTGCACCTTTCATGCAGGAAGCTGGAGTAGCAAGGAGGAGGAGAGCTTCAATTCCTGAAATGACAAATTCTGACCTTAAAAAGGAGGAAAAAAAATGTCTGGGAGATGGGATAATTAAGGAGGTTCAGCACTTCTCTAGACAGAGAATTCCCGTCTCTAAGAGAATCAGCCAGCCCCAGAAAAACACTTCAAGAGGCAACAACTGGAAAGAAAACTTTTCAAAAGCAGGTGGTGAACTAACAGGTGTCCCATCTTTGATGGTTTCTGCAAACCCTGAATGGATTTCTCTGCTGAAGTGCCAGAGGGGAACCCACGTGTGCTTTATTGTCACCTGTGAGACCAGGCTCAGCACAGAATGTGAAGGAAGGGATGGCCTGGGGCAGATCAGTGAAGAGACACTGACTGAACAACCTTCCAGACTTTGAACAAAGTCTTCCCTGTCTTATCAGCAGCCTAGAGGGGCTCCAAGAGAGCCGGAAAAGGACTTTGCCCATGGGTGTGGAGTGACAGGACAAGGGGGAATGGCCTTAAGCGAAGAAGAGAAGGTTAAAAGTAGATATTAGGTTTAGATTAGATACTAGGAAATAGTTCTTTACTCTGCATGCATGGGAGGAACACCTTGTCCCCTTCCCCAGCCTGGATGTGAGCCAAGACCCAAGCACAACGTCCCTGAGCACAGCCCTGTGCCTAAGGCAGCCCAGTGCCACTCCCTCACCCCCTGTCAGCAATTCTGGCCCTTCCTGCAGCACAGCCTGGACCAGGAAACACAGAGATCCATCACTGAATGTGCCCAGAGCCAAATCACAGCCCTGAGGGCCTGGGCCAGGGGCGAGGCCAGGACAAGAGCCAGCACAGAGAGCTGCAGGCAGCACAGCTTGTGCAGGANACTGGCAGCACTGGGGGCACTGGAGGCACAGGGGGCACTGGGGGCACAGGGAGCAATGGGCGCACTGGCAGCACTGGGGGCACTGGCAGCACTGGGGGCACTGCCATCTGCTGCAAGAGAGCTGAATGCCAGTGCTGGGACACAGCAGAACTTGTCACCTCCCTGCTCCCTAGGACAAGGCACAGCACCCAGGATGTGGGGCACTGCTGGGTCTGAGGGCTGGGCTCCAAATCTCAGAGGGCTTCTCCCATCTTAGTGGTTCTGTGATGGTTTTGTCACATCAGCACCACACAAACCTGCTGGAGAGAGCCCAGGGGATGGGCAGAGGGATGGAGCAGTGCCAGGGGGAAAAGGAGGAGCTGAGATTGTTCACCTGGAGAGAAAAAGCTCTGGGGTGACCAAATTGTGGCCTTCCAGTGCCTGAAGGAGCGACAGGAAACATGGAGAGAGACCTGGGACAAGGGATGGAGGTACTGGACACAGGGAATGGCTTCCCACTGCCAGAGGGCAGGGCTGGATGGGATATTGGGCAGGAATTGTTCCCTGGCAGGGTGGGCAGGCCCTGGCACAGGGTGCCCAGAGCAGCTCTGGCTGCCCCTGGATCCCTGGCAGTGCCCAAGGCCAGGCTGGACTTTGGGGCTGGGAGCAGCCTGGGACAGTGGAAGGTGTCCCTGACTGTGGCAGGGGTGGCACTGGATGGGATTTAAGGTCCCTTCCCACCCAAACTATTCCATGATCATCAAACTTCAGCTTCTCCAGCTCCCAGGCTTTGAAACTAAGCATGTTTGCCCTCTGATTTTTTCATGTCTTTCAACCTCTCCCACTAGCATGGAAAATAAAATATTTAATTTTCCAGACATGGTCAAAGCAGCTCAGAATTTAAGGTGACTCTTTAACTCTGGATTAAAAAAACCAAAACAAAATAAACCAAAACCAAATCCCCCAGATGCTGCAGAATAAAACTGATACCACTGTAACCACATGAAAAATACTGTCATGATAGCTGTAAAAACAGTATTTCTAGTTTTGAGAATAGTTGCATGATATAATCAAAGCTCTGTGACAAAAACGGCAAAATAAACCAAACTCCTGCAGCCCCACTCTCAATAACTAGGATTGGAAACTACTTATTTTCCACAAATCCCTTCATTCTGTGGAACTCAGGGTTGTCACAAAGGCAACAGAAGCCCATTAAGTGAGTGGTCCAGGCTTCCAAGGTATTTAGGTCTCTGCCCTGGATCAAGTTGTGTATGTCTAAATATAATCCAGAATAAGCAGCTAAATGTTATCACATTCACAGTAAGTAACAGCAGAGCTTTTCAACTTAAATAGCCAACCAAAATACGAAACAACTTCTGGAGGAATAAAAGCACCAGGGAAACCTTGTTGTGTTTCAGAGCATTCTGCTGAAATCCTACTGGCACGGATTGTGGTGCTACAGAAATCTGTGAGCAACCAGTTACTGAAGGGAAAATCAATTACAGCTCAGTCCCTTCTGCAGGACACTGCAGGGGATTTTCTCACCTGACTAACCAGAAGCCAGAAAAAACCCAGACCAACAAAAAAAACAAAAACAAAACAAAACAAAACCTACAACAAAACAAGGAAAACTTGTCCAGTTATCTGGAAAAAAAATTCTTTCCAAAAATCATGTCCTGGTCTGCTCTGTTAGTTCATACATAATGCACTTCCCTCATTAAAAGATGTTATTCTGACTTTGGCCTTTGGCTGAAAACAGAGCACAGCAGGACAAATGTATCCTAAACATGTGGAGAAGTTGCAGTTTGGCTTGGCATTAACACACTGTCCCTTCCTACACTTCTTCTGATTTACAGGAAGGTTATTAACAGGCAGGAATTCTCTTTTCTGCTGTTTGAAATCCATCAAGCACTCAAGCCCCAGCCCTAAGTGAGGCTTTTTGCTTTTCATCACACACACACAATAACATACATCAGTATTCAAATTACATCAAATTACAGAATGACCATAATGGATATTTCATGGTTAAAAATACTCTAAGCAAAGCAGTCAACAGGCACTGTTTTTATAGGACTACAAACTCTTCTTTTTATAAATAAAGATTCCATCTATATGATCAAAGAGAGATTTCTTTGCAGCCACACTTTTTTTTTTAAAAACAGCTTTTCAAGTTCAGAAAACACTTAAAGAATGAAGCTTTCCTAGTCCAAGTCCCAGCCTGCAGCAGATTTTACAGTTGAGTAATAAACCCTTTTAAAATATGGTTTATTATGGAAATACTGTCAGAGCCTTAATTAAAGCAGGCGCCACAACAGCAGAGCTGCTTACACAACAAATGGGCTCTGCAGAGCACTCCAGGCACCCCTGACCTGGGCACGGGGGGCTTTCCTCCCATCCCACCCTCCCCCTGTCCTGGCACTGGGATCCCTGGAACAGCAGCTGGTGTCCCCAGCAGAGCTGTGGAACCTCCAAGGTGCACGCACCTCCTGCATGGAATCACTGCTGTCTGCAAAGGCAAAAAGGGATCTTTAAACCTGAGCTTAAGGCCTGAGATTTAGTTCAGCTTTGGTTCAAATCTGTGGTGCAGATCACAAAGAGTTAAGATCCCACTTCAGCAATATTTCATGATTTTCATTAAAATATCCTAGCCTCACCGAAGCGAATTTTGCCCACAACTTCAGAGCCCAATTTTTACCCAAAGTAAATCAGAGAATCACCTGCTCATTAGGAAAAAAGAAAAAAAAATTGAGACCTTTAGAAAAATGATGCTTTGTGACAAGAACTTGCTATATGCTGGTAAAATGGGTCAAGACTGAGAGGGTCTGGTAAATACAAAAACCCCCTCAGTATCCTTCTATCAGAGAAATTCAGAGTCTGTGTGTAAAACGCATTGAGGGTGCCTGCTCCAAGCAGGAATGTTCCCAGAACACAGAGCCTCCCATCCCTCTGCAGCCTTCCCTCCATGTGTCTAGGTTTAATCCCACAGTTCCTTACCCCCAGGCAAACAGGATTCTTTCCCAGTCAATTATGCTAATTGCAAAAGAACTTGCCTGTCCCTGGGGAAACTGTGGGAAGATCCTGCAGGGCCACGCCAGGGATTCCGGCCACATCCTCAGTGTCACTGAGCATGTTTGCCTCCTGATTTTTTCATGTCTTTCAGCCTCTCTCACCAGCACAGAAAATACAATATTTCATTCTCCAGACATGGTCAAAGCAGCTCAGAATTTAAGGCGACTCTTTGACTCTGGATTAAAAAAACCCAAACAAAACAAACCAGCTGCAGGGGAGGAGGGAGGAAAGGGGGCTTCTGCCTCCAGGTTTAAGGAATTCTGGCTGTGCCAGGAGCCTGCTGTGAGGAAGAGGCTGAAGGTTCCTCACATTGATGGTGTTTTGTGTTTTCATTTCCAGCATAGCACATAGGCACAGCCTCCCCTTAATTTCTGCAAATGACCACATTACCAACTTCTTTTTGTAAGAACTTCTTTGTCTCCCCCCTAAGAAACAGCAGGGATAATAGGAAAGGAAAAACAGACACAGAAAGTACACCTTCCATGATTTAAATCCAGGTTTATCCAGTGGAAGAAACGCAGTGCAAGGAGCCCTGGTGAGGACACAGGAGGAGTTTTGGGAAGCAAGCCTGCAGATGAAAAGCTCACGGACTGTGCTCTGTGCAGCCCACGCAGAAGAGGCCAAGGAACAACTCAATCCCACAGGGATTGCATAAGTCTGGGAAGCAAACATTCAGCAGAGGACTTCTCACTTGCAAGCCCAGCAAGACCTGCTGGCCAGCGAAATCTAGGCTTCTCTCAAGGCAGGATTTAAAGGGAGAGATCAATCTATCAAAGGCAAGGATTGGAAGACCTCTCGCCCTTCCCAAAAGCTGAAAAATCACAAGCCAGAGCAATCCCCACTAAAAAGTACCAAGCATCCTCTGGCCCATCCATCACTGTAAGTGTTTATGCCAAGACTGGATGTTTCTTTCTAGATTGGCCCCAATTAAAACCGTCTCATGGCCTCCAGGGGACTGTTTTATCTGGTCAGAGTGGTCCCTCTGGGCTTTCTAATCTGTAATCTAATTTCCAATCATGGAACAGCACTGCTGTGTGCTCTCCTTGGTTCCATCCTTGGAAGTGTCATGCGGTGCAGGATGTGGTAAATAAAAGCACACAGCACTTATTTTTAAAGCTGGCTGGGCTGAGATAGGGAGGAAGGACTATTTGTGGGTGGCTTAAATGAATGTACTATATTTAATTCATGGCATTCATCAGATGACACAGCAAGAGGCACAGAACAAGGATCAAACAATTAAGATTTACTGAGAAAATGCAGTAATTCTACTTGTTTGGAACGGCTAAGGAGGGCCAGCTCTCCAGCCAGCCACGAGGTTTCAGTTTTCCATTCATCAGTTTCCCCCCAAAGCCTGGCAGCGGAATACAAATTTATTCACATTAGGTTTGGTGACATCATATTTTAGAACACACCAGATCTCCCCATCCCACTGATGAGTTCTGGTGTGTAAAATGGGAACAGAATAAAAAAATATAAAATAACCTTGCCTGAGCTTGGGCTCTCAGCATTGATCTGGTCCCAGCTTGCTTCCCATCACTTTGAATTCTTTGTGGATTTGCCAGAATGGAGGTGGCCAAGTGGCTCTTCTGCCTGTCCCACACTATCAGGCCACTCTAAGTTTGGCTAGATTTTTGTGATAAATACGAATAATAAATCTACCTGGCCCAAGAATGCTTTTTTTTTTCCCTGAGTGCCCTATTCTCTATCCAATTTTCCACACAATCAACAGACAAAAGAAGGTCTTGCGTGTTTTCCTAGAAAAGAATTCTGTAATTAGAAAGAAATTTGACTGATACAAAGTTAGCTCAGTGGAAAACTGGAGGAATGGTGAAATGATCAAAGTCACTTGTAAAAACAGACAAAACTAAACATTTGCTCATGTTTATCCAACGGGGCTCCAGAAAAGAAACATTAATGAACATTTTAATAGGACATTTCACAGCCTGGATAAAAAAAATAAAATAAAATTCCAAATCTCGGGCAACCGAGGAATATAAATGAAAACACTGAGCAGTCTCCTACTTTTTATATGATAAGCAAATCTCTGTTTATTAAATACCAAGTGCCCAATTTTCATTCCACAGGAGCTGCACGTATAATGACTCTCAGTTTCTCCGGAAGGCAGCACTGCAGGCACAGCCAGCCATTCTTTCAAACCACTGATGTCTGTGCTTCGTGAGCTCCTGAGTGGGAGCTCCTGGAAAAGGAACACGCAAGAACCAAACACACATAAAGGGCACATTCACAGCCAGACAAACAATAAATAGCACCACGGGGCCAGATTGTGATAGCACAGCAAAGGCTTGTCTAGCGTGTCATTTAAAAGTTCAGAAAGTCACATACATTTTTAATAAACCAAAACCACACATTATGAGTTCATTACTGCCCGAGCTTTCACAGCAATAGCTCAGTGGACTGGAATAACAATCCAGGCTGGAGTTTGTGATGTTCCAGATCTTGTTCTGCATGGCAGATTCCAGCAATTCCCACCCTCCGCTCGCCCGGCCTGGGATTGCCATGAACTGCAAACTCCCCCCACCGTAACCGGGAGAAACTAAAACAGAAAATTATGCAAATCACTCCCCAAAAGACCTATCTGTGGGGCTGACATTTAGTGCATCAGAGATCCAGCACCAAGCCTGAATTTTCCCAAAAAAACCCCAGTTTACCTTCAAAAAAACCAATTCTGTAAACATTCCATATTCTCAAGAAAAAATTAATAAAAATTTTATAAACATCTGTTTTTCACTTTATTATTTTCTTGTGTGTATTTTCAAAATATACTCTCTATCTCATCCAATAATAATAAAAAAACACTGTATCATTTAACCAAACAAGTAAATATTAACAAAAAACCCTATTAAAAATTAAAAATAAAACCTTCTCATTCCCTAGAATTCAGAGTCTTTTCTCCTCATTCTACACAACACAACACGTATCTGAGCCTCAGAAAGAGAAAATTAAAATGAAAACCCTACTGCCATTCAAATTCTGCATTATTATTTTCTCTCACTTCAGCCAGAACAACAGAAACAGCCTGACTGCTTTATGGTGAAGTTGTGGTGCATTTAACCAACTTCCACGGTCCCTGCAGTAGATTTAAGACTGTGAGAGCTGTGTTCATGTTGAATAAAAAAATCCCAGAGTTTTGGAAAAAAGCTCCTAAAAACAGAGAAGCGCAAACGTAGCTGTTTAACCACTCCAAGACCCATTTAAAATAAATCCAGTTTGTCAGGTGAGGGAAGGAAGGAGCAATGGCAGCATCACCCCAGCCACGTTTCCTCCAGAGAGCTCTGAGGGGGGGAGCATGGAGATGTGAAAGTGAGAGAGAATTTGGGTTATTTGCACCTCCAGAACCTGGGACTCAGCCCAGCCAGGGATCCTGCTGCCCCAAGCTTCCTGGATGCCTGACTGGGAAGCAGAAAAAAAAAACTTAAAAAATTATATATATA